>JAWZYV010008001.1:0-600000 GCA_038373885.1 Cheiracanthium punctorium | reverse complement strand
TGGAAACGCTTTGTTGCAAAGGAATGAATAATTTTATGCCAAATCTGGCAACCATTCGGTTTATTTTTTCAGTTTTTTATTAATATCTTCTAAAATAATTCGATTTTCGAAATTTAAATCAGCTTAGCAGGTTCCTCGGAATTTTTCGAATCTGTGGGCACCTTAGTCGAAACTCATTATTACTTTATTATTATTTTATTTATAGAAACTTTATTATTATTTACTGTTTTGCTCGGCAAGCCATCGGCAACTGCCAGTTCAAATCCCTACGATTTAGGAGGAGATAGGTCAACAAGCTTTGACAGCGCCAGCGGCCTTTACTTTCTTTTAGAATAGAGAGATACTTTTGCTATTATTCGTATTGTGTAACCTCGCACTAACTTCGTTTAAAAATTTAAATTTTTCATTTATTTAGATTGTATTTTTTGAAAATTGTAATCGAAACGATAACATTCTGTTTTCTTACGTAACTTTGTAATTTATTGTATATGGCTTCAGCTAAAAGCAGTACCCATGAAGAATGCGTCTAACACAACTGATTGAGTTTAGGTAATTATCCTTTTCATTGTTCCATGTTTTTATCCGAAGCTGGGAGAGTAATGGATGCGAACAAGCTAGTTGACCAAAATTTTTTCTATTTTATCATTAATGAATTGAAATTATGATAGTAGACAAAATTTTTAATATTCTAATAATCAAGTTAATAACTTATTTAAAATAGCTCGTATCAGTCGTCGCCTACTTAAACTGAATCCGCTAATCCATTCAAACAAAATGTTTCGTAGGAAATTCACTTTGGGTAATCTTGAAGAATGTTTTTCAAATAGTAAAATAATTTGTTTTTAAAAAATTTTACGATAGTATCATCAAGTGTAATCAGGTGAATCTAGATTTACATTACTTATAGAAATATTTTCACTGGTATTATCACCACTGTTTACCAATGAAAAGTTACCAGTTAATATTTGTTGATATAAGTGTGAAAA
The DNA here is from genome assembly GCA_038373885.1 of Cheiracanthium punctorium. Taxonomy (NCBI): domain Eukaryota; kingdom Metazoa; phylum Arthropoda; class Arachnida; order Araneae; family Cheiracanthiidae; genus Cheiracanthium; species Cheiracanthium punctorium. The sequence continues at coordinate 599,014 of JAWZYV010008001.1, read as the reverse complement.
ACAGGACTAAAAAAAATTACCTTTTGTTCGTTGAAATTAGAAAATTGAATCATATTTACACACAATTAACATACATATGTGACTGTTTTGCTTCAAACACGTTGCATATGGAACGCTAATATCACCGAAATGTTTGCATTAAAGACAGTCTATTACCATTTATTATTATTTACTGTTTTTGCTCGGCAAGCCATCGGCAACTGCCAGTCAAGCCACACTACATTGCTTTTGAATTTAGTATAGTTGCGAATTAATAAGCAGAAATATTTCCCTTTCTTTAATGGCTCTCTAATCTTCATGCTTATTGACTCTTGATTGAAAACTAAAAATGTGTTTTTAAATTTTAAACAGTCTTCAAAATGTACCGGTGCACACATCTTCATCGCCGAGCACATATTTAGTCGGGAAGCACAAAAATTGCAATTTCTTTTCTCCCCTTTCAGAACTCGTATCTTAAAAGACTCTGCAAACAAGGTTGTTTAGCTAATTATCTCCCCTTCCTAGAAAATCATTCGAAAACTGTTAACTTCTCCCCCGCGTCGTCTCCTAACTGTACAAACAGAACTTCTTGCGGGCTCGGCGTGCCTGTTCTTTGATAATTTTATACGAAAGAATTGCTTCCAAAGGAATAAATATCATTTGCATATAAATGCCAAGAACAGAAATCGAACCGTAAGTATTTTGTAAAGGAAAGGAGCGCGCGAAATCCGCCGAACCAGAAATTTGCATCGAATGTTGCAGAGATAATCAAGCAACCGTAGTTTTAGATAGGCCCATTGTTGGGTTTCTTAGTAAGTAAACACTACACCTGCGTAAGTATTCGCACCTTAGAAATGGGTTTTCGGGAAACCCAAAGGCAAATATCTTTACATGATTCAGTTATTTCGAAATGAAATGAAAACATCGCCGAATTTTTAAGTTCCAAAATTGTAAATACTAATTCTTTCGCGATTGAAAGGAAGATACAACATAATAGTTGCGCTTAGAAAATATTTTGTCGAAAATCCTCCATTCAATTATTCGATTTGTAATTGTAATATTAATGCATTATTTTCTTGCTATATATGAAATGTTTTTATGTGTCAAAAATATGGTAACGTTTAATGAAAAATAAATTTAATAATCATGAATTTAAAACAGCTTTGTTATTTATACGAAAAATCAAATATTTTCCACTTCATGTATACTAAGCTGTTTACGGAATAAAATGCAAACTAAATGAAATTTCTAATATCTTCCGTAAATTGTTCTCATGATTTTTCTTCCAGATATTTCTCGTGTAATTTGATAATTAATTTTTTTAGCATTTGATTTGATATAAGATATTTAAAAAGTCTCAGTAAGCATTGAAATAAGATCACTTCTAAAATATGCATTTATAGAGGGTGTCCAAAACGGTGGTAAAGGACTTTAGTTCTTATCTATAAGTGGCAAGTTTGCAATGTAAATTGAAAAAATGTTCAAAACAAGGTCGGAAATAAGACTCTGTTCAGAAAAAATTCCTCAGGTTCATTTATAAAAAATTACCCTTTTTAAATCTGTTTCCGACCACCGTACAAAAAAAAAAAAAAAAAATCCTAGCACTAATGAGGAAATGCACAAAATTTCAGTCTTTCATGCGCGGGAACACTGCGCGTTAAAGGGTTAATGTGTTATTTCATTGAATCAGTGTTCGAAGTTAAAATAATAAAAACTTTGTAAAATAACACACATAAAGGTATACATCCGACTACACATATTCGATCGAAAAAATTCCGATCTTCTTCGGTAGCTATTGAAGTCCAAGCACAGCCTGAGACTGGGGAGTACCCAGTCGTATTCTGTGCTTGGTTTAGTTCTGCGGCTGAGTAATTGATAAACAATTTTCGCGACTTTGGACGGAATTTCGCCAAATTTGGCACCCCTTAGGGGTTTCCAAACCTGAACTCAGCTTGGTGATGTCTCTTATATCTGGCAAGAAATTACTAAATCTTTATATTTGTTAAACTACTGTATCTCCATTTCAAATGAAATAAAATTGAATGAAGGGCATCAAAAATTTATACCATCGAATAGATGTACAAGGAAATCATGCAGTGTCACATCAGATTTATTTATTTAATAGCACTAAATTTTAGAAAATAAATATCAAAATGTTAATGTTCAGTGACTTTCTGTTTATTTTTGCCACTTTATTAAATCTGCACATTGGCGAGTTTCAAGGAAGCTGCAATCTTCAATAAATGTAAAACAATTTTCATCAGCTTGCGAATACACTAAAGAATATTTTTGACATGCGGAGGGGAAATTTAGAGTAAAACAGTAAACGGAAGATAACGACCAATAGCTACATCTGACTAGAGCAGTTAACCAAGGGCATAACCAGCGTGCGTGTGCATGTGTGTGTGTGTGGGGGGGGGGGTATGGGTGTTCGATCCCCTCGCCTTAAATTTTAATGCCTTTGCTGGTTTTCCCCCCTTCCCTTTCTTTCGCAACATATCATCCACCGAAACGCTACATATTCCCCCCAAGAGCCATATATCCCCCCCCCCCCCTAAATATTTCGGGGGTTACGGCCTTGTAGTTAACTAGTCTAATTAGAATAGTTTCAAATAGTTAACTGCATTTATTAACTGTATTAACTTAAAGCCAAGATCGAAAAAAAAATCGAACTATTTCGGAGGTACGCCCCTTTTCGTTTGGCGGGCGCCAGCAGCCCTGCAGTCGCCAAACTCGTTGATATTCTGCTCATGACGCTTATATCCTCGCTTGTTACGGAACGTTCTTTCGTCGTCGAACGTCGGGAAAAAGATAGGGGAAGAGAAAATTCCCTCCCCACACACTTTCTAATCTAAATCTAAGATCCCGAAAATCTCCTAAGGATGTCCATTTTCCTGAGAAATGGAAAGTGTGTGGTTTGATTTTAACAGCTTCAAATTCATTGACACATGGCGCACATGGTGTCTTAACTCTTTAACGCGCAGTGTTCTCGCTCTGGGAACACCAAACTCTGACGTTTGGACCGTTGCCAGTCACGAAGAATAGATTTGATTTCTGTAAAAATAGTGGCGGGTGGCATAGCTCCCACGAGAATTCTTTACTTTCTAGCACGTCATTTCCCGTAAAAAAACTGTCACGATTATTTTTAATAGCACTGACGTCTGCTGAAAAATGGAAGAATGCGAGGACAGCCGGATAGATTGCCAAATGCTGAAAAAAGGGCAGCCGTTGCCATCGCTCGACTTAACTACCAGCAAGATGGCGGATGATCGAAACGTTCATCGCGTGCCACAGATCTAGAGACCCTTTTTTGACACAGCTGGCTGTGCCCGACACAGCTAGCTGTCGTCAAAAAAGGGGTCTCTAGATCTGTGGCACGCGATGAACGTTTCGATCGTCCGCCATCTTGCTGGTAGTTAAGTCGAGCGATGGCAACGGCTGCCCTTTTTTCAGCATTGGGAAAGGATTGCGCCTCAAAGGGTTAAAAATTCCTTTTATAAATAATGTGCAGTTTATTAATTTAAATTTGGATGTATTTCTGGGGGAAAACGGAGACAAATGAACGTATAAACTGTTCATTAAAGGTGGGGATAAAATAATTATGAGTTTCAATTGAAATTTGAATATGTAAATTAATAACTCGAATAAAAGCATTATCATAAAATTCACTTTTTAGTCTACAGGTTGATTCAAAATTTGTATGACATACTTTAGAAGCATGTAACTATTTAAGGTAAATTTTAATCGCTTTACCCCCCCTCCCCCGTTTTACTTTTACTTTAAAAATGAAACTTTTAAATTACCAATCGAACTATTTTTATTATTGGGAGTAAATTATGGCTACGAAATTAGATCTCAGACCCGAAACGAAATTTCAAAGCTTTTGAAGGATGATTGCTCGAATTCTGAATAATGAATTTATAAATCAGAAAAGACATTTTTCTAATGGATTATTATCTAAACTTTGAAAAGAAATTAAATTCAGCTGGCAATCAAAAGCTCCGGGGGACAAAATGTGGATAAAAGGAAGTCTTCGTGAAAAAAGATAAAGGGACTGGAAAGACTTATCGCTTATCGCTGTAGAAAATCCTCTGCTTCAAAGAACTCTAGCAAAGAAACCACAGGTATGGCAATCGATAATTTGTCTTCAGATAAAAAACATTGGTTATAAAAGCGAAGAAAACAGTCTGTCATCAATTGTCTCCAAAGACCGTAGAAAAACGAAGAAAACGTTCCTGGAATCTGTATTTAATGTTCTGCAACGATACAAAACGTGGATACCTTCTGATGAAGTACTGTTTCGTCTGTCATTCACTACTGACAAAACGAAGATACAAATTATACGCGAACAGCGTCTCAAAGACGCAGCTGTTTTGCAAAAGGAAAGTTGGCCGTCAGGTGATATGGTATGGATAGAAATGCCTTCTCAAGACTTAACGAAACCAGTTTTTGTAGAACCTAAGGCTAAAATTGCTGCTAAATATTATCAGAATAAAGTTTGGAGGCACATGATTAAAGAAAGTAAACCTTGTTGCCCTCAAGGAAACTCTGTTCTTTACCAAGATTCTGCACCAAGTCATACTGCAAAATCGACTATGAAATGACTGAGAAATATAAAAAAAAATTCTTCCTCCTGAGAAATGGCTACCATCATCCCATCACTGTGCTCCTTGAAATTATTTTTTACGGGTATACTTAAAAAAACAATTAAAGAGACGTAAAGTACAAACACGTCATGGGCTTAAAAAAGCAATCAAAGAGGAAGTTGGAAAAGTACCCCCAAAAATGGTCGAAAAAGCTCTTTTGGCTTGGCTTAACACTTTAACGCGCAGTGTTCCCGCTCTGGGAACACCAAACTCGGACGTTTTGACTGTTGCCAGTCACGAAGAATAGATTGGATTTCTATAAAAATAGTTGCGGGTGACATAGCTCCCACGAGAATCCTTTACTTTTTAGCACGTCATTTCCCATCAAAAATGGTCACGATTATTTTTAACAGCACTGACATCTACTGAAAAATGGAAGAATTCGAGTACAGCTGGAGAGATTGCCCAATGCTGGAAAAAGGGCAGCCGTTGCCATTGCTCGACTTAACTACCAGCAAGGTGGCGGACGATCGAAACGTTCATCGCGTGCCACAGATCTAGAGACCCTTTTTCGACGACGGCTGGCTGTGGGCACAGCCAGCTGCGTCAAAATAGGGTCTCTAGATCTGTGGCACGTGATGAACGTTTTGATCGTGCGTCATCTTGCTGGTAGTTAAGTCGAGCGATGGCAACGGCTGCGCTTTTTTCAGCATTAGGAAAGGGTTGCGCCTCAAAGGGTTAAAAGTTTACGTAAAATGTTCTATATTAAATGAAATCTCATTGAAAATTTCATTTAAATAACTTAATTCAGTAAAAATTTATGATGTTCTGAAATTGGTCATATTATTTTTGAATCAACCTGTATGAGATGTTGAGAAAATTTTCAAGAACTGAAAATACTGAAAAACCACTAAAAGTAGAAGTATGCCTGATTTTAGAATTTTAAATTCTTGCTGCCTTTGCTTATCATTTTACGCATATTTACAAGATTTCAAACCAATCGGTCGAATGATATCGATCGATTTGTATAGTGGACAAACAAACATACAAACTTTGACATTTATGTGTTAGATGATATTAAAGTCATAAAGTCATCGCGTGAAGTTAGTTCGTGCAGGAACCTAGAAAATAGGAAGCTTTCAAATGAATTTTTATTTTAAGAAAAAGAAAAAGTTTTTTAAAAGGCTATTTTTTTTAAACAAAGAATAAATGTTTAATTGGATATAACTCCCATAAACTTTCATTTGTAAGAGGATATAAATGACTTTGAAAGCAAATATAATGAAAAAAGTTAATTAAGTAATTTCTTATGTTTTATCTTCATCGCAGCATTTTCGTTGTTACTTAGCGAGTAAATCCAACAATTAATCGTAAACTGACCTATGACTTAAAGTAACCATACACCCTACACTTTAACCTCTAGTCGTATATATGCTTTGAAATAATTAGTTTGAAAGATAATTATCTTTTGTATATTTATTGCAGCAAATTTCTGCCTTCGTGTATTAAATTTAAAGATTTCAGAGTGTACCCAATTCTCTTAAAAGTTCTTCAACTAATTAAGGAAAAATGACTAAAAAACATATTTTGAAACAAACAATACCGAAATTTAAATTTTAAAATTAATTTTTGTTATTTTTCATGGTCTACCATAATTTCTTTTGTTTTGAAGTGATGTGCAATATTAATTTACCGGAATGGACATTAAAATTTAACTGTAAAGCTGCTTATCACATGCATGTTACTTAACTTAACTTGACTGTATTATATTTATTTTTTAATTAAAAAAAATATTTGAAAAATTTGTTGTGACATTTTCATTCACACTTTGAATTTGCTATGTATTCTCTTACTATCACTGATTCAAACTCTTTTTTATTTAAAAGAATGAAAAGAAAATATAATTAATAAACAAACAAATAAGAATGGTATTCATTTTGGAAATAATACCAGTTTCGCTGGCTCGCGCACAGCCAGCTGTCGTCAAAAAAGGGTCTCTAGATCTGTGGCACGCGATGAACGTTTCGATCGTCCGCCATCTTGCTGGTAGTTAAGTCGAGCGATGGCAACGGCTGCCCTTTTTCAGCATTGGGCAATCTATCCAGCTGTTCTCGCGTTCTTCCATTTTTCAGCAGATGTCAGTGCTGTTAAAAATAATCGTGACGATTTTTTTACGGGAAATGACTTGCTAAAATATAAAGGATTCTCGTGGAGCTATGTCGCCCGCAACTATTTTTATAGAAATCAAATCTATTCTTCGTGACTGGCAGCAGTCAAAACGTCAGAGTTTGGTGTTCCGAGAGCGGGAACATTGCGCGTTAAAGGGTTAAGGAAATATTGCAAAACTCAAATTAAGATTTTTCTCAGAACATTTGGTAACTCTTATAGGTCAGCTATTTGTAAATGTACACTGTACAACTTGTAAAGAGACATCATTCTAAATATTTTCGTATATCTTGCTCATTTGGATTCCTTAAAAAATTGTTCAAAAGTTGTACAATTTCTTAAAAGAGTAATCTTTTTAGACGTTCAGAAAACACTGTTGTGTTGTGTGAGATGCTGTTCAATCCTAGAGGTCGCACTGATAAGCTAGCATATGCAAAATTCTGATTGCGTTATGTTACAGATCACACACATTTTTCTAATTTCAACTTTTCACCGAATGCATCAGAAATATACAAGAAAGACAAAGAAAATATGTACAAATCATACAGTATATTTATCTGCAATTGGAAAATGGGTGTTTTGATAGGTTAGCTTGATTTCATTACGTAAATTATATATGGAAGAAATTTTTCTTTGATACTGTTAACAATTTAATGCGCGGTGTCCTCGCCGTGAGGACACAAAACTCAGACGTTTTGATTGTTGTCAAGTCACGAAAAATGAATTTGATTTCTACTAAAATACTTGAGGGTGACAGAGTTACACAAGAATCCATTACTTTTTAGCACATCATTTCCCGTAAAAATTGTTAGGATTATTTTTAACAGCACTGGCATCTTCTGAAAACTGGAAGAATACAATGGAAATACATTGAAATAGAACAACTGGATAAACAGCCCAATGCTGAAAAAAGGGCAGCCGTTGCCATCACTCCATTTAACTACCAGCAAGATGGCGGTAGATCGAATCGTTCACAGACAGGCTATGCGCGCGCACAGTCAGTCTGTGTCAAAAAATGGTCTCTAGATCTATGGAACGCGATGAACGATTCAATCGACCGAAATCTGACTGGTAATTAAATCGAGGGATGACAACGGCTGCCCTTTTTTTCAGCATTGAGAAATGGTTGCGCTTCAAAGGTTTAATGAGAGTCGTATATTTCAGAAAAAAACCATAGCCCCACTTGTGTTTCTTTAACATGAACGCCGACTTGACGTTATCTGCAGCCAATTCAAAATTAGCAGTTCAGTGTCTCATCTGGCTTGTAAATTCGGAAACCAAGACAAGAGATACTCTCAAACCTTCTTGTTTATGGGGTATGGTCTTTCTCACAGTTTAGGACTCGATGCACTTCTATCGACAGCCTTCTGTCATCTACGGGAACCACCAGCGGCCATAAAACCATCACCGTTGCGTGCATCATTAAAGCATTCCTGCTCCAACAGCTAGCTAGCTCCCTTGTATACATAAACAGAAGCGGAGTATAAAGCGGTTGCTGGGGATAAGGGAATAAATAAGTTGAGGCGAATGTCGGGGATTGAAGATCTGTCAACGGTCTTCAGATGCCCACATATTTCAGTCAGTCAGTGGCAGTGAAATGGCGCATCCGATCATATCAAAATAGATAGTCATGTCATGGACAGTGCTAAAAATGCGGATATGAAAGACCTTATTTATCAGTTTATTGACTTTCTGAATTCTTACAGTTTCTGCAAAATGTTACATCGGTTTTGCAACGGACAATGTTTTTTCAGATCATAAGCTTTCTACACCCTCGACTCTGACTCCCTATTTTTGGAACATATCGTTAAACTACTCGTTCTCTTGACTTTAAGAATTGAACTTCTTAAAACAGGATATTCTATCAATAATGGTAACACGCACTCAAGAGTCAGGAAAACTGTCAATATATATGTCAATAATATAAGTATACAAATGCAACCAATCAGAGTAGCGCGATCCGGTCGCCAGCGTTGGTATAAGACAACAAGTAAACAAAATTGTTAGATCTGCTACAATGGCAATTATCGAGATTTATATGAGTTACTAGCTGCGTGCCCGTTCTTTGCACGGTAGGAAACGAAAATTTTCCTTACATGTGTTATTCGAATTCATTCCAGTGATGTGGAATCTAAAAAGAGGCAAAAATTTTTGACGGTTGACGTAAAGTTTGCGTCATGAGTACTAACCTGGCATCATTGCAATATAATGACTCAATAAACTACGTCCAGAGTCATTCGCGATGAAAAAAGTGAAAAGCTTAACGGTTTGCTGAGAACTATAAACATTTTTAAATAAGCAATTGATTAAAATACCACTTATAATAATAATAATTGTGAATTTCTTAGTTTATTTCTATAGTAAGTTTTAATCAAAATATCGCCTCATTGTGTAAAAAATAGGGCAGGAATAAATGCATTAAAATTGTGACGTAATTGACGTACGTCATAGATCCTCACTGGCGAATTGAAAATCCGGTGCCCTATTTAAGAACTTTATCGATAGGTTGAAAAAGAAAACCTTTTTTCTAATATATACTTCCTGCGACAACTCAACATAAATTCTCGTGCCATGGTTTATTAATGTAATGGCGTAAGCTCTCCGCGTTGATGCTGTTAAACTCTAAACATTATGTTACATTAAAATTCGTAATTTATATATTTTTTTCGTTTTCTTTTAAAAGAGGGAGAAAGAAATGTTTCACGATTTGTCGAAATATCAAAATGTTACGACGGATAGAATTCAAGATGCAACAGTTTTAAAATTATTTTACTCAAAAAAATCGTCAAAAGAGATACTTAATAGTTAAAAATTCCTAAAAATCTGTAAAATATGTTACATGGTCAGAACAAACTGTTTTTAAAAAAAAAATTTCCCCTCTAACCGATGATACAAATGCTTTTCTGCTGCAAGCGTAATTACCACCGCTATTACGAATTAGGTGAGAAAAAATGCCAAAAATCGCATAAAACATAAAATTAAAAAAATTCTGAAAAATTCGTTTCTAGGTGCATAACTTCATGTTTAGAACTTCCTGGGTACCGAATTTCGTGTTTCTAGGTGTAGCCGTTTGTCCGTAACGCCGCCGACAGACACACACACACCTTCTTTTATAATAAGTAGAGATAGCTGGTGCATGTTATAGCTGGTGCACGATAGATGGAACATAAAATCTCTGAGATATCGATGGAATTTCAATTTTCGCGTACGACCCCTTCATGAGTGTACCGTTAATATTAGGAATTCGATAAAATATCAAATATCCAACAACAATGCATCTGAAAAAACATCGTGAAAGAGCGGGACCAACGACGATCCTCGAAAAAAACTTGACAGACGTGCAACCTTTCCTCGTGAATTTCAATGCTGGGGTACCAACAAGTACCAGGGTATGAACTATTCAAAGAACAATCACTGAGATGGGCTTCCGAACCCATCAGGAGGACCCACTCTTGTACTGGTAATGACGACACTACGTTTTTCGAATCGCCTGCCCTCTCCATTGAATTGCTGGTAACTAGAAACAAGTCGACTGTTTTGATGAGTTTCGTTTGCAGTGGTATATCGGGCAAATGTACGTGTACGGGTATGGAAACAACTGAACCTTACATGCCAGCAAAAGACTGTTGTAGCTGGTGGAGTCCCTGTCATGGCATGAAGTGGGTGCAGTTGGCGCGGCATGTGACCCTTGATATGTCTAGATACGACTCTGACAGGTGAAAGATTTGTAAGCATTCGGTCCGACCTCTTGCACTTATTCTTGTCCACCGTGTATTCCGAGGAACTTGCACAATTCCAGCAGGACAATGCGACAGACCGAATTATAATAACCATATGGAGAAATTATTTGACTCCCCAACAGAACCATGATAATTAGCTGAAAAAAATTACTATGTTTTTAGAGTAGCAAATAGTAGCAAACCTTATAAAATCTCTTTAAGTGTCTCATTGAGATTGTTGCGCCATATATGGAGAGGCGCATTAACTAAATATTTGGCTGGTCTATCTATCCGGGAATTACCCTAATCAAGAATGTTACAAATACTAATCCAAATTATCTTTAAACATGTTAAATTATAATATGTTGCTTACAAATCAAAGTCGTAGGTTTATTTAACAAATTCAATTCGTTACGCATGAAATTGATTTATTATTATTGTTATTATTATTATTATTATTATTATTATTAGTGCACAATCGAATACCTTTCAATGAAATAAAGGCATTACAAGAAATGCCTATTTGTCACTCAGAAAACAGTCCTCCACTGGCTGCTATGTTCACCGAAGTGGTCCATCGGGAATTATTTGCAATCAGTTAAGGGTGCATGTCGAAGAAAAAAAAACTCTGTTTTTAGTCTTGGTAAACAAATTGAAATAAACTAACAGCCCCATGGTCTCCAAAAAATTGCAGATGGTTCTTCATAAGCTGCTTTACACACTGCAATAAGCGAAAAAGCTGTGACTTTTGTGAAATTTTCAGAAAAAATTCTTAAACATGGATCTGAGCTGCAAGATTTTTTGAAGAGTGACACGCTTTGCGAAAGCTTCCGATTTTTAAGAATTTTTTCTAAAAGTTTTGAAACTGATACAGATTTATCGTTTATTTCAGTATGTAGTACAGCTTGCAAAGAGCCAGTATTAAAATTTTGTAGTGCATGGCATCATAAGTTTATTTGTACTTATGTACCAAAATCACATGATTTTTTCGAACAACACTGTTAACCCTTTAACGAGCAGTGTTCTCGCTCTGGGAACACAAAACTCTGACGTTTCGACTGTTGCCAGTCACGAAGGGGCGAAGATTTGATTTCTATAAAAATTGTTGCGGGTGACAGAGCTCCACGAGAATCCTTTACATTTTAGCACGTCACTCCCCGTCAAAAAATTGTCACGGTTATTTTTAACAGCACTGACATCTGCTGAAAAATGAAAGAATGCGATAACAGCTGGATAGATTGCCCAATGCTGAAAAAAGAGCAGCCATTGCCATCGCTCGACTTAACTACCAGCACAGCCAGCTGCGTCAAAAAAGGGTCTCTAGATGTGTAGCACGCAATGAACGTTTCGACCGTCCACCATCTTGCTGGTAGTTAAGTTGAGCGATGGCAACGGCTGCCCTTTTTTCAGCATTGGGAAAGGGTTGCGCCTCAAAGGGTTAAAACTAGGCAGTTACATGCGGAAAACAATAAATCGGGGTTTCATGGTAACTTATAATTCACGCCTTCAAATGACATGTTATATGATTCGCGCCTATTATCCATAAAACAAGGAGCAACCTATTGCATACATTCGTTACGACAAACCGCGATTCGCGTTAACGTCTTCTCCCCAGAGTTTCCATTTTTACCTCCGAAACAGAAAGCGCTGTCGCTTTTGAATGATCTGCCAGTTATCTTTTATGAAGACGATAAAGTAATTGGTAAATTACACAGTCTGCTTGTCGGTGGGACTCTCGTCTCTTTTTATATGTATGCGGTCTTTTTCTGCCTGTCAGTTCATGCAAGTAACAACAGCAAGAAGAAAAAAAGTTATAAAACACCTCCAGTAGAGGGATTGGGGGGGAAAGAACATTTACGAAATGTCCATCATTCTCTAGAGAAAATACCATCCCTCTTTTAATTTTCTCTTCATCACTTCTTTTGTCCTCATCGGACATCCTTGCGTGCAATTGATCCGTCATAGAAAATCATTTCGCTAGAAAACCCCCCTAATCACCACTTGTTACCTACTCACTTGGTAGAGTGGACTTGGCTTTGTGAAAGTGGAAGAGACAGCCCATGTCTCTCTCTTCTTTGCCCAAGTCCCCCATTCGTGATGGCTAAATGACGGGTTCGCATCCGAAGAAAAAAAAATAAAAATAACCACCAGCTCTTGTCAGTAACTCTCGCCTGTTTCTTATCTTTTCTAAACAATTCATATTGGAGCGGTTTTTTTTTTTTTTTTTTCATCGGGGGAATGACGTACATGTAACGTGCACGTGCATAAAATGTGAGAAATGACTAAGGGCCAATATTATCTAGTCAGTAACATGTATTCTTAAACGTTGACAAGGAAAGTACTTTATTTTTAATTATTAAACCGTCATGTATAGCTGTTTTTCATACTTTCGTGCGCATCAAAGCTGACCGTCCTCAAAATCCCAACTACTTGTTATAATTAACTATTAATAAATGCTTTTATTTAATTTTTTTCCTAAGTAAGTTGATTATAGCTTGCCCAGACTAGAAAGCCCACTGTGAAGGCAATTACAACGGTTTCTAGAATTATTTTCATGCGACAATATTTTTTTAAGTATTCATGATTATGTGAAGGATATGTTATGATTGACTACATTATACCATTTAACATCTATTTACCATGTTTCGTCAAAATTAAGTTTTACAAGTGAATTATGGTTCCAAAAAAAAATTTAGATTCCCATTTTACACCTGTTGATTCTTACATCTATGATACACATAGACAAAAAAAAAATTAAGAGACTATTTATAGTTTATATTGGAATCTGAAAATTTGCAGAATTTTGAAATAATCTGAACTTAAAAGTTTTTAACTTAATTGGAATTATCTAGTTTTAAAGTGACATTAACGTGAAAATGACTTGCATTGTACAACTTGAATTGTTGAAAGCAAAATACGAACTTCCTCACATAGTAGTGTATTTTTTTCACCCAAAGTCTATCAAAGTTAGCTTTCACGTCACCTCGTTTAGTCACAAATGTAACACATGATGTATTGGCAGGCAGCTATCACATTCTTTCCAAAATTCTATAATAATTTCAAATCTTTGATATTATTGTATTATCCTATCTATTTAATGTGCTCTTTGCATGAAAAGTAATTAAAATTATGGTAAAAATCTGAAAAAAAAAAGTATGTATATGTTCAAGGTATGTATCAGTATCTTTCAAGATTTAGTTAGTTATTACGACATTTACCATAGCTAATTTGATATGCTTCTTAGCCTTTCGTGGTCGACCAGTGAACGAGTGGGAATATACTGAATATAGGGAGATGGCTGAAGTAAAAAGGTCCAGGTTTCTGGCCTATCGTGCTGCTGTAGATCGAATGGTAGGGAGTTCTGGGTGATTTTCAAAGATGTATGCATTAAAAGACTTATGCCCGAGGCATGCTCAAGATAGCCCTTGTGTAGCTTTGCCTTAAACATAAACAATCAATTAACATTTCGTAACAAAGATGAAAAGCATTTATTTGTTTAGTTTGCATTCTTTTCGTTAAGCTTGTCCATGCTCTAGCTGCCTTAAATGTGCATCATGTGATCGTCACAAACTATCTAGGTCATAGGTTGTTAACCCTTTGAGGCGCAACCCTTTCCCAATGCTAAAAAAATCTGATGTGTCCAACACATGACTTCCTTGCACGTCCATTAGATCAAAAATATTTTCGACGCACTTCCTCAAAATTTATTTGTTTGAAAGAGATAAAATATCAATAATAGTAAGGTTTAGCGATTTCCAGCCAAATAGTTCGATATCGCCAAGCTGAGTTCAATTTGAAAGATTTCCTTCTGACACTTTATTTGGCGATATTTCACCAAAAGCCGACAAACTTGAGATAGTCTGCAAGATTTTGGGGATAGCCAAAGTAGTCATTGACCACAGACTTTCAATGAATTGAATGCATCCATACACCTCAATGTATTCAAAGTCATTTGGCTCACCCTGTAAATAAATTCTCAGTCGATTGCTGTCAAAAAAGATATTGAAAACAGTTAGATATTGCAATAGTTCTAAATACAAAAGTTAAAAAATCTACGGGTTAGTTTTAGAGTTATACAAAATACGAAATAATTTTTGGCGCCAAATTTGGCGATATTTCGGCGAAACTCGTCAATGTCAACGTCATTTGGCGAGATTTTAAGCATGAACCAAACAATGACAGATTATCGCCAAATTTGGCGATATTTCGCCAAAACTCGCCAAGAACGATGACAAATGGCGATACTTTGGGCATAGAATAAATGACTGACTATCGCCAAATTTGGCGATATTTCGCCAAAACTCGCCAAGGTCGAGGACAGACGGCGAGATTTTGGGCATGTACCAAACAATGACTGTCTACAGTTGTATTATATTAAAGATGTCCATAGACATTAAGGTACTGAAATTCTTTTTGGTGGTCCTGTAAATAAACTCTCCAGTAGATTGGAACCAAGAATCGAGATGCACAACTAGATGTTACAACATTCTTATATATGAAATTTCATAATAGTTTTTGAGATTTGAGAGTTAAATATGCACACACGTACACCAAAAGTCGCCAAGCTTGGCGACTTTTGGCATAGTTCTTGAGGGAGGCACGTGACCGTGGTCGGACCATTACCTAACTTATGTGGTAGGACGGTATTGTGCTTGAAATGGATGAATGCCCTTAAAATTGCTATTGACCGTAATGTATTGGAAATCTTTTGAGTGTTCCTGTAGCAGAACTATAAATGATAAAGACACTTTTTTTAATGGAGAAATTCATTTTCTAACTCTTTACAGCATATATCACTTCTGAGTCGTTTGAAATAGCCCAATACCTCTAAAAAACGCTTTGATGAATTTCGGCCCATAGAGCGTAATGTATTTCGAATCTTTTGGGCGGTCCTGTAGATAAACTATTCAGTCGAATGGAACCGAAAGGGGAGGTGCACAACTAGATGTTACAACAATCCTAAATATAAAGTTTCAACATTCAACGCCTAACAGTTTTTGAGATTTGCGAGTTTAATGAATTTCGGCCCATTGAGTGTAATGTATTTCGAATGTTTTGGGCAGTCCTCTAGATAAACTATCCAGTCGAATGGAACCAAAAGGGGAGGTGCACAACTAGATGTTACAACTATCCAAAATATGAAGTTTCGACATTCTACGCCTAATAGCTTTTGAGTTAGGCGAGTTTAATGAATTTCGGCCCATAGAGCGTAATGTATTTCGAATCTTTTGGGCGGTCCTGTACATAAACTATCCATTCGATTGCCACCAAAAGGGGAGGTGCACAACTAGATCATAGAACAATCGTAAATATCAAATCTCAACATTCTACGACCAATAGTTTTTGAGATATGCGAGTTACATACATACGTACGTACGTACAGACGGCATGGAAAAACTGGCCACAGTAGACTCGCCACTGGTCAAAATGAGTTGCAGACGCGTTAATATGATCGTGCATGCTAGCCTACGATGAGATGCATCGAAAAAAATTTTTTAATTAAATTTAGAGGTAGTCAAAATCGGTTTTTATGTCGAAATTTGGCCCCCAAAATTTTTCGGGATCACATTACTTCCTTATACTACGTACAAGGAAGTAAAAAGGGCAGCCGTTGCCATCGCTCGACTTAACTACCAGCAAGATGGCGGACGATCGAAATGTTCATCGCGTGCCACAGATCTAGAGACAATTTTTTCGACACAGCTGGCTGTTCGTCAGTGCTGTTAAAAATAATCCTGACAATTTTTTTACGGGAAATGACGTGCTAAAAAGTAAAGGATTCTCGTGCCCTAGTAGCACAATTAGTCCAAAAGACGTTTAAAACACGTTTTTTAACGTCAAAAAATGTGTTTCCAACGTAATTTGAACGTTTTTTGAACTATTGTGCTACTAGGGTGGGAGCTATGTCACCCGCAACTATTTTTATAGAAATCAAATCTATTCTTCGTGACTGGCAACAGTTAAAACGTCAAAACAAACAACAGTCAAACATCATGAGTTTGGTGCTCCCAGAGCGGGAACACTGCTCGTTAAAGGGTTAAAGTCTGGCCCGCAATGCAATTTTGTTGGAAAGGGTTTTATAATCGTCGTATTCCGCTTGATTTATCGTTCTCGTTCACAAGAAGAATGGTGGAAATTTCCTTCTATTCCAACAGTCAATCTTTCTTATTTCGGATGCCACAGTTAATAAGCGTCACATACAGGGACCAGAGTTCTTTTTCCAAACTTTTCAAAATATGACGCCTGAACATTCTTGGCGCTCAGTTAGAATCATGAGTTTTGAAAGAAGAGGAACAACAACAAAAAGAACCTCAAGGCGGGATAACTCTGGACTGTTTTTCATCTAGGAAATCAAAAAATCGAAATGTGGGTCATACGTGAGAAGGGAACAGGGTAAACGCTGGGGATGGGAAAAAGAGAGAGAGCAGAAGAAAAAAAAAATATGACGACCAAATATCCAATTTTGAAAACTCGACCCGTGGCGACTGAAAAACATTATGTGTCCTCCCCCAAGAGGACAGTAAAATTTTTTCCACTGGACTCCTCCCTCGTGAAAAGTGCGAAAGAGTGGCAGCCTGGATGGGGAAAAGTACCCCCAGAATTGCTTTTTAGATTGCAAGAAATTGAACGGTCAGTTGAATCGAATATAAAAGCGAAAAGAAAAATTGAATAAAATATTGCGGTTGCTCTTTTATATTGCGGACTGCTTTTTCCTTTTACTTTCTCTTTTTATGCGAGTGTGGTTCATTTATGTGCCATTTTGTGTTGGGTCTGCCTGCCCTTCTAACGAGGATGTTTTTCACGATTTTTGATTTTCGTACGAATGTTTTGAAATGAGTAACTTCTCACACTTATTTACTACATCAAGCGTTTCATAAATGAACTTTGTAACAGAAATAAGATGAGGAGTAGCTATTCATTTAGTTCCTTAGACTTCGAAGAACTAAACTGTTCTCCACTATAAGAAAATCCAAGAATGTTTCTTAGAAATGATGGATAAAGTTTGACTCACAAATAGCATACAGAAAGTAAACATTCCTATCTGAAAACTTTACTGTTTACTTTAACCCGTTGCTCGATGAATATTGCTCTCACGATTAGCTAAACCCTTTGAGGCGCAACCCTTTCCCAATGCTAAAAAAAGGGCAGCCGTTGCCATCGCTCGACTTAACGACCAGCAAGATGGCGGACGATCGAAGATCTGGAGATCCTTTTTTGACGACAGCTGGCTGTGCGCGGGCACAGCCAGCTGTCGTCAAAAAAAGGTCTCTAGATCTGTGGCACTCGATGAACGTTTCGATCGTCCGCCATCTTGCTGGTAGTTAAGTCGAGCGATGGCAACGGCTGCCCTTTTTTCAACATTGGGCAATCTATCCAGTTGTGTCTCGCATTCTTCTACTTTTCAGCAGATGTCAGTGCTGTTAAAAATAATCATGACAATTTTTTTTACGGGAAATGGCGTGCTAAAAAGTAAAGAATTCTAGGGTGGGAGCTATGTCACCCGCAACTATTTTTATAGAAATCAAAGCTATTCTTCATGACTGGCAACAGTCAAAACGTCAGAGTTTGGTGTTCCCAGAACGGGAACACTGCGCGTTACAGGGTTAACAAACACACAATTCATTTAAAAATGACCCATACTGTAAAAAATATCCTGGAACGTACCTTGGAGATAATGGATAGCTGAGTTGCCTTAGAATTCTAAAGTACGTTACATGAAAATACTAGGAACGTTATTGGAAAATTTATACTGAACAATACAACTCAGTGGAACCTTCCTGAGTTGTTCTGTAAAGTTCCTGGTATTTTCATAAAACGTTTCATGAAATTCTCGGGCACCTAAGCTGACCATTATTAACAGGGAGAGTTCGCGGATATCTTTTATAGTGTCCCCAAATTTTTAAAGTTTGAGGTATTGTCTAAAATACCAAGTAAATGTCAATAAAATAACAGAATTACTTGGTGGGGTTCTTGTAAATGGTTCTAAGAAAAGAATAGCTAACTGGGAAATTCTATGAAATTTATCGAGAACTTACTGTGGTATGAAAATCCATATAAATAAAGAGAATTCAATTGGCTGGTCATCTGAATAGAATGCATGGTGATCGATGTTGCATAGCACATTTAAGGCAAGACCAACGGAAAGGGAGAAAGTAGTATAATAATAATTAGACCCCACAAGATGAATTGACAGAAATTGAAAATTAAAAATTTGTCAAAAGTATGTATGGAAAAAACACTCAAAATACTGGTGTTAAAAGATAAAATGAATAAAAACTTTGTGAAAAACACACACACACAAAATGATACTTATAAGAAGATACGATCGTTTAGACTGAAAATTTATTCAGTCTTCATCAGTCGTAACTCTTTGTCTCACTAAACAGTGGGAAATGAAAAAAATAAGCACATGTAAGTACTAGGAAACTACTTAGAAAAAATGCGTGGATTCTCTCTTTTTCTTTTTTCCAAGTGGCAACATGCTTATTTGTGCTTATCTTTTTCAGTTCCCACTGTTTAGTGAGACGAAGGGTTACGACTGATGAAGACTGAATAGATTTTCAGTCGAAATGGTCGTATCTTCTTGTTATTAGAATCATTTAATGTGTGATTTTTACAGAAAGTTTTTATTTATTTTAAAAGTATATATATGCATGCACAAAATTTCTTCTAATGACAAGAGCTTTCCCAGTTGTGTCGAGCAGACTTCGTGCGATTACACGGTCATTTGTAATCGATTACAAGAAATGATATGGATTACGATTACGATTACTAACAAATTAAAAAAAAATTATGACTAATGAATGTTAATTTAGTAAAATAACAGTAATCTTGATGTTAAAGAAATCAAACATCAAAAGAATTCTATAATAATGCAATTTTATCATAGCATTTTTGTAAAATTTCTAAAATATTATTTTAGCCATCGATTACAGTGGATTGCAATCGTTACGAAGTCTGGTGTCGAGCCAATAAAGAGGCAGAATAGAACTCAAATGAGAATATGATTTCAAGCCTTTTTTTTATCGTGGTCTGTTTATGTCATTCCAGGCCAAAATTTGTACATGAATTTTAACACATTTCCTATAGCCATTTGTTGCTGACTATTTACAATGTATTTGGTGTAACAGGAGCAGCAGCGGTTCGCGGACCAGTGGTTGGAATACACTGATGCAGATTATTCTCCAGACATTAGTTTGAACACAACGAAGATAAATAGTTGGAAATTTCTTTATAATCGATGTGTTTGGTATTATTTAGCTTACTTTATCATTAGTTTTATTTCAATTTTCTTTCAGAGCGATGTAGCAGCTGCTATGTCCCGCAGCACCAGAAAAGAGAGTCTGCGGCAAGTCACGTGCATTGGAATACCAGAAGGAACGAAAAATTTCCTCGTGGATAATAGGCGGAATTCATTCCATACCTTATCCTTTCAAACCTCAAGAAAGAGTTCAATGGGAAATCTTTTAATTAGTTCCATAACCAACCTTTATTTCCATCACACCAGGGCATCCTTTCGTTTAGGGGAAGAATAAGAAAAAGAAAAATTAATCCAAAAAGGGAATTCCAGTATTCACGCCCGCGCGCTCGTGTGTGTGTGTTCGATTAGAGCTCCTTTTGTTCGAGACCCGGTGCTGCTGCAACCCGACTTAACTCCACGCTTCCCCGCAAAAGTAGTCTTTTATTTCATTAAACAAACTCTAACAAAAGCTCCAATACTAGGAGCATTCACTCGCCTAACAAGTCAATTAGGCCGGGCTTTCAACATTTTAATTCCTGCCAGCGCAATTGGTGGGGGAGAGAAGGTGAAGATGGTAAAAATTTTGCGTATTAATTTTGTTGAGATTGTAATCAAGAGAGCGTTGCTGAGAAGGGAGGGTGGGGAGAAAGCAAAAAGAGAAGGGGGTGTAGAGGGAACTTATTCAGAACGTGCCGACGATGCCAGGGCCGTTATTTTAACCGAGGTTTCTGTCTTACGGTCTGGTGTATCGTAACCACGTACGTTGTTGATGACATGCCGAAACTGCCGTAAGCGAAGGATTAAGGCGGGGTTGCCATATTTGGCAGGGTTAGCCTTTTTTTTTCTTTTTATGATGAAATAATAACAAGTGAAATCTTATTCTAGAGCGTCTGCTATTACGCACCGATCGGTGGCAATCGATCTGGAGCAAGAAGGCACACCTTTTCGATTTAGCAGTGTTCTTACGGATCCTGGATTTGCTCAAATTCTGAACTTTTGAAATATTGACCTAAAATGTTTTGATATTTTAAAAGTTTTTTTTTTTTTTTTTTTTTTTTTTTTTTTAAATACGGAAAGAAATTCTCTCAAGTATCTCAAATAGGACGTTTTCTGTAGATTCTGTGTAGTAAAATTAATATCAAAATCTTGCTCTTTAGTCATTTTCAGATATAAAGTAAATAAAAAACTTTGTAAAAACACACATTACAAAGTTTTTTATTTACTTTATTGTTTAACACCAGTATTTTGAGTGTTTTTTCCGTCATTTTCAGATATGTCGCTTTATTCAGATATGTTCTTCATAATTGTATTCAAATGAACTCTTTAACTTATAATTTTAAGTTTCATACCTTTACCTAAGCGACAAACCCAAACATTCAATAAACAAAACTAATTTTTAAATCCTGATTGGTGGGAAAAATCATTCTACAATTTTATCGAGGAATTTTCAGCATGACAACAAGGAAACACAGAATAAGCGACCCACACAGGATTCGCGTCACATATGCCCTGCCAAATCAGAACATTGTAAGATTCCGTCCTTTTAAATACTGTCTAAGAGCAGAACTTTGGAATATTATAGAATGTTTACAGTTACATGAACGGACAATACGAATCTAGGCCCGGAACTGAGACGGGTTCTTTTATGCATATTTTAACTTAGTAATCGCCTCTATGCTGTAATCCCTGCTTTTCTTGCTATTTCTTCGAAGCTTCACATCTGTTCTGGAGCTGTACTGTTGCTCTAATGAGCATGGCTGTTGTTAAATGGAGTAAAAGTTTTCCGCTTTCAATACGCATTTCAATACGCAACTTATACGCATTTTCAAGACCATGTAATATATATGGCAGGTGCGTAGCCAGGAAAATTTTTCGGGGGGGGGGGGATATGAACTTATATGTGTATAAATAGACGGAAATTCATCACTAATCCAAAAATTTCGCGGGGGATATATCCCGATATCCCCCCCTAGCTACGCCCCTGATATATGGGGAGGGTATAGGGGTGCAAAATGTCATTAAATAAAAGATATTTTGTGCAAATTTCGTAATGTTCTTTGAATATATCTATAAATACATAAATTTGATTTTTTTTCGGGTGTCTGAGCTATGCATCATAATGGCTACCTTCTCGCATGATCATGATGTGATTTCAATGTCTGCGTTTTCAATGCACCAAAGGGGGCTGAGGCATTATAGCAAGGTGAAAAAAAAATTATAAAATACTAGCTTTAATACAATTAAATAGCTTCTTCATGGTGCTTTCTTCAGGGAAAAGTTTTTATTTTGAAGAACGTTTTAAATTATTCTTATCTAAACTTTGAAAAGTATGTCCTGATGTACTGCGAAGATTACACAAAATTGACGACCGAAATCGAAATAAAATTATGTGTCCAAGCTTTGTATTAAAAAAAAAAAACAGTGGTACTCAATGTTCTGATATTGGTATTGTTTAAAACAGCAAATCATTTTTCCGAAGTAAAGAATTTGGCGCTTGTACTCTGATTATGAAATAAATGAAAAGGTATTAATTAGGCGTACGATGTCGTGACTACCCTAATAGCACAACAGTCCCCTGTGACTGAAATGCGACCACACAATACAGTCACAAACAGTCACCGCGACTCCGCAGCAAAGTCACGCCAGAGTCTCTATGTCCTCTCGCTGTGTAGTCGCATTGCGACCGTTCAGAGAAGTCACGATGGGACAGTTTTGCGACAGCGAAAAAATTCGGGGAAAAAGAGTTACTGAAAATATACACCAGATAGCAGCACCAAACTCTCAGGCAAGATAAAGCTGATGTCCAGAACCGAACCCTGGAGCTAATAGCCCAGCATCTTACCGCAACGCTGTGATTACCTCGCTCGAGATCCTTTAAAAGTAAACTGATAGCTGCAAAAGCTAGTTCTGATGGCTTCTTTTGGAAATTTAAAATTTTTCTGTGAGTATTTTATAAATAAGTTTTATATATGAATATATATATTTATTTTATAAATAAATTTTGTATTCTGTGAGTATTTTATAAATAATATAAAAAAATATCATAATTAATAAATATAAATTAAAAATATTGGAAATCTTTCTTTTTCCACATAAATTATTTTCAGGAGATAATGTGCTGTTTTATTTAAGTATTCATCCGAAAAAACTAATGATTTATTGAAATTTTTTATTCGGTTATAAAATAAATTTGTAATGTGCGACATGTGGGGTTTGATATATATTAAGGTATGACGGATAAGATTTGTATTTTTGCTATATTTTGCCTAAAAGGGATTTCATATAAAAATAAATAAAATTAATTGGAAAAACATGCATTAGATGAAATAAATAAAGTATTTTTGACTTAGACCCATAGTTTTACCTCAAATTTTTCGTAGTGGAACTTTCAAACATACCAGAGACGTATTTAAAGGGGGGGGATCTGAAAACTTAAAGCAATTATTAAAAAACAGAAATTTTGAGATATTTGTATTTACTCTAGTAACAATAAGGTTGAAAATACCGGATAGTCTCCCCCCCCCATCCGAAATTTAAACCTTACATACGCTATCGAAACATATATGCCATGGAGATATGAAAGAAATTGTTAATTTTACTCACAGATACTTAGTTTTCACCATTGTGATTAGAACTCTCAACTCTAATATTTTTAAGAATAATATTTTTTTATAAATAATATTGTCTTGTTTAAACGAAATAATTTAAAAATTAATAAATTAAACTAAATTCCATTACTACATAACTGCGAGGTTTTATTGAATTACTATTTTCGGATTTATTTATTAAATGTTTCACGAAAGAAATTGCCACAAAATATTAGAAAAAATGAGTCTGTTTCCAAAGTCGCAAAAGCGGCTGTGTGACGTCATTTTGAAGTCCAAAAAAATCAGTAGTCACAAAATAGTCACACAGTGACTTCACAGTGGAGTCACTGAGCGACCAATCACATACTAGTCACATGGTGACTTCACAGTGGAGTCACTGAGCAACCGATCACATACTAGTCACATGGTGACTTCACAGTGGAGTCACTTAGCGACCGATCATATACTAGTCACATGGTGACTTCACGGTGACGTCACCTGGTGACTGGTCACAAATAAACTTCACAGTGACCACACAGTAGAGTAACATCACTCACAAGTCACAATGTGAGTAGTATGTGAAAGTCCCGTGACAATTGTGACCGCCTGTGACGTCACAGCGACTCTTTTGTGACCATCTGTGCTATTAGGGCATTTTTGAATGTCGGGACAAAATTTCGTGTAATATACACACTTTCTTTGTACCTAGTGCTCTTTACTATTTCTATATATACTCTATACTAGTTCTATTTTTCTTATCCAATGTACTACCAACGTTTATTCAGTAAATACCTATTAGACGAAGTTTGTCGATGAACAAATGACTTACAGGTCATACGTTCTTACATTTTTTTATGGCACATATCTAAGGATAATTTGACAGGTCATGTTTGAAAAGATAATTTTATAATAAAACACGAAAGGAAAATCTAACGTAATTAGTTTACGTAGCAATTCCAAGAAAGCAGACAGCTATTTTGGGTCTGATAGAGTGACCGCTCTTTGTTGAATGTTGATGCAATTCAAATTATTGACCAAAAATCAGAATGAGCTGGGAGGAAACAAAGTCGCGTCTCTTCAAAAAACAAAAAACAATGAATTTCGGAAACTACATGAAGCATAAAATTAACATAACAGAAATTTAAAAAAAATGCATATGGTAACAGCAGAAAATTGCTAAAATTAGTGATTTAATTCAAAGAATTTTATTCGGTATAACCTCAGTAACACGAGCTCATTCAAAATCCGTTGTAAGATCAGTCTGCGTTTCCCTGAAGTACAAGATTTAGACGTCGCTTGCGTCAATAGGTCAAAGCAAAACACTTACAATGGTAGTTGAAAACTGATTCCGCGGTTGTGTTGTCCAAACGTGCAAGTACAATGTACAGAACGTGCTGTAAAATAAAGTGCATAGCAGCGTTTTCACTCAAAATCTGCGTGTTTACTTCACAAACTTCGAAAAACTCTGTTTGGAAAAATCTTTTATCTACTATCTTAGCCATATTCATTCGTTGTTACGTATAAAAAGAGAGTGCTCTTTAACGGTCAGTTTTGTAACAATCGTATGGCGTACGCCATTGATAGTCTTTAGGATCCCAAGTAGCACACGCAGGTTCTCTGAACGTCTAGTAACGTTCAGAGAACGTCTGTGAGCTGCCTCGGATCCAGACAGCACACATTGGTTCTCTGAACGGCTATTAACGACCAGAAAACGTGTTCTGAATGTTAATAGCCGTTCATAGAGCCTGCATGTGCTATCTGGGGATGTGCAGTGCACACCAATTGCTGGACGAAATGCCGAGTATATTTCCTGCATCTGTGATAGTCGAATACATACACACAAAAATTTGTAGCAACTGCTTCTGAGAACTACAATAGGACATAAAGCTGAGTTTGTAAAAGAATCAATTATGAACCAGAAAGTGGTTTGCACAATATAAAACGTGTAGTCACGTTCAGAGAGCTGGTGTTTGCTGACTCAGAAGTATAGTATCTTAGAAGCCCAATCAAAATGCTGAGAGACATTCTCAGCTGCTAAAAGTAAGAGAAGAGACAAAACAATGGTCCAGAGATTTGTGACAATTGAAGAGTATTACTTCTAATAATCTGCAACATAATATTAGTCACCAGAATTAAATCAGCCATTAAATTTAATTGGCGTAATAAACTAAAAAGTAATCTACAAATGGTTCTGGAATTTAGCAGTGAGATCTTCTTATTTAATTTCTTAGTGCCAATTATGCCACCATTTTCCGTTCTTCTTACATACCGCTTGAATGCTAATGGTAAAAAAACAGTCAATTAGATAATGATAAAATGATACTCTTCATGGAAGGTGGTAAGTTTTTCTCAGTTGCAAGTTTGTTTTTTCTTCTTCCGTAATGGAATTGCAACATGCTGAAGTAAAAGATGAATTTTTTGCAGGTTAATACCATTAGAACTGCTACTGATCGATTTGCGGTTTTTCTTAGAAATCTATTTGTTGTTGTTGTTTTTATTCTAGTTCATATCCAAGAAAATGTTATAGAATTTCGAGAACCTTCCAACATCGAAATAAATTTACTGAAAATTGCATGTCCTTATGATGGGCATTTTTAAAAAAAGATCTGAGTTAACCCTTTAACGCGCAGTGTTCCCGCTCTGGGAACATCAAACTCTGACGTTTTGACTATTGCCAGTCACGAAGAATAGATTGGATTTCTATAAAAATAGTTTCGGGTGACATAGCTCCACGAGAATCCTCTACATTTTAGCACGTCATTTCCCGTAAAAAAATGGTCACGATTATTTTTAACAGCACTGACATCTGCTGAAAAATGGAAGAACGCGAGAACAGCTGGATAGATTGCCCAATGCTGAAAAAAGGGCAGACGTTGCCATATCTCGACTTAACTACCAGCAAGATGGCGGACGATCGAAACGTTCATCGCTTGCCACAGATCTAGAGACCCTTTTTTGACGCAGCTCTCTCTGACGCTTTGGGTCTCTAGATCTGTGGCACATGATGAACGTTTCGATCATCCGCCATCTTGCTGGTAGTTAAGTCGAGCGATGGCAACGTCTTCCCTTTTTTCATCATTGGGAAAGGGTTGCGGCTCAAAGAGTAAAACCTTTTCACTCTCATGATACAGAAGAGCAATTTCTGGATCCATCATCCAATTCTGGATCCATCAGCACTTATAATAACTGAATTTAATGATATCGAAAATGATTCCCTGCATATTCATAAAAATTTTCCAGCTTGACAAATTTTGTGTTTTTCGGATTTCAGTCAAGTAGAATGAAGATGGGAGAACATTCAACTAATTAAAGCAGCTGTAATGTTTTGGAATGTAAAACAAGTATATTAAATTATTACAAAAGATACTGGTGCTAAACTTGTGTTTTATAGAAAATTAACTATTTGGAGCGATTTCTTTTTCCTGTAGAAGATACCAGCCCAAATTCACATAAAAGTCCATATTTAATTTCAATTCAAGCAATGCAAATAATTATTATTTAAAGAAAGACACAGTTTTGAACAATATTTTAAAAGTAAATTGAATGACTTTAAATTTTTTCTGTGGCGGTACTATTTTTGATTTGCTTGAATTAAATTGTAAAGAGTGGGGAGGGGATGACTGGGAAAATATTCATGTTTTGAATAATAACACTGGACATGTGCAATTCTGAAGTTTTCAATATTGGTCATAAGTACACTTCAATGGTCAGTTACATATAAGCATACTAACTTTTACGAAAAGTTATCATTTTACATTATAAGAAATCTTTTTCAACATGCATGTATACTGTCCCATTCATCTACCCCCCTAGGGGTGATAGGGAAGGGATGAATGGGACGTAGTTGAAGCTGAATAAGGAAAGTACAAAATTTTATTAAACTGGCTTAATATTGCTGTATCGCAACTGAATGAATCAAACTGATATTGATTGATGCATTGAAATTAACTCATATTTAAATTCAAACTGATATTAACTGATGCAACAACTCAAAATAACATCAACTGTTATGCTGACACAGATTAACATTAAAAGGCCTTTGATCTTTTCAGCTCCCAGTGTCCTAGGCTTAGTAACTTTATTATAATTCTTCTACATCCTGACACTGGATGAAGGACCTTCTATTATTGGCACTGGATGCTCTTCGCTTGTATCGAATTATCTTGTGCCAACCTTCGTCAATTTGTGCATGTGTGACGTCTTTCACCGCCTCTTACCAATACCTTCTAGATACAGAAGGCCTAAAAACTAAAGTTTTGACGTCAGCACTAGATTCTCTTAAACGACGTCATCACAGTTGTGTCTTCAAAAAGTAAAACTGTTTAAAATTTCAGGTAAATGCTACAAATATTAGAAAATAATTAAAATACCTTTCTGATACAAAATAATTCATTGTGATCTACTTCTGTATCATACATATTATAAAATTATTCACGGTCAAAAATTGCCATTTGTCACATAATTAATTTTTCTACCTTAAAGAATTAAAAAAGTTTTATGAGTGAGAAAATTCACCACAAATTTAAAATAGATATACTTTGTGAAAACAAAATTGTGATGATGTCATAAAAGAAGATCTAGTGATGACGTCAAAACTTCAGTTGTAAGGCTTTCTATATCTAGAGAGTGTTGCTCAGTTGAAATCTCAAGGGCTGAAAGTTTGGCCCAAAATACCTCCATCACAAAAGACGAATGTTGCCAAACGGTACAAGAGACAATCGAAATTTTAACTGAGGAAGGGGCAATAAGTAATTTCACGCATGTGCAAATTGATGAGGGGTAGCACAGGGTATTTCAGAACGAGCTGAGAGTAGCGAATGCCAAGAAGAAGGCCATGTAGAGGATCTAAAGTGGTCGCAACGGTACGAGAAAATAGTATTTTTTACATTTTACTGTTAATTACATACTTTTGCATGTTACTTTCATCACTGAATGCTACAGAGTTATAAGCTACTGGTTATAAAAATTTGAAAATGTGTAAGATTTGTTTTAATAATATTATTATTATGTATGGAACATGCAGAGCCTCCGAGAGAAATTTTATAAGGCGGGACAGAAATGTTCCCGCCCCCCCTCTCCAACTTGTGTTTGCCTCAAGCTGCATGTGTGAGGGAGGGGGCGCATTTTTGTATTTTGCACCACTTAGAAAAATAGCTATGACCGGCACTACGTTGGGCTGTAATTTTTTAAAATAATTTTTTTAAAGTAAAGATGCAGAAAGGAAATGTGTAGTGCATTTTGAAAAATACACGGGCCCCCTCTAGTTACGACGGGCCCCGGGGAAGTGTCCCGGCTGCCCCCCCCCTCTCGCTGGGCCTGGGAACATGGCCCATTCATTCCAACCACTATTTGTTTATATAAAACAAAAATGGGCGTACTGGACAATTTTCAATGTTCTTAATAGGTATTATAAATACTGTAAGATATTATATGTCTTTTTCTGCATGTGATAAATGAGTCCTGTACTGCCATTTATCAGACAAAACATTAAGTACTCAATGATAGCAAAACATAAAAATTCAGGTGTTGTCATATTCAACCCTACTGTCCCCAAGATAAAATGAACCAACCGAGTTTAAAATATTCCACAAGTATTTCTAATTATTGAATCTTTACACCTTCAGTTGCCAAGAACTAGACCGTCATTTAATATAACTGGTTTTTGATTTAAAGTGCGCTAAAACAATTTCAATACATTGCTCTTTATCCGAATTAGGATTTACGAAATTCTTCAATATTCATAAAATATAAATAATGCTGCCATTCTTGTTTTTTTACACTTCTCCAGTCAGATTTCAGGAAATCTTTAATAAAACTGCTCGTCTCCAGCTTACTCTCCGTAGGTCATTTTGGCCCTTATTCTTGTTAGTCATTGGCTGCCCCAAAATACTTCACTGGATTCGAGCTTTGGTCCGGAGAAAATTTAATTTTTCTCTTTTTAGAGCTGTCGATGACACTGTAAATTATTAAATTATACCAAAACAGCTTTGATATCTGAATAATTTAATTGGTATGCACTGCTGCGGAGAAAAAAGGCCTACTTGGCCTTTATTTGGCCGTCGTTTGCTGTACAGGGAAGTTGTGTATACCAATCGTTTACAAATGACGCACACTTTTATTTGCTACAGATAAAATTTGTATAAGGGAGCATCTTCATTAATATGTGCTAACAACCTTTCCAAAGGATAAGTTTTTTTTCGAAAATATGACTTCATATTCCAAAAATTAAGCTCATTTTAATCCCGGATGCCGATTTTCAATACATTTGAAAGGCAAATGAATGGGCTATTAGATTCCAAAACTTCCCTTCTCCTATGTTAAAATATTTTTTTTTTTATATTTTAATTCATATCTCCTTTAATATTGATATTAAGAATCTCATTTTTATTTGTACTATTCGAACTGAATGGCCAAAACATAATTTACTGTTAATATAATTTTTAAAAGAATATTAATATGTATTATAAATAATATTAATATTCGAAAAAATATGAATATCGACCTAGCCAAATTTTGACGGAAACAGGTGGAGAAAATAATTTTTTTTTATCAAGGCTGTGCAAATTTTCTAAATTTTACGTTCAGCAGTTCTTTTATATTAATTAAAATGTCTTATTTTGGTAAGTTAATACACCATATATCAATTTATAAAGTTATCTTTAAAATATATATTAATACTTTTTTTAAAAGTATATGCTATAGGTATTAAAAAAGAAAATTTTGAAGGAAATAAATTACAAATTTGTAAAGTTTGATGGTGATTTAATCATGCTAATTTTGCTTTGATACATCTCGTTTCAAAAAGAACTTTCGACAATATGTTGAAATAAATAAATTAGAAATAAATAAATTAGAAAGTGTTCATACGTATGTGTGAAATTTTTACAAACATCGTAAGCCCATTTAGAGAAACACTACAGCCTTATTACTTAAAGATCAATAATGCCTTCAATAATGTAAACTAGACAGGACAGAAATTTTGATATATTGATAAAACTGTAAACTATTCAACGGTTTATTTAGTGCAGTATAACAACAATATTTCATTTTGAAATATCTTGCTATCAATTTTAATACTAATATTATAATATGGCAAACCTAAAGGCCACTTCATTAGAACATCATAAAATCGTCTCATAAAACACAAATACAAAAATTCTTTAATTGTAAATAAACCATAAGTAACTTATTCTTTTACTTTAAAATTGAAACTGTAATTCCAAATTTGTTTTTTCGGATTTTCGGTTCGTGATGTAGATAAAAACTAATGCAAATTATCAAAATCGTTATTTTAAACTTTAAATTAAAAAAAAAAATCTCAAAAGTTATCAGTAAAAGAAACTTCGTTTACAATGCTTGTACTCTGTAAAGCATTGCCTTAATCGTTTTGAAAAGACAAATTTGAAATTAGAAAGATAAACGACATTGATTTTTACAATATTAATGAAAAAAAATTAAGACCAGAAGAATTTATTCCCTTGAGCGAAATTTTATTTGGCAAAATAACTCGGAATCTCATATACCGTTTTCAATTTGAAGACAACTCCTTAAAAATGTAGGAAAAAGAATTTCTCTGGAAATTATCGTATAAAATTGGAAAAATGTATGTTCAGGGTAATTTGAAGGTTTCCTTTCGTTTAATGAAGTCAAAATAGGGTGTCGTGCTGTTTAAAGAAAACGAAGTTGATGCAGAATTAATTATAAAAGTGGCCTCTTATGCAAATTGTAACAATAGCAGATTAAAATATACGTCATTTGTAAACGAATGCTATCTATGTTGTACGACGAACGACGACCGAATACAGAGCAAGTGAGCTTTTTTTCCCTCTTTAGCTGTACCTATAATGCAATCTGCATGTTTTTAACGTGATAAAATAAGCACATTTCACATCTTAATTAATGTATAAATGATACTTGAATTAATATATTTGGCATATTAAAAACTCAAATTGCCCGGTATGAAAAATACAGAAGAATCAGTTGTTATCACTAAAAAGGAAGATGATTTATACAATCATATCATATCTTAATGAAAGATTAAATTATTTTGAACAAAGCTTCAATTTTTTTTCCTGGGGGGGGGGGGTTGAGACACACATATTAAATTTAACAGTAGATAAAGGATTATTTTTAAATTTCGAAACAAATGTTCAAAATAAAAAGATTCCGAGACAAACTTTGGGGATACTTGCTTCCCGATGTTACACCTGTACTTGAAAATATTATATTTTCAGCATAATGGAGCTACACTCAAAATTAAAAAACCATACTGATATTATAAATGTCAATGTTTGTATGTATGTTTGTTACTCTTTCACGCTGAAACGGTTTGACGGATTTGGATGAAATATGGAATAAAGAAGTGCTGGATTAAAAACAGGCTACTTTTTATTGCGCAAATAAAACTCTGTTACTATAATATACAAAAAAAAACTGTCTTTTATATAAAAAAAAGAATATAAGAGTTTTTATTTTACAAAGCCGTCGACAGATGTCACATACTTATAGAATGCGCAGTTTTTAATTAAAAAAAATATTTTTATCGTCTGCTACACTTGGATAAAGAATACACCTTAATAAGTTTTTCTGACGTGGATTTATAAGCGGTTTGGACCAAGCACACAAATAAAAAAAAAACATGTTACATAAACAAACAAAAAATTAAGTTTTTGAAACTCATCCAGTTTGAATTATGCATTTTTCTAGGCGTCTTTTTTCTTTCTATTTCTAACGTATTACATCCAGAAAAAGGATGTTAGAAATATCAATTTTAAATTTGTTTAATCGCACTCATGAATAATGATAGACTTTTCTACTTAATAAGGAAAGAAAATAAGGAAGACGCATGGATTATGATACGCTTTTAATATGAAGCACTTTATTACGTATTTAAAATCTGAAAGTGTTTCAGATTTTCTTACTTTCTTTTTCCTTTCGTTTTTTTTTTTTTTTTTTTTTTTTTTTTTTGATAACGGCCACTATATCTAGAAGCTCTTCAGAATTAATATAGGACAAAAATTATTTGTATACCTTTTTGTAGGTTTTTACCATTAAACCATCTTATTTTTGTAACCAGGGACGGCCCGACACGGTAAAGCAAGGTAACCATCGCATCGGGCGGCTTCGAAGGGGCGTCATGTCCAACTCAAAAACTAAGTAGAGCATAAAAGGGGGACGTCTGTTTTACGTTAGCAGGAGCGCCACTTACCCTACGGTCGCCCCTGTTTGTAACCATCTTAATTTTAAATTCCATTCAGAATGAGGTATTTCAGTGTCAAGGAAGCCTGTGAGAAACTCAAGATTTATTAAAATGGCGAATCAACTGGTCGCCGGAGGCGGCTAGTAAAATTATAAAGTCTGAAAAAATGTTTCATGGGGGAAATCATAACAACTATTCTTTTTTGATTGTTTTCTGAAGTACGAAGTTGTATTAGATTTTAGTTCTTGATACATTTATTTATTGTAAAAATAGTAGATAAATTCAAAATACCTAAAGACTGTTATTTCTGGACTTCTTCGTTTAAAATGCGTCATTTTTGATTAGTCAGAAAATAACAAGTATGTTTTTCTCCAAGTCTGGATGGTCGAAAACGATTGCCTACCCAAAGCTAATTATGACGTATCTTAACATCGTTCAAGTCACAAAATATAATGTCATTTAATTTTGAAAATATAAACTGCATTCATAGTTGCAAATGCATGATCTTTTAATGAATTTTTAAATTGGTGTTTTACTGTTTTTTTAAACAAAATGTTACCTAAATGTATCTTTTATAAAATATGAAATACAACTTTTTTGTCTTCATGTATGAAAAATAGAATTATCTTAATATTAGCAACATATATTCCTAATCAGTGATTTATTTAGCAAATATTAGCATCTCTGAAGTACAGGGACGTGCGGTGGCTCAACAGCTCACCCAAGCAGTGCCATGAAAAATTTCTGGCTACGCCACTGGGGGGGGGGGTTACGACTACTGCAACTCATATATATGTATACGTGTGCGGGATAAAGGAGTGAAAAATATACATTTTGTATGGCAAAAAATTTCTCATGGGAGGGTTATGTCCCTCCCTAACCCCCCCTTGGCTACGCCACTGCATTCGAGAGAGAGAGAGAAAATCTAAAACTAAGACGGACACACGCACACAGTCCGATTAACATTTCCCTCTAAGCAATATTCCCACCACAAAAACAATATCCCAATTTAAGCAAGATATTAATTTCTGCTACTTAAAGGAGCATAGCAATGAAAAGAAACCGGTTTTTTTTTTTTTTTTTAATTCAAATATTTAATTTTATTTGAAGCAAATTTCATTCTTTTTTCACTAGAAGCAAAATGATTGATTACAGAATCGAAAAATATATTTTCTTCTTTTAAGCTAATTAACAAATCACTTTCAATTGATATAATTCCGAGGTTTGAAAGTCTGTTTTGTCAAGTTCCATTACGTGCAC
Source organism: Cheiracanthium punctorium (assembly GCA_038373885.1). Taxonomy (NCBI): domain Eukaryota; kingdom Metazoa; phylum Arthropoda; class Arachnida; order Araneae; family Cheiracanthiidae; genus Cheiracanthium; species Cheiracanthium punctorium. Next base: position 565,277 of record JAWZYV010008001.1, on the reverse strand, counting down.
AGTTTTTAATTCTCAGTATTTGAACATACAATTCAGACTCAATACCAATAGTTCCAAAACTTGCCATTGTAGTGAAAACAGGTGTATGAGCAACATCATGATTCCATATTGCCTTTTGTTGTAACCAGTTATCCAAGATGACCTTTTTTCACAGCTAAATAGTGGACAATTCCAACAAATTATTCGTTAAAGATACCACTTCCTGCAAGCCATTTACATATTTCATAACAAACCTTTTAAAGTGTCGTCTAATGCTTTTTGTTGCTTTAAATTTGGCAGTGGTCCTCCTTTAACAATCACAATTTTCTATTCAAAAATTTTCCGACAGAAAAATCGGCTATAACATCATTATTTGTAAAATCAGCCATCTTTTCTAAAATAGCACAAAGCTCTAAATTTGCATAATTTTAAAAAAGGATATGAAATCGTTCAAGCGCGGCTTCAGACTGAATTCTGTGAAGGGGTAATGAACATTTTACTTAGGTATATAAATTGTTCAAAATGCTAATTCAACGTGTAAAATCGTGAAGTATGCAAATCTAACGTTATGAAACAGAATTTCGGAGGGGGACATAGCCCCCCATGGCCCCGTCGTGGGAACCCCGTCGTCCTTGAAATCGTCTTGAATTAGTGAAATTGAAAAAGCACAATGCAGCCCACCTCGCAATTTGGTTTTGGTCCATCCCAGACAGCACATAAGCTTAAATCAAGCTTGAGATGAATCAAGCTTGAGAAAAATCAAGCTTGAGAATTATGAATATACGTATAAATTTTTTTAAAAATAAGTAAGGTAGATGGTATTTTCTTTCAATTTGTGATAGAAAGCAAAATTTAAAAACAATAATAGCCTTATTTTCAGTTGCCCAAGCACTGCTTGGGTTGCTTGGGTGGAATGCACGTCACTGCTGAAGTAAAGTACTAAGCTTTGTATCATAGAATGACGTACAGAGAAGATCTTTAAAAAAGGACTTTATTTAATAGGGTATTCAGGAATGTTGTTTATTCCGCCCGTTTTAAATGTATCTGGTCCATTTGAAATTCATACACAAAGAATCAGAAACACAAATGATTGTAAATTTAGCGTAAAGTTTAGTACCGGTAAATATATCGCAGTCACACATTCTTCATTTCTGAAACATTAAAGTGAACAGAAATGTATATTTCAGGATTATTTAATTCGCTCTGATCTAAAACAGCAAACATCACTTTTGGCGCGACGCTTGGCGGTGTTCCATGCCAGCCAAAAATCCACTACTCTGGATATTTTCCCGCGTTACGGAATTGTGTCAGCTGTGGCACGCTAGAGATGGATGTTGGGCCTTCATAGCGTTGAAGGCTGCCCCCCCTCCAACAACCAGCCTTCATTTGCATAATAAGCTCTCGTCTTCGCTCCGCTCCCATTGGCCCTTGATATACTCCGGGAGCTGTGAAAAATGGCGTGAGAGGTTAGATTAGGATACGAAAAAAGGGGGAATATAAAATCATTAATCAAATTCTTCTTTGTCATTTTTTGCTGCTTTTGCCGCTTTAATCTGAATTTTTATAGGTTTGTGGAATTTTTTTTTCGCTTTCTTTTCCTTGCTTCCCCCCCCCCCACCCTCTTTCTCCATTCAGTTCTCTTTCTTTTTCTTTTATTCATTCAAGGTTGGAAATAATAGTCGTTGAACTTCCGAATAGATAGGAAAACCACGAGTTTCATCATAGGAAATTTTTCTGGGGGAGATGAAATAGCCCGTTCCCGTCTGTTCCGTTTCGAAGGAAAAAAGAGAGAGAGAGAGAAAAAAAAAAGTAGATTAAGTAAGGTAAGACATGGACCAAAGAGATAAAAAAAAATGGTTTTCAGATGTATAATAATGGAGAAAATAGAACAAATATTTCTTAAAAATAAGTGATTCCATCCAACTCGCCGAGCAAGGCCCGAGAAACTTATTTTCAGTTTCAATATAGCCTAAGCAGATATATGCAGAAAATATTTAGTTCTGAATAAGGAAAGAAAAAAGAAATATCCAGAGTTGTTCTTCCGCCTCCAACATCGATAAGAAATGGTTCTCAAAATAATATGGTAGCGAATGGGGTAGTTGTTTTTCCATTCCGATTTCGTCTGCGTTATGAACGAACTTCGGATAATTGCATTCGAGGAAGGATGCGCAATATTTTCCGTTGAAAAATGGTGTGTTTTCGAGGTTTCATATACCTCAAATACAACGCTGATGGTATACTGACGAATGTTTGAGACCAAATAAATTTTCTGAGCTTATGAAAATATAATTATTTTCTGTTTTTATTTTTATCGCAAGATTTCATATGAATATCGAAAATCCCTTGGAAAAATACCGTGTGCATGTCGATTATTATTAACATAAAAAATAAGGTAACTATTCGAAAGTTAACATTGGAATCAATCAGTTAATGTTGTGTAGAATCCAAGGAAAGAAGATTTTACCGAAACTGTTTTTGGAAGGGATTGGTAATTGGAGAAGGAATCAGATAATTTGATGACTTGAATTAGGAATGAAGGTAATATAACTTTTTGTGAATATATAGCACTGGGTGGCCAAACCGTGGCGCATGCGCCAAACGCGTTGGATGATTTTAAGTGGCGCATTGCAATCTCTTGCCTATTTATTGTTTTGAAACAGATTCAAGACTTTTGAAATAATTTCGTACACGGGAATATTTTATTTCTTATAATTCATGATATTACGTGGAAAGGAAGCATTTGTACACTCCAAACTGCATCGTCATAAAAAGCCAGCCATGTTAGATGCCATACCAAACATCCGAAAAATTTATTCGAGAATCCTCTTCCACAAAACAACAATTTCATGCTCTCACACGTGTGACTACTTTTCCTCCTCTAAACTAAAGCCTAACAGTATTTACATTTTCCAAATCTACCCTCGAACGATGTAAAAAAGGTACTTGAGTTTTAATGCACATGTGAACTCGTCTGTGCAAAAAATTGGCGCATGATATGCAAAAGGTTGTGCACACCTGATATAATAGAATCGTTTGCAACAATAACTTGATGATATCTACAAGAAATTTTGAATGCCTTCAGTTTTTAACAAGTGCACACATGAGAAAAATGCCTATTCAGAAAAGACTGAAATGTACTGGTGTTCAAAATTAAGGTCGCAAATGCGAACTCTATGATAACTGAAGAAATATTAGATTTCCTGGAACAAAAATTTGGCACAGAGATATATTATCATAAGAGAAAGCATATAGCGACAATATAACAATATCAAAAAGAGAGGAGCTGTTAGTTAATATGCAGATTACATAAAAATTAGCCAAATCATGATCAATCGTACCTCGGGAAAGGACAATCTTATATGGAGTGCGGTCACCGTATACTGCTATACAAGCCTCACAACGAGCCTTCCAACGATTAATGTGGGCGGTGAGAAACGCTTGCAGCAGAAAATCCCATTCTTTCAAAAGCTTAGGCTTTTAACGCCCGTAGCGTCCTGTAAGGGACGTGAACGTCGAGCAATGGCTCTTCATAGACTATGTTCTATAGAATTGGCATCCGGAAACTTCGCGAGTCAGTTCATGCAGCGAATATTCTCTTCTTCAAGATCATCAACAGTGTGGCCTCACATTATCACCAGTTAAAACGAAATCTAGGCTTGCAAGAACCCCAGATAAACCTCACACAGCCTTCGAGACCTTCATTTCCAAAGCGCTGTGCGGTGACACAACCCAAATAAAAGTCGTGGTGTACGACTGCTCAATAGGATGCCACCCTAGACAAGCATTCCTCTGCCACAAAATTTGCCGTTTATCCTTGAGTTGGTGGAATGATGGAGAACTCCTTGTTCTCCGAGCAGGAAGACTCGCCGAGAATCATTCTGTATGCTGAACGTGACTCACAAGTGGAAAAAAGAATGTTCCCTTTCTTGGTGTGTCCAAGAATGGTATGTTCGGCTTCACGACAAGCGGGCTCTCGTGCACTTTTACCTCAGAGGGAGAAACGCCACTGGATGCTGAGCGCAGAGACGTCACTGCAGGATATCGGTATACTCTTTGCCTCGAAATTCTTTTGCCGGTTGCAGTAGCTAAATCATTAGAAAGCTCTGTAGCTGTTCTCCACTTACGACGTCTTGCACTCAGTGCCAGTTACCGAGCCTTTGCATGTGCTGTCGCTTTTTGGCGTCTTCGGCTGGACTTTATGGTGATGGTACGTGCCACTTTCCTTGAATTGATTCCACAAACTACTCTCTCTTAGACACTTGCAACAATCATACCACTTCCCCTTGTAACTGCCCAACTTAAAGCCTACCAACGGCTCTCAATCTCGCTAAATCATCTAAACGATTATGAGAACAGAGTCTCACTACAAGCAGTCAAACTGGTGATGGAACTGTTGTTGGTCTTAAAGCAAAATTGAACAAAACATGAGAACAAAAATTCCAGATGTTTAAACAGTCAAATTCAACATTTTTCTTCAAAACTAACACTTAATACCATTTATTCCAAATTGTCAGCAATCATAGTGCTATTCTTTGCTCAAAATATATAAAATACAAATTTTATCAATTTTATTGGAGGGAGTTTTGTATTATTGTGTAAAACAACAGACCGTAATTTTGGTCACTAATGCATATATGTCAGAATTATAGGCCGTGTAGAATTCTATCCGTAGATTATCAAATTAATCTTAATTCTAGTTTTTGCAGTTTATCAGCCCGTTTATCACAAAACGTTTTGAATATCTAATCTGTACAAATATATATGTCTATACTTTTACAAATTACTGTAGTCTCTCCTCGGACAGCCAATGTTTGAGCCAATTGCTTGAGCTATGTGCAAAATCACTCCGGCTATCATAAAAATAAGAAACTTTTGGTGAAACGTATCTAAATTTTTCGCCAAAACTAAGTCTAAGACTCCAGCTAGTTGATATCCCCTATACTAATCGTCATATTTTTATTGTAGTATTGTATTTAGCTTTCATTTAAATTAAAATAAAATGGAAGGCATCAAAATTATATATATATATAATTCAACTGACGAACGGTGTCCACATCAATTTTTTAAAATTTTGCATTGCGAACTTCCAAATTTACATAAACATCTCTTTTTTTATAGCAAATTATGTAAAAAGGGTATTACAACAAGTTTTTCTCTGTTTATTTTTATTTATTTATTTGTAATTATGATATAAAAAAGGAAAATAAGAAGTTTGATCTGAAAAAATGTATAAAAGCTAAATCTATCTAAGAAAAAAAAAAAAAAAACTAGGGGGAAAAAAAAGCGCAAAATACTAATTTCCGTATAATTGAGTAAACTAAAGTAAATGCAGATAAGTGGAACTTTTTTTTTCTTTCTTGTCGAGCCAAACGACAATAAACGATGTTCAAACCATTTTTAATAAACAGGTTCTAACAAAGAGGAGATACCATAGAGCTTGAGGCAACGCTAAGGCCCATTATTTGAACCATTTCGAAGCTACCTCGAAGTTTAGATCTCTCTGCCCCTCAAAAAGATAACCATTTTGCTTCTAATGATACATGCTGGTAAAGCGCAGTCAGCATTTGTATAGGGGGTCCCCTAAATTTTGGGGCACTATTTCGATAGGCTCTTGTTTTTTGCCCGTCTTTGGGGAGTTTGTGGTAAATTACGGGTCTTATTAAAGAGATTTGAGGCCATCTGCTAAACGAATATTACTGTCATTAGTGATAACCCTCTGGCAACACACGCGGCTATTTTCCTTTTTTTGCTTATATATTTTTACGGATTTTTTTCTTATTGTATCCTTGTTCCGAAATTTTGAATGAATCTAATTATACCAGTAGAGCAAAGTTTTGTTAGGTTGCAATTTTATTTTTTAATACTTTTCTATCATAGTTGAAAAGGGTGTAAGATTTTGATTGTCTAGTCGTCTGTTTGTCCGGGCTCTAACTGCCGCTTGTAAGCATCGATTACTGCTATCTATACGTATGTTGTTGCTATGAGCTGTGACATGTACCTTATGGAGAATGGTGTATTTACAGGATGTATAGTTCTTTCTTCAAGAACATCAAAAAGAATTGCAGTAAATTACGCTTTATGAAAAGTCACTGTTTAAAGCGCAAGGGAGGGATAGGACATGTTTCTAAAAGTTGAAATTTATGCATAATTTTCTTAAATATTCGGGAGAGGATGACAGAGACTGTATAATTTATGTGCCCAAGGTTTATTGCAAATTATAGCATGTATTCATCTAACATACACCCCCGATCAAATGAAAAATATGCCAATGCCCAACTAATTCCGCCAACCGTCTTTGATAGATGTAGTTTTGCGGTGACATCTATTCTTTTCAATTATGAAACAGTCACTTTCTTTTGTGGGAAGATAAAATTTCATTTTTTTCTAATAAATTTTCCTTCATAAGTGTCCCATCCCTTCCTTTACACAACATATCAATAAAATAAATTATTCCTAAAAATATGCTGCTACTAGGCCTCATTAAATTCCTGATTTACAAAAGTTATGTTCTTAGGTCTGCAGAACATTAGGAAGAATTTTGTTGGTTACAATAAATGAGATTGAAAACTTACATCGAAGTATACGAAGTTATTTATTTTTGATGTTCGAAAACAGCCTTTTTTTGCCACATACAAATTCGTAATCGCAAAGATTTAGAGCAATTATTATGATGCTATGGCTACTAAACCTGGTGGAAAAATCACAAACTGAAAACAATGTTGCCTTTAGCTCATTGATGGTGTCCCATCAAACCCACTGTCCCACACATCCCGACTTTCCCCATCGTGTCAAAATAAGGGTAGTAAAATCTAATTAATAAATTTCTTTTAAATCTGAAGCTGATAACTAATGCAGGAACGTACGCTAAATTAATAATTTTTTTTTTTTTTTTTTTTTTTTTGAACCTGAGAGGGTAATATCAAGTAAATTTAGAAAAAAAAAGAAATAATTTGTTTTTCCAGACTCATAAAAAATATGTTTTGAGTCGATTACTAACAATTCATCGAGACAGAGTTTTTGCCCGTTAGTTAGACATTTTACCAACGATGGAATTATATAGTAACTATTCCGCTAACAAAATTAGCGTTGCTTTCATGACTTTCTTTACATGCATCACGTTAGAAAAGTTTTCTAATTCTAGCTTTCTAATCCTTAAAAAATAAAGCTCCACCAAAAGGTTTACATCTCCCATCTTCCCCCGAGAAAACTGTTCCACATCTCTCTCTCAGCACAGCACGCTGAAAAAGAACTTCTTTCTGCAGTGGATCAAACCTCACGGAGCATTATAGTGGCGTTTGAAGTTCTGTTCTGCTGTTCGACAACACACCAGGCAAATTACACGATCTTCATTCCGGGGGGTAACCACAAAAGGAGAAGCGCATAAAAACTAAGAAGAAGAAAGAAAATCAAATTACATCAACGGGCGAAGAAGCGTTTTTTAAAAAATTATCTGTCTGCAGTAAATTAGGGATAATAATGAGATGATACCAGGATTGGTTCGAGCAAATTCAGGGCGAGTTGTGAAATTGGCTCGAAGGAGGATGTGGGGCTGTTGTTAGCGTATTCATCCAGCACAAGCGCTTCTTGTAGTTATAGAGTTGCTTTGGGAAGTTTTGGGAGAGGGGAAAAGTGCCTTTGGTGTGCAATTTCATCATTATCCCGGCCCCTCCTTCGGGATGAGATTGTGTGTATACCTTTTTTTGCACTGCGATCGAAAATGAAAGCATCGCGATATCATCAAACATAACAAGCATTATTTTCACAGTTTTCGAAATGGCTTAGGGTTGCTATATAAAACACGAAGAGCGCGTTTGATGATTCTTTTCGTGAGCTGTCGTAACGAAGAATGGCGGGATTATACGAGCAAGCAAATGATGCGACTGAATAAGAGGGCAGTTTCTTTGTGTGTTTTGGCAAGCTTACACGAGGGGTGGACTTTTCAAGGGGTTCTAAAGCGTATTCACTTTGCATCTGGAGAAAACCGCTCAAAAGTCCAGATAGATCGACAGCTGCAAGTTGGCCCGAACGTGGGACTTTCACACTTAGACCATCTACCATGTTCAGTGTTATACCCACTCTTCCATAGTGGGGCCATAAGACGGCAGTAGACATTCAGTAATCTTTGTAACCTTTTGAGTGAAAGGCTGAGGCTAAAAATTCCGTCAACGGACCTCCATTTTTTTTTTCAATTTATACTTGCATTCTGTATTTACTACACACATTTCGTAACAACTTAAAAGCTGGAAGTAGCATTTAAAACTGAGTTTTTCATAATTATAACTGCGATTACCTACGTTCGTTTGATGCTGCTACCTACATTTTTTGGTTGCTATTACCTATATTTTTTAACCTCACCATGGCAGAGTGGATAAGACACTCAAAATGATAGAAGGCTAAAGTGTGAAGATCCAGCGTTCTGGTCTATCGCGCGGCTGTCGACCTAACGGTCTGGAGTTTTGGTCGGTTTTCTCTAGATTTAACATGAATACGTTGTAGAACCTCTTAAAAAGTCTTCCGAACAGGGCACCCCCCCCATTACTGGCAGCTTTGCCATAACGCAACACAACAACCTTCATTTCTTTATTGCTATTAGTACCTAAGCTTGTTATTAAAAATTTTCTGAACTCAGTAGCATTTGCGGAATCTTTTCCAAGGAAACGGATTAATCATTTTTATTTCATATTTTTTTAACATTTTCCATATCGTGAGAAGTTACTGTTTCCAGGCATCCAACTCTTTCAAACAAAACACAATTGATAGATGCTCTTAAGGATTACAAATAATTGTCTCCATCGAAGGTAGTGTCTGTAGCATGTACAGTTCACTTACAGGAGCAATCAAGAGAACTCTAATACGTTAACGTCTATGACCATTTTACATCAATATACTGCAAGCATAATATAATAAGTATATAGAAGTTTATTATAACAGACAATAGAATATAGGAAAGGACATTTAAATCTCTTCTTTTTAGAAGGTCTCGCAAAATTAATTAATAGTAATACAGCTAGCTTTTTATAGATTATGCGCAAAATTTCGTGAAGTTTGACAAGAAATCATAGCCACTGATCATCACATATTAATACTCGGCATCAATTTTCAAAAAAAAAAAAAAAGAGATTTTTGGGGGAAATGTTTTATAATCAGTGTGTTTGGCATGATTTACCTTTCTTTATACTCTTGAACAAAGTTTCAACCTGGTCGCTCTCATCAGTGCTATGATGTTACGGTAAAAATTTCCCTTTTGTGCTAATATTGCTGATAGAAAAGAAAAAGGTTAATGAGTTCAATGTAGGGTGAGCTATCATAACAAGCCATATCTTTCTTAAATGCCTTTACATGAAAAAAAAAGTGTTGAATTGAACAAAATTTTGTTGATTTAACAAAAATTTGGTGGGCTATATTTCAAGCTAAAAATTTTGCTAGTTATAAAAACTTTTTGTTAAATTAACAAAAAATTTTGTTGAATTAGCAAAAATTTTGTTGATTCAACAAAAATATTTCTTTGATATAGAGCCAACCGAAATTTTTTTGAGTCAACACATTTCTTTTTCAGTGTAATAATAATAATAATAATAATAGTACTACTACTACTACTAATAATAATAATAATAAGTTTGACAACAAATCATAGCCATTGATCACCACATATCAATACTCGGCCTCAATTTCCGAAAAAAAAAAGGAAGGGGAAAGATAGTTATTTGGGGAAATGTTTTATAATCTATGCATTTGGCATGATTTATCTTTCTTTTCGCTAAAAATGCTTAATTTTTTCAGCCATTTCGAAATATGTTCAGTGAGTTAAATGAATTTGTAAATTAAACTTGAGTCATCTTTATATTAGCTAAAGTACCTGTTCTCCACAAGGAATGAAACAGTTCAAATTAATGAAAAGCCACCCTTCCCCCACACATTATATATATATCTGTATATGTACATGTATATGCTGTGTGCAGTTTAATGCTATATTTTTAGATGTAAAATTTGGAGTTGGTTTGTCTTGCAGTGGGTGTAGAAGATTATTATAAAATTCCAATTTCGAAAAATCGATAAAGGTCGGACAACGAAAGGATTTTCAGATTTTTAAAGAAATGATTTGTCCTCGTATATTTATTGCATATTCGTGCAGATTTAAAGCCGATAAGTTTAATGGTGGTGATAAGAGCTTTCAAAATTGAGAATTGCAGCTAGCAATCGCTGAAAATCAACGGACAGATGGATTTTTAAAAATCGAAAAACTTACAATGTATCAGAATAATCTCGTAGATTAAAACGAAGTTGTGCAGAAGAATGATCGAAATCCTCATTACTCTGTGATGGCATCCACCATATCAAGAGTTCGTTTTAATTTAAAGCAATCGCGGATGGTTAGACAGCGCATTATTTCGTCTAGGTAACGGCATCACCTGCAGGACTCAGTCTTTGCTTTCATTGCAGCCTTTGCTACATTTTAATGTAAATGCTTAAAACGTATCCCCAAAATTAGTGTTGGCGACAAATCGGAAAAGTATTTTGTTGCGTGGAGATGCCAACACTCCACTTTTTCTTTTTTAAGGGGGGCGTCCTTTCAAAAATTTGCGGAAACCATTTTTTAAAATATCTTAGGAATACTTGAAATATCACTTTCATGTCATTGTTTTGAACTTAAAAGTGCTTTCATTGTCTAATGTTACTGGAATAGGACCCAGAAAATTTAGCAAGGGACTCCAAATACATGATCTTATGAGCCCTTGGAACCGCAACTTTAAGGAACCAGCAATAACCATGAATTCACAAAGCTGATTGTCACGATGGCGTTTACATCTCACAGACCAAAACAAACAAAATGCCTACAACCACAACAGCAACAAAATATACGGGTAGGTAGAGGGTAGCCGACCCATCAGCCATATTTCCAGAAGATACTTAGCGTCCTAAACAGTCCCGAAATCAAGAATTACACATTACCACAAAAGTATCCAATAAACATTCCAACCCTCATATTTTAAATCGGCACACGCTTCGAAAGACAGAAAACAAAAATATAAAGATTACCAAAAAAAAAAAAAAAACTATAATGACCCCCTTATTGGCGGCGAGTCTAGCGCCTGTAACTGGCCTGAGCGTGATGTGAGGGGTGACCGAATGGGGAGGTGTAGAGGATAATTCGGGGCGGCATTCCATTTCGAGGAGGGCAGTGGGATATTAGGCAAATTCGAAAACCACGTTCTCGTGTTCGTGGGTTCATCTGCGTGCCGCGATCAGATCCCGATGTATTCAGACGTAACCATTCTTCTTATGCTGCTAAACTCTTGCTGAATTTACAAGACTTCTCTGGCTAACATTACCCACCATTATCTCTGAGTTATTAAATATTATGGTTTTAAGAAAAGAACGTGTGCAGGGACTGGATTTCTCATTTCACGCTCAAAACTAAATGTTTCTTAATGAGGAAAAGATTGGTTGCGTTTCAGTGAATCAATTATGTTTTGCAATTTCATGCAGTAGCGAATGGAAGCATGATTTAATCTGAGCGTTTGCTTCAGGTTGTTTCATGAAGTAAAATGAAACATAAATTGTGAAATTTAGGGCATGAAAGGATTCGGGGAAGGGCCTTGAATAGTATGTAGTATGTCCGTAAATCTCTTGTCTATATGTTGCATACAGTTACGCATCAATCCTGTTCCAAATTGGCGATATTGATATATTCTGTTCTTGAATGTTTGTATATTATTTTTCCTCATAATCTTTTATTGAAGAAATTGCTATACCAGATGTCTCCAAAAGCGATACGCGTAATGCTTTATATCCACCAAGAACGAAGAATTGAAAAAATGTAGGATGGGCAAATTTATCCTGGTTGTTTTTTTTTCGCCCTTTCGCAAAACATAAAGATAATCGGCAAACTATTAAATTTTGACAATCCATGGAGATATTAGGCATCGTTATGCATCATTATCACAAAATGTACCTTACTGTTTCCTAAAATAAATAAATAAATAAACTGGCCCGTTAGAAACGGCACGTCTGGTCACCCAAACCAGATGTCGATCCATTGGGATAATCAAGTCCAAGGCAGCCAGCAAACTGTCCGTTGAACATACATGATTTATACTCAATCACCCCTATAAAACTCGTACAGCTTTCCAAAAATCAATTTTTATTGCGCCACTCAATTGCTTGAAAGATTTCAAATTAGTCAATATAACAAGACCTTCATCCCTCGTTAAACCTCCTCTCATCCCGTAGCTAATTAAGAGACACATGGGTACATGTCTCTTAATTGTCTTCCCCCAAGAGATCAGCAATATACAACATCGGTCTCGTCTCCAAACAGGTTACCCATAAAGCAGTCCTTCCGCTCTTCCGTTCGCAATATTTCATGGTGGCTTCCAGCCCGATCCTGCTTGTATGTGTGTGCATGTGCCACGCTGGTGGATGCTGCTCCTGCTTCGAACGCGATGTCAAAGAAGAAGAAAAAAGAAAAACAAAAGAAAAAGGAATTTTGAAAGAAAAAAACGTCGCGGTGGCCCGAGGTGTGGCCAATTACACGCGACGTTCCACCTGCAAGAGACATTCCACAAAACTATGAAATGAGGCCTGCCCGTAATGAGAGGTCTCAAGAAGACTGTGATTTGGGCGAGCCCGTGCCCCCTCCCCTAAAAACAACTCCCCTCACACCATGGAAGAAGATAACATCCCCCCCCTCCCTCCCTCGACCCGTAGAGGTTATATGGTATTTTTGAAAGGACCTTTAACTTTACTATTTTGTTTTTTAGCACCATGTTAGTTCAGCTATATTTTCCTTTTTGTTTAGCATTAATAATCAAAAGCTGAAAATTTTCCTTGCAGGATCTACAATGGAATAATTTGTTTTATCGTAACTAAATCTTGATTTATAAATCAGAAAACTGCAACCGCTATTTTAATAAAAATATTCATGTGCATATTAATTCCTGAGCATTTATCTCTTTAAACGCGGGGGAAAGATTCCAAGGTGTCTTTGAAGGCACCATTAATTTCCTCTTTCATTTTTGGAATCATGCTTATTGCTTCAATTCACAGAATTTTTACTGTCATTTCGGAGAAATTTTGTAGCAGTGCTGCCGGAATATCTCCGTTATTTGACGAATATCCGTTTCTTTCTTTCTCCTGCCAATTCAAGAAACTTCTTCAGATTAAGCGAAACTTTTTGCTCTTCTTCAGGTTTTCGGGAAGAATTCAGGGAAGTATAACGTTTCCAAGCAGTACGGAAATTATTCGATGAAAAATGAGGACTAAAGACGCACTCTCAAAAATTATTTCTTCGCAGAAACTTTTTTGGTAGTAGTGCTACCGGAATATCTCTGTTATTTGACAAAAACCCATATCTTTTTTTCTCCTGTCAATTGAAGAAACTTCTTCAGATTCAATGAATTTATTTTATCTTCTTCAGATTTCGAAAAGAAAATCTCACCGAAATATTATGTTTATATAGAGGACAGAAATTACTCATTAAAAAGTGAGGAATAAATTAGTGTACATTGACGAGTTTTTCTGAGAGTATATAATGCAATTCTCTTTTTCTTTTATCAAGATTATCGAATGGTTTTTGAAATTTAGTCTGTTTATAGATAACAAAACCAAGATTAAACTTTTCCTGTTTAACAGTCAATTTCGCCGTGAGTCTTTGTGGTCGAAAATCTATATAAATAAAATTAGACTTTTGTCTGTACATTTCTTGGAATTCAAAAATTTTGCGATTTCTATCCGTTTCAAGCACCCGGGAATCCGATGCGACCCTCAAAAAAAAGTTTGTCTGTCTGTCATTCTGTCATTCTGTCATTCTGTCCGTGACGCTTTTTTTGTTTAAGCATCACGTAAAAACGACTGAAGCGAATGATATGAAATTTGGTGTCATGATAGGTGGTCACTCAACTTAAAACATAGGCGTCGAATTTTAAAAAAATCTTGATTAGATTTTCAGATTTTGCGAAAATCGTTTCAAACTGCGTAAATTTGTGTTCAAGCATCACGTAAAAACGACTGAAGCGAATGATATGAAATTGGGTGTCATGATAGGTGGTCACTCAACTTAAAACATAGGCGTCCAATTTTTAAAAAATCCTGATTGGATTTTGAGATTTTGCGAAAATCCTTTCAAACTGCGTAAATTTGTGTTCAAGCATCACGTAAAAACGACTGAAGCGAATGATATGAAATTGAGTGACATGATAGGTGGTCACTCAACTTAAAACATAGGCGGCGAATTTTTAAAAAATCTTGATTAGATTTTCAGATTTTGCGAAAATCGTTTCAAACTGCGTAAATTTGTGTTCAAGCATCACGCAAAAACGACTGAAGCGAATGATGTGAAATTGGATGTCATGATAGGTGCTCACTCAACTTAAAACATAGGCGTCGAATTAAAAAAAAATCTTGACAAGATTTTGAGATTTTGCGAAAATCATTTCAAACTGCGTAAATTTGTGTTCGCACATGACGTAATAACTGCAAAGGTGAAAAAATGATATTTGGTGAAATGATAGGTGGTCACTCACTTTAAACTATTAGCATCTAATTAAAAAAAATCGATCAGATTTCGAGATTTTGCGAAAATCGTTTAAAACTGAGTGAATCTTTGTTCCCGCATTACGTAATGGCGACTAAAGCGAATGATATGAAATTTGGTCACACGATAGATGGTTGCTCAACATAAACTATAGGAGTCCAATTTTTTAAACATTTTTATTAGATTTTTGAGATTTTGTGAAAATTCTCTCAAAATACGTTTATAATTCTTCAAACATCACGTAATAACGACTAATACGAATGTTACGAAATTGAGTGATATGATAGGTAGTTGCTAATCTTAATTTATAGGCGTTGAATTTTAAAAATATTTTGCTTACATTTTGAGATTTTTCGAAAATCGTTTTAAAATGCTGAAAATTTGTTCCAGCATCACGAAATAAAGACTGCAGGGAATGAAACGAATTTGGGTGACATGATAGATTGTCACTCAACTTAAATTCTAGGCTTCAAATTTTTCAAAAATATTGATTAGATTTTGAGATTTTGCGACAATTATTTCAATATGCGTAAATATTCGTTCGCGCATCACATAATTACGACTAAAGCGAATGAAATGATATTACTTAGTTACTCTCTAACCTGTAATATTTTAACAATACATGAAAATTATAACTTCGCTTTCTTTACTTTGGCAACATACTACATCCATTCTGTGTACTCCTACAATGCTGACGAAAGTTCTTGCTTTTTAGAAATTTTCATTCACTAACCCGTCGAGGACGGGTACTTCAGCTAGTAACAGATATAAAAATGGGGTGAGCTGTACACAGACGATTTAAAAAGTGTGATTGTGGTTTTCGCGTCCAACGTAAATAAAAAGGAAATATCTGCTAGACCAGGTATGGGCAACCTTTGAAAAGTTGCTGGCCAAACTTTAGGAAGTTAGCGAAGTCACGGGCCAAACTTCAGGATGTTAGCGAAGTCCCGGACCGTATAATTGGGATTTATAAGGGATTTTGAAAGGTTTATATGGGTTTATACAAGGTTTTGATATGTTCCGCGGGCCGGATCCAAGGCCGTGGCGGGCTACATCACGCCAGTTGCCCATATGTGTGCTAGACTAATGTACCGATCTCAAATTGATGCATGGCAAATTTGGACTACAGTGTGCATGCTGAAAAATCAGCTTGTTCTTCCACGTCTTTAATGTTGCAACCAGACACTAATTATAAAATCATAGGATCACAGGACTTCAGATATATTAGTTGTGGGGCCATAATAAAGAGATTAAGCGCTTTTGCTCATATAAAACACTTCATTTGACGGCACATACAAAACCATAAAATTTGAGTTGGAAAATCACACAGTCAGATGGCGTGTTTGGCCTAAATCTGGCCGTTACCAGCCTAACACCAGAGGAAAGTTACCTCTGCGCTGGTCACTGTCTCCAGACCATCTCCTCTCTCTTGAACAGCTCATCTTAGCTCTTGGTTGGAATCTCGAGTGGATTTCGATCACGTGGGATGCTTGAATATTGTGGGATGCTAAGTATTCGAAAGTTATGAGATTCCTCAAGTCACTATAGTGTCTAATTCTGAAGAGCCCTTGAAACAAACACTCAGGGATTTATCGTTCTACAATGTCAGAATTGTACTTTAACAGATATAGCCTCTTATCGAAGATTTTATGAGACAGCGCAGATCAGAGGTTATGGGAGAAATTCAAGTATTGAGGGGTAAAAAGAAAAGGAGCATCACACAAATATCTAAAAGTACTAATTGTTCGTAATTATTCGGACAACGTCACACGGTGGACTCTTCTAGAAAATACAGAGATAAATTAACAAAACTTTTTAAAATCATTACTACTGATTTTCTTCAACCTTTTCTTGCACTCATTAAGCATATACGTCAAGTCTGAAAAATATTGCTTTTCACGATCTTTCTCCGCTTAACCTCCCAACAACAGGTATAGTTCATGTGTTAAGTTCACTATTTGGTACCTAATTAATCAGTAAATCACCTCCGATACATAGATTACTCCGCGATTTTGAATCTTCATTTTGTTTTCTTATTCTATTTATCTGCATGGAATAATTTTGTAAGCTCATCCTTAAAACTCTCACATTAGTATCTCCAGTGCAACTCAAAAATTCTGAGGAAGCGGGGGTTGGTGGTCTTAAGCCTATAACTAAACAAAAATAGCAAACAGAAATTCCAAAATACCACAAGGTACACAAGGTACCACAAGGCATTACAGATAAAACTTAACAGAAGTTTTCCCCCTCGATTTCACAGAAGCAGGTTCATAAATTATATCACTTTAATCTAATTTCTTACTTGAATCCCGTAAGAACTAAGAAATGTTTTGAAATTCTAAGACACTCGCGCAACTGCATCGTATCCAGACCTTGATTTGACGTCATTTTTAAGTCATGAAGTCAGAATACTGTCAAACGTACTCAAATTATTAGTTACTTTGCTTAAATACTAAGCGTAAATGGTGAAGAGTCAGAAAAAAAACAAAAGTATTTTAGTACAACGAAAAATCTTTACACTTTCTAAAATAATTTAAAATTCGACCTAATTTTCTATGGATGAAATAAAAGTCAAACAATTAGTAGAGTAAAGTGATTTTTTTTAAAGAAAAATTCTGGAATCCAAGGGTCTCTGGCAAATGCCCGAATTGTTCATGCGGTAATAGGGCCAATGGTAGCAGCAAACCTTTTAGTTATCCAATCTTATTTAAATACAACGGGTCTTGCGTTTAAATAATAAGGTAATGTTACGAATGCTACGAACGAAAAGTTCTCAGCATTATTTACTGACACATGCCTTAAAAGCAGTATTAAAGTAATGCGCAGTTTTTATAATAAAGTCCTCAAAAACATAAATTTTGAAAATTTGAAAATTCTCTTGAAACCGCCAAGTTCGTAACACGTTAACGTGCCAAAAAATAACTTAAACTTGCAAAAATAAAGTAACATAGAAAAGTACAATTAAATTACTCAAAAGTTTTCAATATTCTCCAGTTTATCTTTAAATAAATAAATAAATTACTAAAGAATTCACCGCTGCAGCCACTTTCAATAAGAACCCCCCCTTTAAAAAAATTACGTTGTTTTGCCAGGAAAATCATTAAATGAATTCGTCTTGAAGTATGTGCTTTTCCGAGGCCATTTTCTGTCACTGCTTATTACGCCCCCCCCTTTTCCACCTCATACCTGTAATTGCCTTTCTTCCACATAAGGTGGAAAGCAAGGGAGGCGTATCCACTACCTCCAGTAATTCCTCCACAAAAATTACACGTCTCAGGGAAGGTAATGGGAGGATTGCGGTAGGCTCGTGCCTCTTAAAGGGCAGTAAATACCAGGGGACATAAAGTGTGGTTTTAGAAGACAAAATTTTTATTTCTTTTTCCATCGTTAAGAGAAAAAAACAACTCTTTCGACCGTGTTCTTGTTGTAAAAGGACTGTGTTTTGAGCTTAACTACATTGTGTGTGTGTGTGCGGCAGAATCATTATTAAGTAATTTGTAGTGGGGTTTCGGTTTAAATTTTGTTTGCAGCCCGCACCGATAGCTTGAAAGTGGTAAATAAATTTCTGTTGATGAGCGATTTCGTGGCAGATTGGCCTCCCAAAAAAGCGTTTTGCGTAGAAACCTAAAATTTTATAAAGCTATCAAAAGTTTTGCAGCACATTTTAAAAATGTTTTCAAGAGGTCGGGATTAATATTTGGGTTCGTGGGAGCAGTATTAGAACATTTAGTCAGTGGTCCAAAGGGCCACTGACTCCATGTCTTCCCTGGTCCGTACGGACGTAGGTATAGCTTTCACATGGGAGGAGTTCAGCTTATTGTAAAATTTGATTGACAGTAAATTTTACTATAAATAATTTGTAAAAAAATTCAGTTTCATTAAAAAAAATCTTTATAATAATTTTTTTTATTACCTATTAAAATACAGAGTTTACAGGTGGCTATTCGGGCCAAAAATAGCGTTTTTGCGTACACTGAGGGGGGGGGGGGTTACTTAGAGCCCCTAATCTTCATTTATCTTTTATCAACTCATAGTTAGTCCCATAGAGTAACGATTTTTTTCGCTTGAAAACCGACGCCAACACAGCACGTAAAGTGGTGTCAGTCATCATCTGTAAAAATACATTTTTTGCTAACTATTCATCATACAGACACGGGATTTGTTTTATTAATTTTCTTAGGTAAAGGAGCAACATTCTTCTAAATATAAAGGGTAGGAAAGGAGGGACCGTATAAAAATTAAATACGTATACAACCCCCAGTAAAAAAAAACAAAAAACGCCATATCTGAAAGCTACTCTTAATTTAACGAACTTTTCTAATTGGAAGTATGTTTCGATCACTTACGATTTAAAAAATTAACGCCTTAACATCTATTTTGAATCACCCGGAATATTGCTTTCCGTTAACAGCTGAATTAAAAAATGTAAGTACCGATTGCAAAGGCATTAAATATATCAAATTATACATATGGCATGCATAGATAAAATTATATGACATGTATTGTGGAACTAAATGGAGAATGTTTGCAAGTGAAAAATCTAAATAAAAAGCTATTGGACCTATGGACATACGAATTTTGTATTCTACTGGTCCGTTATATATTTTAGTGGTTTCGGATCAGCTGGCCACCGTTAATTTCGAGATCTGGGTTATAGGTTTGCAGCGAAAACTCCAGTAAATGGAGTTACAGCTTGTTACTGAGCCCAGAATCCAATTCGTTCCAAGGAAACAACGCAGGAAAATCCCTTTCTCCACCGTTAATTTCGAGATCTGGGTTATAGGTTTGCAGCGAAAACTCCAGTAAATGGAGTTACAGCTTGTTACTGAGCCCAGAATCCAATTCGTTCCAAGGAAACAACGCAGGAAAATCCCTTTCTCCACCGTTAATTTCGAGATCTGGATTATAGGTTTGCAGCGAAAACTCCAGTAAATGGAGTTACAGCTTGTTACTGAGCCCAGAATCCAATTCGTTCCAAGGAAACTACGCAGGAAAATCCCTTTCTCCACCGTTAATTTCGAGATCTGGGTTATAGGTTTGCAGCGAAAACTCCAGTAAATGGAGTTACAGCTTGTTACTGAGCCCAGAATCCAATTCGTTCCAAGGAAACAACGCAGGAAAATCCCTTTCTCCACCGTTAATTTCGAGATCTGGATTATAGGTTTGCAGCGAAAACTCCAGTAAATGGAGTTACAGCTTGTTACTGAGCCCAGAATCCAATCCGTTCCAAGGAAACAACGCAGGAAAATCCCTTTCTGTGCCTGACGTTGCTTCCGTGTTTTAATCTTCGAGTGTATCGCTTGTACCGTGTGAGCGTAAAGTTTAAAAGTAGTTCCAGGGTAATCTTGTCAGGAATTTTAAAGGGTCCTTAAGTATTTTATTTCAATGGGAGAAAGAAATGGGATGAACACGTTTATTCAGAAAATTCTGTGGTAAAATTTGTCGGGGTTCCAATACGTCTTCCATATTCAAACGATACCTCTGGAGATACTAATCTAGATGCCAGGTCTCTCATCTTTCGTAGAACAACCATGTTAACATGATTGCCAATATGACTGCTGCCAATATCATTGATGATCATGCGAACAAGATTGCTGTATGTGTCTGAAACTGGTTTAAAACTAGGAGGCCACTCATAGGAGGCAGCGTTAGTCTGCCTTACTGAACAGTTACTTACATATCACGTTAAGTGATTATATTTTAAGTACATTAAAAATTTTAAAGGTCTGATTTTTTTTCAAATTTACGTTGTTAATGTGTTAAATTTTACAGTAAAGTAGAAATAAGTATTAACACAAAATGCTGGGTGAAGCATATACGACAAAGGAATGTGAAATGCGTACGGGAACGGGAAAAAAAATGAACCTTCTTTTCACCGACTAGAAAAATAATTTTAAATTGAATTAAAGTTATTAAAGTTTAGCTTATTTTTCTGTTCCATGTCTTATTTCTTAACTATAAATGAAGATTTAGTAACAATTGATTGCTGTACCATATGAACTAAAGATTATATGTTTAATAAAATGCGAAGGGAAAAAAATTACCTTTGATATTCTCAAAAGGAATTATCTCTTTACTTCATTTCTTAAAATTGTTACAATGAAATTAAAAATTTTATTTAAGAAGGGGAGAAAAAGAAAGACATGTGCTCCAAAAGCAGCATCGGACATATTTAAAATTTATCTTTTCTGTTCAACATTACCTTTTTTCTACTTGAAGTTTAAAAACTTTTTTTTTCTTTTTTTGTAAATTCATAATCAAGCATCTATAAAACAATCAGAAAAAAAATTAAAAATAACGAATACAATATATGTCCACGATAAAACTTTTTTTTCGACGACTATAAAATAACAATTTCTTTAATTTTACAAAATCAGTATTAAAATACTCATAAAAGACTTCTTAAAACTGCATTTTTTCTAACTGTAAATCACTTTTTAAACAAAAGAAGTGTTTGAATTTTTTTCTACCCAATTAAGTACACACGTGGTGGTTAATAAAGATTACCATGCAAAGCTTTTTTAATATTTCAAAATCTTTTGATTAATAGGGTTTATAATAAAGAAGTTAAGCTTTACTGCTAAGGGAGAGTAGGAAAAAAAATATTCTAATAAAATGCATTTAAAGCTCGACTTTCAGCATTTGCATATATTTCGCATTTCGACAAACCTATCATCACCATTATTCTCGATTTTTTTTCTTTCTTTGGTCTCTCTTAAACTATTAACAGTCTATAGCTTTTAAGATAATGAGAGGTACAAACAACGTAATTAAATAATCTGAAATACGACCAATTAGAGTAAATTAGAAAGAAAAGAAAAAAAGGCTAGAAAATTGTGCAAATTTTTTAAACAGTCGGGTACAGAAACAAATTGAGCAAAATAGAAAAAGAAATAGATCAATGACAAAATGGAAATTTGCCGTATGAAAAATTGTTTCGACAGAGCTTTTTTTTTTTTTTTTTTTTTTTTTTTTTTTTCCTAAAACATTTTTTTTTCTTTTATGTATTCTGGAGTTTCAGATGTTTATTAAAATGAAGCAATAATAAAAATTAGATAATGGCAGTAGTTTTCGGAATTAATAACACATAAATGTGACCAATTTCCTGTGTTTAATGCCTTATGAAATGTTTTATAGATAAGTAAGTGATTGAAAAAAATCACCTTTTTTTCAGTTATGTAAAAAGATAACATTATGGTAATTTTATCCCCTCCTCTCAGCAAATTACAAAACATAGATTGCGGTTTTTTTTTAATATGGCCATCATCGATCTTTTACAGTTAAAATTCTTTTATTTATTTTATTTTTAAGAACATGAATATCTACTCATTTTTTATTTATTTTTTATGCGTATATGCAAAACGACATAATTAAACTAACGAAACACAGCTTAGAATAGCTTTTAAGCAAGTATATTATCATCAATAATATTTTATTTATAAGTAAAAACCCTAAAACAATATTTTGTAGAAAATTTATTTTTATTCAAACATTTTTTTTACAACGAGAAAGCATATGACTTGCCCTTACAAAACTAAAAAAATTAATTTCCTCTACCTTAAGTCGAATTGAAACCCTCTATATTTGTGTTGATGATGCAAAATAAATAAAGAAAAGGAGAGAGAAATACTCCATCGTAAACGAACACAAAGTCAGAAAGCAAATAAGATCGAATTTTAAAGCATTTTAAAGACCCACTGCATTCCCCCCAAAAATGGAAGAGCGATTTTTTTAAAAGAACGCCTATTCAGCAAAATAGCGGTATGTTAGGTCTTATATGTATATATGTCATCATAAATATTACTTCATCATAAAACGTATTTTTGCTTTATATACCTTTATATGTGTACTACGGACAGAGTCGTATATAGGACATCTATAGCCCCCCGCAGGCTCCACCCCCTTGAATGTTGAACGACCAATATTTTCTGCAACTTGTATATTTGTTTTTCCATAATATAGTGTTGCGAAATAATAACTTCATTTGCTCTCGTATTGCATGCGCCGCCGTGAAACTAGTTTTACAGGCATAATAGCGAAGTCCTCAGGTAATGGTAAACCTGTGGAAGTAACCCTGTAGCCTTGGCGACAAACTTGGCAATCGTCTTGGCGACGGATTTGGCGACAAATGGTGGCTTCTAGAAAATTCATGTCTCGAGACCATATTTCAATTTGATAAGATTGTTCGAGAAATTTTTCGGCAATTCTGGTGACGTCATCATGTCTATAAAAGCGCTAGGATTTCTCTCCGGGGAGTTCAGTTGAGTGATAGACTTTGAAGCGCACGGTTGATTCTGTGATATGAATAGCGTTATTGTTGTGCTTATTTATGATTTAATTAGTGCATGTTAATGTTTCTTGTATTATTTTGAGCTATCAAGCTGCGAGCCGTGGAATAAAGTGTTATTTTTTTGTTTACTGTGCTCATTGGACTGCTTTAAAATACACCCACTTGGCGATTTTCGTAACAATATAATGCACAGTGGCGTATAATTTTCATCTTGAAATATTAACGCACTTTAAAAATCCCAATCACGTAAATCAGCGGTTCTCAACGTTTTAACGTCGCCCCCCCTCACATTTTTCAGCATACATTCAATTTTTTAATCTTAACAATGAACATTTAGTTGAATTTTCTACAGTTATAAGTAACAGTTGTAAGTAAAGTTTGAATGAGCATTTTAGGCGGAAATGGATATATTTTTGAGCAAAAATGAGAATAAATAAGATGATAAAAAAAACATGATTCACTACTTGCTCTTTGGTTTTTCTCACGCCCCCCCCCTGCAAACTCTCTGCGCCCCACAGGTTGAGAAACGCTGACGTAAATCTTAAATAATTTAACAGACTTCATGAATATTTTATTAAAAGTTCTTTCAATATTGTTTCTTCACTGTATTTGAGTAATAAAAATTTAAGATTTTTGTAATACGTTTATATGAACGCTCCAAAGTAAAACACCAAAATAATTATTTTTTTTAAATAGGAATTTAAGTTAAATGAAATTAGTAAATATATTTAAATTCAAAAGAAAAAGAAAGGAAACATTTAGAAACATACAAGCGAATCTCAGATTAAAAATCTGAGTCCGAAGTGACCGATATTTCAAACATTTACTGTTTTTAAAATGCAAATTTCTTGAAATGAATTTAGTAAATATATTTAAGTTCAAAAGTAAGAAAAGGAAACATTCAGAAACGTACAGGCAAATCTCAGTTTAAATATCTTTTCGAAGTGACCAATATCTGAATCAACTGCTGCCGCTTACCAAGTGAGTACTTTCTTTTTAATTTTGCATACCCTCTGTACAAGTCACAAGCAATCATTTAAGGCTGTTCTTCGAAAAAAAAAAGAACTATGTTTTTAGTCTTGGTACACAAATTGAAATAAACTAATAGCACCATGGTCTCCAAAAAATTCCAGAGGGTTCTTCATAAGCTGATTTACACACTACGATAAGCGAAAACGCTGTGGCTTTTGTGAAATTTTCAGAAAAAAATCTTAAACATGGATTTGAGCTGCAAGATTTTTCGAAGAGTGACACGTTTGCGAAAATTTCCGATTTTTAAGAATTTTTTCTAAAAGTATTGAAACTGATACAGATTGGCCTGTCTTCGCAGTATGTAATACAGCTTGTAAAGAGACAGTTTCAAAATTTTGAAGTGCCTGGCATAAATAGTTTATTTGTAATTATGTACCAAAATCACATGATTTTTTCGAATAACACCGTTAAGAATGCCTTATAGTTTTAATCTAGGTGTGTAGTTTGCAGTTCTAATATCCAGAAATGCAAACTGTAAATATTTAAACTTGCTGGCACTGCTTATAAAGAGAACTAGGCGTCAGTAGTCAAGCATCTTGATAAAACCGTAATTTGTTAGCCAAATTTCTAACTAGGTACAGTTATATATATATATCACGTATATATATATACGAGGGGTAATCGGAAAGTAAGTACCGTTTTGGAAAAAAAAAATAGTAAAAAATTTTTATTCAAGTCAATTTTATTTTTACATGAAAGAGCATACCTTAACCCTTTACCGCGCAGTGTTCCCGCTCGGGGAACACCAAACTCTGACGGTTTGACTGTTGCCAGTCATGAAGAATAGATTTGATTTTTATAAAAATAGTTGCGGGTGACATAGCTCCACGAGAATCCTTTACTTTTTATCACGTCATTTCCCGTAAAAAAATTGTCACGATTATTTTTAACAGCACTGACATCTGCTGGAAAATGGAAGAATGCGAGAACAGCTGGGTAGATTGCCCAATGCTGAAAAAAGGGCCGCCGTTGCCATCGCTCGACTTAACCACCAGCAATATGGCGGACGATCGAAACGTTCATCGCGTGCCACAGATCTAGAGACCCTTTTTTGACGACAGCTGGCTGTGCCGGCACAGCCAGCTGTCGTCAAAAAAGGGTCTCTAGCGACTGTCCAATCAGCGTTTGAGTGTCACTAGCAGTGTGGGGCCATTCTCATGAAGCAACATACGATGGATGGATCAAGCAGATTTTCAAACCTCAACCCTACAGAGCATGTCTGGGACGCTCTGGAGAGGACGATTGTAACTCGCCCCCCCCCCTCTGTGAGCCATTCATCACCTGAAAACGACCTTGCTGAACGAATGGGATCAATTTTCACAGGAATTCATAACCTGCCTTTTTTCAAGTATGAAATCAAGCTGGGAGGCCGGTTTATGTGTAAAAGGGGACTATTTCCCCTGTTAACACCCCTTTTTGTTGTTGTTGTTCTTTTCTGCAACCGCTGTTTCATATCTTCCGATTCCAGTGAGTGTATTACGCATGATCGATCATACGTGTGCATCATAACTGTTGTATGGTATTGTACTGTATCAATGTATGTACATATGAAATTTCGTTTAAATAGGTCCAGTAGTTCTGGAGATAATTGACCATATCGGAAATTTCTCTTCATTTTGAACATGAGTGTACATGATTCATATTTATAAATAACAAAACTTCATTTGTGAAACCGACACTGGAAATTTTATTGACTTTTTGAGAGGATGTTAATGCTAGTTTTTTCGTGGTGTCTGAGGATAAACATATATCAATAATACTAAAGGTATAAAATTAACAAAGAGTTTTTTTTTTCATTCAATAACTTAATTTAATTAACGCGAAATAAAAATTATCTTATTCTGAATAAATGGATTTTTAGATTAATACTCCCACAGTGAAAAAAAAAATCAAAAAGGTGATGATTCACACAACTTTGTTATTATAATACTTCATTTTATCTTTTCAGAAATTCGTTTTTTATGTACGAGATCTTTATAAAAGTTTAAAAAAAATAATGGTAATTAAAAAATTAGCCACAAAATGGCACTTTAGTGGAATTATTTTTTTTTTCATTTAAATTGACAATGGAATAAAAATAAAACGAAAAAACTTGAAATTATACACAAGGGAAATTATTACATTAGATTTTTTTTTTTTTTTTTTTATTACGCGGTTCATGAAATCACATGATGCGGTGTTTTGAATTAAATATTCCAAGATATGCACCCCAGATTGCATAATTAAGCTACTTTTTTATGTAACATGTCTAGAAAAAAATATTAATTAATTGGAAAAAAATATTTGTGAAAATTCTCATTACTTCACCAGATAAAGACGGTCCAGTTGTAGTATTATATTTGTAGTATAAATCAATAGTTTTAAACCCTCCATATTAATATTGTTTGATATTCTTAGACCTGACAAAAGTAAGAACTCAGTTTAAAATTATGAGTAACATTGTTTTCTCACCAGTTTAAAGTTTTCATTCTGTTTTTGTTTCAAAATTTTCAATCCAATACGACTTATTAATTTCGGGATGAACTTCGAGAATGTCGGTTGCTACTCGTCAAACGTTAGGCGATTTTTCATTAATAACATTTAACTAATGATGAAAGTTGAAACTTTTATCACCAATTAAATGTTAGAAACTTATTGGTTAAAACGAATAAGTTTGTTTTTCCTTTAAACAATAATATGTATGGATTCACTCGGCAAACTCAACTCAAGTTCACACTTTAACGCGCAGTGTGTCCGCTCCGGGAACGCCAAACTCTGACGTTTTGACTGTTGCCAGTCACGAAGAATACATTTGATTTCTATAAAAATAGTTGCGGGTGACATAGCTCCACGAGAATCCTTTACTTTTTAGCACGTCATTTCCCGTCAAAAAATTGCCACGATTATTTTTAACAGCACTGACATCTGCCGAAAGATGGAAGCCCGCGAGAACAGCTGGATAGATTGCCCAATGCTGAAAAAAGGGCAGGCGTTGCCATCGCTCGACTTAACTACCGGCAAGATGGCGGACGATCGAAACGTTCATCGTGTGCCACAGATCTAGAGACCCTTTTTTTGACGACAGCTGGCTGTGCCTTTGACGACAGCTGGCTGTGCCGGGCACAGCCAGCTGTCGTCAAAGGCCGTCCCAGTGGACAGCCGGCTGTCGTCAAAAAAAGGGTCTCTAGATCTGTGGCACGCGATGAACGTTTCGATCGTCCGCCATCTTGCTGGTAGTTAAGTCGAGCGATGGCAACGCCTGTCCTTTTTTCAGCATTCGGAAAGGGTTGTGCCTCAAAGGGTTAAAGTAAATACGCACTTACTGTGAAGTAAGAGAGCGAAACATGTGCAGCATGTTTCCCCCGCTGTAAGCACTCGCCATAAAAGACAAGCGCGGGCAAATAGTAGCGCATGCGCCGAACTTAGCGTATCGGAGTCTTCCAAGTGGCGTATTGCATCCTTCTGCTTGCTTATTATTTTTAGATAGATTAAAGATTTTTTAAATAAGTTCGAGGCAGTAAATATTACATTTTTTTATAATTTACGATGCTACGACAAAAGGAAGCATTAGTACACCCCAAAAATACATTGTCATCAAAACTCGAACCGTCTTTTACCCTCTACCGAATATCAGAAAAATTTGATTTTTGAATTCTTCCTCCGAACAACAATTTCAGTTTTATCTTTACACGCTATTGAGCTGAGCGAAGTGAACGAAGCTTTTACACTACATTCAGGCATTTCAATGTAACGCTTCTCCTCCTCCTAAACCGCTTGACCGATTTAGTTCAAATTTGGCATGGTTATAGGTACCAGTGGTGGCAAGGTATAAATCAGAAATCAAACCAATCCGGTTGACCACGGAGGAATAATCACCGAAAAACCTGCTGCCATTAACTTTCAATGGAGATATTATTCTATTTCTCAAAGACTCATGGAACCGATGACATTGGTCAAGGTCACGATGCTGATCACTTAAAAAAAAAAAAGAAAATGCGAAATCGGACATTGAGGAATAATCACCGAAAAAATCCGACTTGAGGTAAAGATAACTGCACGAAATTAGCTCAGCTCAACATTGCATGCGCGATATGCCATGTGAACCTAGTTACTTTTCCTCTCCTAAACTAAAACCATATTCATATTTCCAACTCTACTCGTAAACGTTTCTTCTTATCTTTTCTCCTCTTTTTTTTTTTTAAGGCGGGGTCTTGTTTATCCAGCATTTTGTCATTAGTAAGGTCCGGGTTACCATCCATTTATTATGAGGGCACCCAGTGGACGGCCAGCGTTACCCCCTATGAAAGAACGGACAAGTCCAAGCCGGGAATTGAACCCGAAATAAGGTGTGATAGAATGGTTCTTTAACCACTACACCACTTGGGCGGCTACCCGTGAACGTAAGGAAGTCAAAAAAGACGCTTTACCCCAGTGGCAATTTTGCACGGGCCATCATCGGCCGGCTACGTGGCCGATGGTAACCCGAGCAAAACTGCTAGTAGGATTGCATGGCACACCTAAACTCGTTCGCGAAAAAAATTGGCAGATGATATGATAAAGATTGGCCACTTCTGAGTTAAGAGTTGTTTAACAGTGTGGTTCACGAGGAGATCACGAAACTCTCCCGTTTTTTGAGATCGAGTAGATAGAGAGATACAGGGTGTTTCAGAATTCTCGTAAAAAACATAATTTTTGGTGATAGTAGCAAAGATAGCTCAGAATCATGTAGCAATGTGGGGACGGAAAACTTGTCTTCATGTACCTGATAGTAATCTCTTTGAAATAACAGTCAAATTTCAAACCATGGCTCATAGGAGAGAGCACTTAACTAAAATTGGTTACTAATAGGATTTATTGTTAAAGTACGGTTGTATATCGATTACTGGATAGATTATTACTATTACCTATACTTGGTGAGTACTATTTTACAATACTGTACTATTTTACAATGGGAATAATCGTACAGCTTTGATATTTGCCATGCCACACCGCGAGATGAAATATTTCACGGTGCTAAATAAAACAATCTGCCACGGAATGTGCATAAGAATGTATGGAGAACTCTTTAAGTGGCAACTTTAATAGGAAATGATTATCAATTATGTACATGCGCAAATCGCCAAAGAATTGAAAATCGCCATTGGTGGAAAATTACTACGCTGTTCTGGAATAATTTTTCGCTAGGGTGATTGATTTTATTAATTTAAAAGAAATAAATTTTTGTATAAAAATTATAATTTTTTTTAAATTAGTAAAATTATACTTATATATTAGTATATTAGTAAGGATATGCACGTTTAAAAGAGTATATATTAGTTTTTGGTTTATTCTTATACCCCCCCCTAATTTTGTAGTCTCACAATTAGGTATAGAGGATGGGTTGCTCTCCGTGGGAACTTTCTAAGGGGATCCTAATCCGTATTTACATGGAGAAAACCACGGAACACTCCGAACGGCTAGGCCGACGGACGAGACCCGGGTTTGATCCAGGCACTTTTCGTCTCCCGGTTGAAAGCGCAAATGCTCTTGGCTACTGGTGGGGCTAAATCTCATTTATAGATGAAGGTGATGGTTTGTACAATAAAAGCACTTTAAGCTTCTCATTTTTTACAAATTCAGACACAGAAGTAAATAAATAAGTTTCTTTTACTTCTTTGTATATTTTGTTATTTCGATTTTTGTCTTACCTTCGTTGCATATATTTGAATTTTGTGTTTTGCCTGTGCCTACTGTTTATGGATCAATTGTGTTGAATTCTGATAACTTAATTTCTATGGACAGTTTGTGCCTTTGGAATGACAAACAAAAGCGAAAATTTTCTGACAGTCGATTTTAATGCTTTGTATACGTTTATATGTATACAGGATTTTCCAAAAACACTAATTTAGGTTTTTATTCCTTAAATGTAGATTATACAATAAATTACAAAAGTTACGTAAAAATAGGTACAGAATTTTATTGCATATCGATTAAAATTTTCAGAAAATTAAATCTAAGTAGTACAAAATTTAAATTTTGAAAAATTATTTTATCAATTTAAATTTTGTAAAAAAGCCACTTATTTTTCTATTCAAATTTAATAAACGAAATTAGTAAAAAACATATTTTTTATTCATTGAAACAGACAGAAATTGTGCTTTCTCAAGAGACATTTTTTTTTTTTACTTATTCATAAAGTAGATCACTAAATTTAAAACTGAAATAATTTCAGTTTTTACACTGTTATCGCCTCTTATAAATTTTCGCAGCTGTCTTAAATGATGTTCGAATTGTGGAATAAATAAACTCCATGAATATTATATCGTCGACCGCGATTCCACATTTAAATAACGTTTATGTTTTTAATTTCAGATTTTTTTTTTTTAAACGGATGAGGTAAAGAGAGGAAAAAAAAAATTGTAAGTACTTTTATTACTCTCCAAAGAGCTATCTGTTTTCGTGCAAATATCTCACATTTTTTGTAATGTTTGCGATGAGTGTCTTTTAGATTTATTTAAAAAAAAAAAACTGTTCTTTATTTTTCAGTGCATATAAATGTTGCATGCAATTCGCAGCATTTAATCAATTATGCATGCAGCGAATGGCTGAGAGAGAAAAAATAAATGAAAATCTCATTAATTTACAATCATTTCCCCTTTTTTTCCAGTTGAGTATATTACGTCTTGTTAACGATTATAAACAGTTTAAGTGGCTACATTAAAGTTACATATTATTGGGGATGTTACAAGCATCATGGGAATATTTTTGAACATTCAAGTACTAAACATTTCTCTTATTAATTCGTAAAATTTTAAATAATGGAAGACAAGTTGGAATTCATTGAAGCTTATACATAAAGCAACGGGATACTTTCATATGAAGATGAGCTTGCAAATTTATGAATAATCATAAAGAAGCTGGAAAAATTGATTATCTAATATGTAAATTTGTTTAGCATCTGTCCCATTGAACCAATCTACTTGAAACGTTGCACTTTCATGTATAAAATGTTTAGAGAAAACATAAGGAATATTATAGAAGTAGACAGCCTGTATAAATTAGACTTCTTCTGATTTATACATTTGGAAATTTATCTAATTCTGATTTTTAACTTTTTTTTCAGCTTTAACTCCAGAAGAAAGCGTTACCCACACTGAAAATAATTAGCTTGAAATGCAGAGCGTCGCTTTAACTCATGAATGTAAAATTATGATGCAGATTTTGAAATGTATCAAAATTTGTGTAGATTCAAAAAGATCACCCCGAGTATGTATACAAAAAGATTAACCCTTTGAGGCGCAACCCTTTCCCAATGCTGAAAAAAGGCAGCCGTTGCCATCGCTCGACTTAACTATCAGCAAGATGGCGGACGATCGAAACGTTCATCGCGTGCCACAGATCAAGAGACCCTTTTTTGACAATGGCTGACCTTTTCTCAAAATTGGGCAATCTATCCAGCTGTTCTCGCATTCTTCCATTTTTCAGCAGATGTGAGTGCTGTTAAAAAAACCGTGACCATTTTTTTACGGGAAATGACGTGCTAAAAAGTAAAGGGTTCTCGTGGAGCTATGTCAACCGCAACTATTTTTATAGAAATCCAATCTATTCTTCGTGACTGGCAACAGTCAAAACTTCAGGGTTTGGTGTTCCCAGAGCGGGAACACTGAGCGTTAAAGAGTTAAGAAAGAGATGAGATAGACACACATACTCACAGAGAGAGAGAGAAAAGAAGCATTTTGTAAAAACAATTTCTAGCTTTTCGTGCGTGTGTGTGTGTTAAAATCACAAAAGCTTTATATTGCACTAAAAAAATAAAGTTTTTTTTGTTCCGTGAGAACACCTAAAAATTTAAAATTTTGTCAATCTAACTAAAATATTTGCTGATATAAACAAAATGTTTTACTCAAACTTATCAAAACAAAATATTTTCTTGTTTCAATAAAACATTTTCTTTTCTTAGGTAAGATGAAATACTTAATAGATAGGAAATCTTGCAAGCCAAAATTTTTATCTTTCTCAGAAATTGTTGGTTTTTCATTAAAGTTCATCATTTAGTTGCGAACAGTATATTTTTGAAAAAAATAATTGGTTGTTTGCAAATTCCAAAATTAAAAAAATTAACTCGCATACAAATACTTTAAGTAAGAAGGTGACAATATTTGTTGAGTATTATAAGCATTTTTAAACTAAACATGTTTGATGAAAGATAAAAACGTTCAACACAAAAATGTTGTACTTACCAACCAGTCCAAAATTTTGCTTCCTGTAAGTTTGAAATCAACAGATAGAACTGCAACTAAGCTGACCAGCTGCTTGTATGAACACTCTTGCAAAATAACTCTATTCAAGCTAACCCTATCATAATCTACAAATAATCACGAATTACCAGAACAATTGTATTTAGTTGCTTTAATAAAAGCCCGAAATTCTATCCTCCCTGAATCAAAGACCTTTCCCCTTTACATTGTTCTTCAGTCGAAAATCACGAATTTACCTCCAAGAGATCGTACTTAATACTATTATCGTCTGCCCACTAATTAGAAGAATTAAATTTCGTTAGAAAAGCTCACAATAAATCAGTTACGGCTACGGTTAGATTTTGGAGGCAAAAAAAAAAAGCATAAAAGAAAATATATAAACTGAATGTACTTGTGACAAAGCTGCAGTTCTTTCTGAGACGAAAGAAAAGTAATAAAACATAATACTACAGTACTAGTTTCGTAAAATAAAAGATCCCCCAACACTACTACACGAGCCACGAAATGCTGGAGGTCAAACGAAAAGGAAAAAAAGAAAATTCTGAAGAAAGTGGTTACAATTACGGCGGCCTTCTTTGATGGTGGATATTAAGATCATTATTTTCGGTAAGTTTCAAAAGTTGTAAAGTCAGTATTTTTGTACGCGGGAGGTTAAAAATAATTGCTCCAGGGCTCAAGTGTGTAACAGATTGGAAACTCACAGGATAAAAACTCCGTACCTTTAATTTAATTTCAAGTATGAAAAAGGAAAGTAACTCCTTTTAACTTGCTAAATTATAAAAATAATGATAGAGACTTTTTTCTGGGTGTAAGAGGAAGATGCGTGTTTCTATCATTATGTACGTTTCGAAATGTTATTCACTATAGCGCATTAAATAGAGCACTGAAAACATCTGAAAAAATATATATATATTTATCTGACTGGCAAAAAATGATATGAGCAATTTTCTCAATTTAATTCTATTTTAGAGTGGATCCGCAACCCACGGCAGTCGAGCATGCTTATAACGTCAATAAAATGTTTTTCTCAGTTTATTGCAATAAGAAATAATGATAAAATAGCTTGCTTTTAACGTGATAGTGAAAATACCAATTTTGGTTTTAATGCCTTTTCTATCGCAGTTTCCTTTTGGATTTCATCTTTCGCCAAAAATCATTCTAAAAAGTTTAGATAAAAGAAATTCGTGAATTACCCTAGCAGGGTAACGTAACTCTTGTCCCACTGAGCTGCTGACATCGAAAATAATTTTGAGGAGGTATATTGATGCACTACACTTGAACAGTGAAAAACTGCAAACTTTTGCCATAAGAAACGTCTGGTGAAAATTAAATCACGTTATTTGGCGAAGTGAAAATTCTTGCATTGCTGGAGAATATTTACTAAATGCAATCGAGCAGATTGTTTTTTGTATCCTCCAGCATCTTGTTACTAGATGGCGAAAGCTCGACAACGATGATGTGTATTCCATGGATCATGGGGGATGGAATTTTAGCATTAAATGAATGGTTAGAGACTGCAAAGGCCGACTCTGATGCGCTTTTTTCTGTTCGTTTGTGAGTTCGGACATTTTACGTCTTTACAGCATACATTTTCACATTGTACAGCATACATTTTACTTTACGTCTTTACAGCATACATTTACGTATTTACAGCATTAAATAATGCACGGCTTAAGTATTGCATAATTTGTATCTAAGCCCAGACCATCTTATAGTGTCACCTTGTTTGTATTATCATAACTACCAGTCCTTCCGTTGTCTTTATAACCGAGATCGACAATACTTATTAAATTACGAATGGATTATGGATTTTATAAATATAGAGAGGAAGAGTTCATGAAACACTGCATGCTTGTTACCAACCACTTATAATCGAGCACATTGCTATTGTATATCGTCGATTCACTTGACACTAGATGTCAAAGGCTCGGTAGCAACTGCACGTAATCTATGGAGCATGGGGAAGAGATTTAAGCGTCAAAGCAGAATGGTAGAGTTCATGGAACACTACGCGTGCGCTTGCCAACCAAATGCAATCGATCAGAATTTTTATGGTATACTCTCCATCTCCTTGATAGCAGATGTCGAAGGCTTGGCAACATTGATACGCAATTCATGGAATATGTGGAAGGGATTTTAACGTAAAATGAATGGAAGGGTTCGTGGAACACTGTATGTCGGTTGTCAACCCCTGCTGGAGAATATTTACCACATGCAATCGATCAGATTGCTTTTGTGTCCGCCTGCATCTTGATACTAAGATGCCGAAAGCTCGGCAACGATGATGGTATTCCATGGATCGTGGGAATGAAATTTTAGCCTTAACCCTTTAACACGCAGTGTTCCCAGTCTGGGAACACCAAATTCTGACGTTTTGACTGTTGCAGGTCACGAAGAATAGATTTGATTTCTATAAAAAGAGTTGCGGGTGACATAGCTCCCACGAGAATCCCTTACTTTTTAGCACGACATTTTCCCTAAAAAAAATTGTCACGATTACTTTTAACAGCACTGACATCTTCTGAAAAATGAAAGAATGCGAGAACAGCCGGATAGATTGCCCAATGCTGAAAAAAGGGCAGCGGCTGCCCCTTTTTCAGCATTGGGAAAGGGTTGCGCCGCAAAGGGTTAAATGAATGGTTAGAGACTGCAAAGGCCGACTCTGATGCGCTTTTTTCTGTTTGTTCGTGAGTTCGGACATTTTACGTCTCAAAATTGTACAGAAGTAGCTGTTTTCATTTTTTATCTCAAGCACCTAAACTCTGAAACTCTTATTATGGTTTTGCTTATGACCAATATGCTCTAAGTTTAGCTTACAATATTACCGTTATGTGTGAAAAACATAGTAAGTGTGTACTGTACACATACTACCGTCATGTGTCGCCGAATACCTCTAGATAATTCAAGCATGCATACATTGGGACCGACAGTATGGTTTGAAAAGCCGGTGTGCAGTACATTCGGCCCAAAGTTGAAACTGCTGCATGCATCTATCAAAAGTTCAATTTATGTTATAAAAAAGTTTTTCTATAGTTCATGCTATTTCATTTGTATTTTTCGGCAGCTCTTCTACAATTTCTGCAGTTTTTTTTTTTTTTTTTTTTTTTTTTTTTTCCAATTTAGTTCAGGTAAAAAGTAAGATGCCGATCATTCTGACTTCTTGTTCAGTTTGTTTCTTGAGATTATTTCAAGTTTATTTAAAACTTAAAAATTGTTTACCACAAAGAAAATTCTCCGTCCCGCAGTTGTCTGGGCGCTAAACTCGGTTCCCATTAGAACACTTCAAGTGAAGCATCATCTGGCTTGATCAATGCTTGGGAGGGTCAACTCCCTCTAGGCTCGATTGCTGTGGACCGTGTACGCTAAAAGGAGCTGGTGCACTTAAAATCTGTCGTGGCTCCAATGTCCTCCATGTTTAAAGCTACCTCTGGGGGTGCCGATTTCAGGTGCTGGTTGGTCCCTCATTTGGAATTGGCTCAAAATTAGGGACCAATGTGCAGTAGTCCAATGGTACATATTTCCAGGGATAGTTCAATTAAGGATGGACGCGAGACCATGCGAGACGAGAAATAGCCCAGGTCTCGTATTGCGCGAGACCAGACCGCGAGACTGTTCTCGCATATTGTCTGACGCCCAAAATGCCTTTATTCTTACTTTCTTGTACGAAGTAAATAATGTACAGTTGTTTAACGTTTATCTCGGTTTGCATAATGTTTTCGCATCAATAACGGATCTAGAATTTTTTTTTTTTTTTTGGGGGGGGGGGGGGGAGGGGAGGCGCGAAACTTGAAGAATTGCATGAAAAATGCCATTGTCTGGTAAGAAAGCCATTTTATATCTAGTGTAAATATATCTCTCTCGGAGGGGACTCGTGACCCCTGCGTCCTCCCCTTGGATGAGCCCTTGCTATATTTACTTCCGGGTACGAAGTATTAAAATGTAATTGCATGCAATGGAATTTCCTTGCAAATTACTTGTATAACACGAACTAGGGATGGAAAAGGGCCGGACTGGGGCATCTGGCGGTCCGGTGAACGCCGGATGGGCCGGTAGTTTGGTGGGCCGAAAGGGCTGTTCTCGGGAAGCTCTAGATTCGAGTCAAGGACAGCCTCGCGAAGCTCTAGATTCGACAGCTACCAGCTAGGTCGCGGCTCAAAATGTGCAAGGGGACATATCTTTGAACAATGGTTCCCACATCTAGATTATCATTATTCTAATATATAAATAGTTATATATTGTAATACGTTAAGTTTGTTTGTGTATCCCGTATGCAATTGTACATTGTTGAAATTTTTACAGCCATGTAAAATAAATGGTGCAGAGAAGCCCTGCCCTATGCTATACTAGCTGCGTAGCTCGGCGTTGCCCCGGTGCATATTAAGTCTTAGGGCATAAGTTGCCCCAAGTAATTATTATTTGCTTCGCTTCTCATCGTTGCAAAGACACAAATGGGGTAGTTCTCCTTTTGTATCCACGTTGTTTCCCGGCATAAGTCTTTGGATACTCCAACTGCAGGGATAACTTCCTTAATAAATGTATTTTACCTTCACTCGACACAATACCAGTGGAAAAAGTTTCAGTAATTCACTTAAATACTTGCAAAAAAATTACAGGCTAATTTGCAAAATGCATTTTTAAATATAAGGATAATAATTAAAAATCCCCAACTTTTTCCACGGGTATTGTGTTGAGTGTAGGTAAAATGCATTTATTAAGGAAGTTACCCCTGCAGCTGGAGTATTCGAAGACTTATGCCGGGAAACAACGTTGGATACAGAAGGAGAACTACCCCATTTGTGTTTTTGCAACGATGAGAAGCGAAGCAAACAAAAATTACTTGGGGCAACTTATGCCCAAAGTCTTAATGCACCCGGGCAACGCCGAGCTACGCAGATAGTATAGCATAGTGCAGGGCTTCTCTGTATCATTATTTCACATAGCTGTGCAAAATTTCAAGACACAATACCCGTGGAAAAAGTTTCAGTAATTTACTTAAATAAAAAAAAAAAAAAAAAAAAATACAGGCTAATTTGCAAAATGCACTTTTTAAATATAAGCATAATAATTAAGAATTCCCATTTGAAAGTTAATTCTAAATTCCTATTTCCTTAGAGTACCGACTTGTAAGCAATGCCTTATATACTTGTTGCTTGTTTGTTGACTATGGCAACGGTACGCAAGGGCGATCTGCCATTATATACTTGAGGTACTGACTATAACCATATTTGCCTGTTTTAGTGAGAGACCGCGAGAGTGGTCTCGCTAGAAAACTGACCCGAGGTATCGTTTCGCAGTCCCGTCTAGCGCCCGGTGGTATCGTCTCGCAATTTGAGGTATCGTATCGCGGTCTCATCTAGCACTTAGAGGCATCGTCTCGCGGTCTCGTCTCGCAGAATTGCGAGACCGCGAGAAGTCTCGCGTCCATTCCTAACTTCAGTCTTCTATCCCTAGACACCATCACAACAACAACAAAAACAAGAAAATTGCCATTGTACGTTTGACGATGGCATTACTCGAAATATGGTACCTAAAAAAAAATAGATCCGCATTTTTTTTTTCTTCTAAATATGCAAAGCGATTACGTCACATCCACGGGCTAAACAAACCGCTCATGAGCGCACCCTTCTGACGTCATGGCAGGCTAAGGGGAGGACATCCCGCTAACCCACAGAAGCAAAGCAATCGAGTTAGCGTGGTGCATAAATTTCAGGGTCTGTTGCCCGCTTCACCTTTTGTGCTCAGACGCGCCGTCGCTGACTTTTCAATCATTTCTAACAGCGGAGAGAACCATAAAAGAATGAAAAGCGGAGAATTCTAAAAGAGGGGGGGGGGCTCCCCTGAAATTAAATCTGTGCCGCAGGGATTCACCCCCCGATTCTTAATAAGGGGTGAATCGCTATGGTACAGCAAATATTGGAACGTGTGGAAGACGTGTCGAATCGGAACTGGGGAGGTCAGTTTCAATTGGAGTGTGTACGTATTGGAACACAAAGGCGTCAGATTTGAATCTTTTATTTCAGTGCGCTAAATACGTAATCCCCGAGTTTTAGCGGAGCATTTTCAATAAGAGTGGAAATGTCACCGTGAACGCCGAATCGAACAATCATGTGTTTCAACCTGTTGAACAGACAGCAGAATCAGGGCCGGTTCTATATATATTTATCTTCTTGCATGCATTTATTATTTGGCCGCCCCTTTGCAGTAAACAAAGGAAAATTAAATTCATAATGGTAAGAAAATAAAATTTCCTCTTAAAGAAAAGAGGATAACATGCACAGGAAAAATTCATCCGATTAATTTACTGGAGGGGTCCTCAACTCAACTTAACCATGCGGACTACTTTTCCATTTCCAGTTTACTAGCGGACCACTTAACGGTGTAGTTCGAAAAAATCATGTGATTTTGGTATATAAATACAAATAAACTAATTATGCAATGCACTTCAAAACTTTTAGAATGTCTCTTTACAAGCTGTATTATACACTGTGATAAACGATAAACCTGTATCAATAGCGAAACTTTCAGAAAAAATCCTTAAAAATCGAAAATTTAGCAGGATATGTCACTTTTAGAAACTTTTATGTTGTGCAGTTTCACGTTGAAGAATTTTTTTCCGAAAGTTTTATAAAAGGCATCGTTGTTTCATTTATTGTGGTGTGTAATACAGCTTAGAAAGTATCACCCCAAATTTTTTCCAGCCCCTGTTGCAATTAGCTTATTCTGATTGGTGTACTTAGACAGTGAGGGAGAGTTTGTTTTTTCGAACTACACCTTTAAAAGAATTTTTTTATGCCTGGAGGCAAGAAAAAAATCTTTAAAAAAATACAAAACATAAACATACATTTACTAAAACATATGCCCAAAATGTAATATTTGGGCATATGTTTTAGTAAATGTAATATCCGGCGTTATAATTTATCAGCGCGTGCTTCCTTGACTACTGGCTGTGGGACTCTTGAATTCTTCTCTGTTATCCAAGGATTGTGAATATTCTTTTTTAATTCTGAAAAAACGACGGTAAACAATTATGCTTTTTGCCTTTTTACATATTGAAGTTGTGAAGGCACAATTAATTTTTAAACGCTCAATCTCTTCGCGGACCACTTAAAACTTGTTCGCGGACCCCCGGTTGGGAACCACTGATTTACAGGATAATGGGTGAGCGAAATTTCAACTATCACATCATGCATGTCAGTATTTAGCGACACATAAATTATGCTTAAATATGACAGTAACTGAAGTGCTCCTAAACGAAGTAGGTGTAATCTGTGATAGAATGAACAGAAACCTTTAATAGACATAGTTGTAAGCAATGAAGTACAAAAGTCTTCCATACTCCATAGAATAAACACAGTGAGAAGATTTTGTTTCGGCCGCCTGTGTTGCAATGCACGCCTTGCACACACGATAGAACCGGCCCTGACCAGGGGCTCATCGCGCCTGCTCATTTTACTCATTTCGCCTGCTCCTTGAAAATCTTGAGATTGAGATGAGTCCGGCTTGTTCCGCTGGTGATACGAGGTACTGCACAAATATTTTTAATTAAGGGATAATTCAAAGTACTAAGTACGAAAAAGTTGTGAAAAACTCGTGTAAGACAGCGTTGTACAGCTTGAAAAATTAGCGTAAAAAATAACGCGATGTAGCCACTGTAAAGAAGAGTTTATTTTGGTAATTTTCAGTACAATTTGATTTTGTTGTCATCAGTAGATGAAACTGTTATGTATGATGTAGAAGGAGCACTGTTATCAGAAATTCGTATGCACCAATCAATCATCGATAAGTAACGCATTTCTTATCGGCGCCATTTCATTTTATTAAATCTATCGTCTTTTACCCGAGATAAATTCAGGGAGATATCGCTAAGTGGGCGGAATTTGCGACCACTGGTTGAATGATCGAGCAGCACCTGCTTTTTCAGTGATTGATTAACTGATTTTGATGCTGAAATTAGCAATCATGTTATCTGGAATCATTTTTTTTCTCTTTGGTGTTAACAATTAGCTGCTGAAAACTATATATTTCAGTACTTTATATCTTCAGATTAGTATGATTGTTGCACGTTGCACATTGTCCTTTTTACAAAAAGTAGTGTATTAACACATACAAGTCATCTATTTCGACCGCATAACTTCTGCTACCAAGGCTCTTTGGTGCTTTACAAGATTTTTAAAAAATGCTTCCAAGATATGTTTTCATACATTTTTTAAACACAAGCTTTAAATTGTTATTATTCATATAAGTGGCTGTTTAAATGTAATGAGAGTTAATATTTAATAAGAAACAGTTAGGAAAAGAATATTTTAAAGTTAACAGAGTACAAACAGCAACCCAATATTTTACAGAAAAAACACTCAAAATACTGGTGTTAAATGATAAAATAAGTTAAAAAAAATCTGAAACATTTTCAGATTTCAAATACGCACTAAAGTGCTAATTAAAAGCATATCATAATCCATGTGTCGTCCCCATTTTTCTTCCATATTCCATTAAGTTGGAAAGTGTATCATTATTCATGAATGTGCCGTATTTTCTTCCTTGTTACATAAAACACATCTTTGGAATCGAAATGTATCTTAAAATCACCAATGTATATATGTACTTTTTCACTTCTTTAAGAAATATGTGTATACGTTAAACTATTGACAAATATACCTCATATTTTTAATTAAAAAAAATTATTGATTTTTTTTCCTACATTTTCTCACTTTTACTTTAGTTGCGCCGTTTATTTCGGATTTCGATTATTCCGGTCAATTTCAAACCGTCCCGATGTGACCGGAATAAGCGGCGACTACTGTACAATCACGGTAGCATTAAAAATACGCTTAATCTTCATTTGACCTATCAACTTGTTTAGATAGTGACACTAGCACCAAAGTGAAAAAGGGCGTTCTGAACTCTATTTTTCATCTTCTAGTTAGTCCTAGCCACCTCTACAGTGTGTTCGCGGAAACGAGAGAACGAAAGTAAACAAACGGGTTACCAAAGAATTACATTTTTTGGCACCAATCTCAAGTTTGGAATTAAGAAAGGTTAAATTCGCCTAACAGCGTAAATGGAAGAAAGCAGAAATTCATACCGTGTTTGGCGCTTTGGCAAAATGCCAGGTGTTTACTATTCGCCAGTTTGCATGTGTAATTGTTTATTTTCGTTCTCTCGACTCGGCGAACAGACTATAGGGTAGATGACTGGATGGAAACATTTCTTTCTCCTGATGTAAAAAAAAAAAAAAAAAAAAAAAAAAAAAAAAAAAAAAAACATGACAACTCCCAATATTAGGACGTTGCTAGAAACTTTACACGTCTAATTGCTAAATGAAAACAATGCAAAAGTGATAACTTTTCGGAAAACCTGTTACGTAATATGTAAGTAAATTCCTTTTATACGCAATACGTGCTTATATTATAAATTTTGAATAAATTATCAACTAGTAATCAAATAGAAATTAACTAATGTTATTTATTAATGTATTAATCCTTTTATTTTATAACTAGCTGAAGTACCCGTCCTCGACGGGTTAGTGAATGCAAATTTCCAAAAAGCAAGAACTTTCGTCAGCATTGTAGGAGTACACAGAATGGATGTAGAATGTTGCCAAAGTAAAGAAAGCGAAGTTATAATTTTTATGTATTGCTAAAATATTACAGGTTAGAGAGTAACTAAGTAATATCATTTCATTCGCTTTAGTCGTAATTATGTGATGCGCGAACGAATATTTACGCATATTGAAATAATTTTCGCAAAATCTCAAAATTTAATCAACATTTTTGAAAAATTTGAAGCCTAGAATTTAAGTTGAGTGACAACCTATCATGTCACCCAAATTCGTTTCATTCCCTGCAGTCTTTATTTCGTGATGCTGGAAAAAATTTTCAGCATTTTAAAACGATTTTCGAAAAATCTCAAAATGTAATCAAAATATTTTAAAAATTCTCAACGCCTATAAATTAAGATTAGCAACTACCTATCATATCAATAAATTTCGTATCATTCGTATTAGTCGTTATTACGTGATGTTTGAAGAAATATAAACTATTTTGAGAGAATTTTCACAAAATCTCAAAATCTAACAAAAATGTTTAAAATTTGGACTCCTATAGTTTATGTTGACCAACCATCTATCGTGTGACCAAATTTCATATCATTCGCTTTAGTCGTTATTACGTAATGCGGGAACAAAGATTCACTCAGTTTTAAACGATTTTCATAAAATCGCGATATCTGATCGATTTTTTTTTTTAATTAGATGCTTCTAGTTTAAGGTGAATGACCACCTATCATTTCACCAAATATCATTTTTTCACCTTTGCACTTATTACGTGATGTGCGAACAGAAATTTACGCAGTTTGAAATGATTTTCGCAAAATTTCAAAATCTAATCAAGATTTTTTTTAAATTCGATACCTATGTTTTAAGTTGAGTGACCACCTATCATGACACCCAATTTCCTATTATTCGCTTCAGTGCTTTTTACGTGATGCTTGAACAAAAATTTACGCAGTTTGAAAGGTTTTTCGCAAAATCTCAAAATCCAATCAGGATTTTTTTAAAATTCAACGCCTATGTTTTAAGTTGAGTGACCACCTATCATGTCACCCAATTTCATATCATTCGCTGCAGTCGTTTTTACGTGATGCTTGAACACAAATTTACGCAGTTTGAAAGGATTTTCGCAAAATCTCAAAATCCAATTAGGATTTTTTAAAAATTGGACGCCTATGTTTTAAGTTGAGTGACCACCTATCATGACACCCAATTTCATATCATTCGCTCCAGTCGTTTTTACGTGATGCTTGAACAAAAATTTACGCAGTTTGAAAGGTTTTTCGCAAAATCTCAAAATCCAATCAGGATTTTTTAAAAATTGGACGCCTATGTTTTAAGTTGAGTGACCACCTATCATGACACCCAATTTCATATCATTCGCTTCAGTCGTTTTTGCGTGAT
The DNA here is from genome assembly GCA_038373885.1 of Cheiracanthium punctorium. Classification (NCBI taxonomy): domain Eukaryota; kingdom Metazoa; phylum Arthropoda; class Arachnida; order Araneae; family Cheiracanthiidae; genus Cheiracanthium; species Cheiracanthium punctorium. The sequence continues at coordinate 522,276 of JAWZYV010008001.1, read as the reverse complement.
GCTTGAACACAAATTTACGCAGTTTGAAACGATTTTCGCAAAATCTCAAAATCCAATCAAGATTTTTTAAAAATTCGACGCCTATGTTTTAAGTTGAGTGACCCCCTATCATGACACCGAATTTCATATCATTCGCTTCAGTCGTTTTTACGTGATGCTTAAACAAAAAAAGCGTCACGGACAGAATGACAGAATGACAGAAGGACAGACCTCCCAAAAGAAAAAAAAGAAAACAAGAAAAAGAACAAACTAAACTAGCACACTTTCTTCCCAAATTGAATTTCGCGTCGTAAGTATAGCCAACACTGCAGAAAACTACGGGCAGGAAAATTTTCACATAATTCCCGAACTCTGGTTCCGCGTAGCTAGCGCGCTTCGCTTTTAAGGGACCCCCCTTCTGTTAGCACAACCTTTAAGCTCATAAAGAAAAATATTCTTCTCCCTCTTGCAAAAGAGATCTGAAACAAAAATATTTCGTTATTAAAGTGAGTTATAAAATCCTACCCCTAGATGGCGGTGATGCAACGAAAACGTTTTTCTTTCCAATGTTTACTTTAGGCAACTCTTGTTATTTGTCCTCCAAGATTTGGCATCACGCTGCAGAAAGAAAAAGGGGGCAGGGTTACCAGGGTTTTAAAACAGCCTCGGGCGTGTTGTGATGAAGGGGTTCCACATGACACATTTATCTGCCTTTTTAGAAAAATTAAATAAAGAGCTCTCAACTGAGCACTGAAGGAAAATCAATATTTTCTGGTGTCAGTGAGATTTTTTGGGCAGTTTATAAATTAAAATTTGATAAAAATTGACTTTTCAAGATATTGGAATGAAACGTTTTAATTATCATGAACTGTTAATTAAAATCGTGCAATGTCTAAAGGGTTATCTCTCGAAAGGCTGGTGTTAATTAATTTGCTAATTGAGTACGTATTATTTTGGTTTTAAAAAATTTTAATTTCTAGAAAAATAACTTTCTGAAAATATCTAAAATAGCTTTAGTTATTCTAATTTAATTCAAGGTGTCCATTCAGTAAAAAAACTTTCATTCCTTTGAATTAGAATTTCTACTTCCAGATTTTCAAGTGTTTCTTTATAATTTAAATACACATAAACCAGTATGTGACATTTCTGTTAAGAAAACGGTATTTAAAAAAAAATACAGGGAACACAAAGCGCATCTACACTAGAGATGAGACGGGCTCGGGCCCTGTAATTCACAGTTGTGCTCAGGCTCGTGAAAAATGTCTCCTTTATTGAGCATACTCCTTGAAACGGATTTTAAAAAGCGATTCATCGGAAAAATAAACGAACTGATGCGATGCTTGGACTTGCAACAAAATAATTGATGGGTAAAAAGCTAGCTTTTTCACATAATTTACTAAATTGTGTGTTGTACTATTTCATTTGCGTATGTGTGTTAAAATGCTGTTAATTCAAAATTTTGGCCTCATTATTTACTGGTCTATTTTAGTTAAATGTATATATTCACATCGTATCATAAAATATTTTTTAAAAGTAGTTTTGTTCCTATCAACTAAATTCTTATGCAATAATATATTCTTATGCAATTCTATTCAAATATGCAAATAATAGTTTAACGTATCCATATCAAGACACTAAATTATTTATTTCCAATCTGTCTCCTTAGAAACTAAATCTATGAAAGTTCTTTCATTTGTCCAGTGCTTCTAGATGTTCTTATCAAAATTCGCAAAGTTTTCCCAAAAGTCACTTTGTTTAATAATGTAATGCATATTTAAATTTAGATACAAAAATTCAATGAAAAATCACTAGATGTAGCTTCAAATTCCAAAATCCAATGAAAAGTCATTAAACTTAGCTCTATTTTGCAAAATCCGCTTTTTTTTCCTCCCTAATGTAATGCAAAATTAAACTTAACTACCACATTTTAATGCTACTGTCTTTAGAATTCTTTTTATTTAGTTTTACAAAGTGTCCCCAAAAATTCTCGGGCACACTGTATATAAATTCCGTAGCAATTGACTTAACGGCAGTTAGTCAATAAACAGTCCAACAGACAGACTGGTGAACTAACACCATAAACACTCTCCCACGTTTTGTGTGTCTGTGTGTGTTGCAAAGTATTAGAAATCAATTTTTCAAGATTCTTTTTTAAAGTAAGGAGAATGAAGTAAAAACACAACCAGATTAAACAAACAAAAAAGAAATCCACTCTCTTGAGTAAAAGTGTTCCAGGGTAAATCAGTGACTCACACTCGAACAGTAGTCTTGCTAAAACAATGCTCTTCTTCGCTACAGGTTATCCTGGGTGGTCCTCCTGTGTTTCACTGACTTATTTTTTTTCCACGTTTAAACATCTCTGTCAATAGTTAGCCTCTCAGCGTCAGGGTTTCTTTAGTTAAATAAATACACACTGGTGTCTGCAAGTGGGGGAGGCCCCTGAAGGAGTGCCCCTTGTGGGGTGATAGATTTTCCACGTAGGAATTCTCTCTTCTTTCCTTTTTTTATCAGCGAATGGAGAAAAAAAATTAAGGCTCCTTAGTTCTTTTTAAAGCAGTAATTTAAAAAAAAACTGAGCCTGTTCTATCCATGATCATGGCACACAAATTAAAGTACTATTTACAACTATAACTTTACCGGTTTTTGAATAAAATCCTCTTATTTTATTCAAACATTTCTCCTCCTAATTTTTATAGCAACAAAATCAGTAGTGTTTTTCTAACAATAACTTTACAGTTTTTTTGAATAAAATCCTCGAAATCATCACGAGGACATACTATAACTATATGTTTTTAATGTCACCTGTAAAGAAAAACACTACTGATTTTGTTGCTATAGAAAAAAATTATTAAAAACAAAGTTACGAATGGAGTATAATATGGAATAGTCGGGTAATATGGAATAGGTGGTTTAAATCGTTAACTACATAATTTTTAATTATGAACCATATTTTTAAGACTATGCTCAAGTCGTTTCTGCTTCGAGTCTATTTAGATAAGTCGCAGACATAATCTTCTTTCTCTGTTCCGGTACAGTCAAGGTAAGCCCACAGAGAAAATCTGAAGCATTGAATCCAAATTTCCCCTCATTGATCTTTGAAGAATTTTTCGTAGCAGAAGATACATTCAATGTGTTCGTTTTCCGGTTGTTTAGTGGATGGCATAAAATCTATTACATTATTACCTAGTATTCCATAATACCTGACACGCCATCCAGGAAAATGAACCTTTAAACAGATGGGCAAAACACTGTCGTCAGCTAAAAAAAAACAAAAAACAGTACAACAAACTACAATTCTCTTAGTGTACATTATAACATCAATGTTCAAGTCACGTGTATACTAGTAGGTGAAAATGTTTGAAAACTTCTCTGCAAAAACTCTTTAAAAGAACAAAACGCTCTTTGTTCTGTAGAGAGTAGTATGGCAACAACAAGGGGGTCAACTCTCACTGCATTGTGACTCGGGAATCTTTCTTGAGTAGTTCGTATTATTTCCATGGGACAACAGCACATAACAGAGCCGAAACCTCGTTATTCCATATTTCCCGACTATTCCAAAATACCATCCTCTTCTCTACTAGGCAACTAAAAGACGTTCAAAAGACGTCTTTTGAACTAGTTCTCCTACTAAGGTAGTTGGTGTCTCAGTTAGTGGGTTGTTTACTTGAGGCAAAGTTTCGCGAAGTCTATCGGCGGCGTCAGGAGTGGATGCCTTTTTAAGGGAATCTACCGCGTACTGAAGTTACATCTGGAGGAAACCACCCAAAGCGTCTGGTTGATAGATCGACAATTGCGCAGTGGGCCTAAACCCTGGACCTTCACACTTCGCCCATCTACCGATGGTCAGTGTCTCATTCACTCGGTCATGAAAATAAGTTAATTGCACCAGTGCGTCAAAAAAATCAGAATTATTCCTCATAAGATGCACTGTTGCTGCATACTGTAATAAACGAAAAAACTGTGTTTGTGAAAATTTTATTTAAAAAAGTAATTTAAAAAAATTAAACTTACAAGTGCACAAGAAAATATTTCGAATAATGACATATTTTGTAAAGTTTTCGATTAATTTTTTTTCCTAATAATTTTAATAATTGATTCATTTTTATTGTTTGTTACGGTGCTTAGTACAGCTTGTGATGAAACATCCCAAAAATTTTCAAGTTTCGTACATAATTAGTTTATTTACATTCATGCAACAAAACTATAGGATTTTTCGAAAGGACGTCTTGAAAAACGATAGACGCCATTGGATTTTCGAAAATCTTTAAGAAGTGAACCAGTGACGTTAAACACTCGAAGAAAAACTTGGTTCTTTGCTTTGGGGAATGCCTAAGACAGATTGAGGGCAATATATGGATAAAAAAGGCTACAACATTTTCCAGATTTCGCGTCCAGCTGCCCATTGCTTTGATAAAAGTAACATAACAGCCAGACCATTAGTAAATTATTACTTAATTTCACGTTTATAGTTGGAAAATATGAATATGGCTTTAGTTTAAGGGAGGTAAAATAATAGCGTGTAAACATAAAATCGAAATTGTGGTTCTGAGGAAAAATTCTGAAATTAATTTTTCGGATATTTGGTTGGGGATCAGAGAAGGTTCGATTTTTGTAGTGCACAAATGCTTCCTTCCGATGCAGTATCAAAAACCGTAAGAAATCAAATATTTATATTCACGCATTAATTTTAAACACCTTTAATCTATCTAAAAACAACAAGTAAGCAGAAGAATGCAGTGCATCACTTGAAATCATCCAATGCTTCAAGTTTGGCACATGCGCAACGATTTGGTCACCCCTGTCTTACAGGTTCACTGTTTGTTATCGTGCATAGTACAGCTTGTAAAGAGACATTCTAAATTTTTTCAAATATCCGGTTCAAAAGGATTCTTTAAAAATCTGTTAAAAATTGCATGATTTCTTAAAAGAAAAACTTCACAAAACCACTTTATAAAATCGACTGATAAAATATTAAGATATTAGAGTGTTTCGTAACTGTTTCTGTTTGATTGTTTGTAAAAGAGCGTTGCGCAGCTTGTGAAGAAACCGTTGAAATTTTTTTCTATCCCCTGACTATAATGATAAAGCTGTTCAAATGTTGTACGATTTCAAAACACTCATTTTGAGGAAAAATTTTGTTGAAATTTTTCACTGCAAATAGAGTTATGCCATTTCTTGCAAAGATACTCACGTATATCAAAAATGTTATTCAATTTGAAAGCAATGAAATATTAAATAAATTAAACTTAGTAAAATAACACACATAAAAAGGTACTTATCAATCTGATAAGTACCTTTTTATGTGTGTTATTTTACAAAGTTTCATTTCTTCGTCTTTTAAACATACCAGTTTCTTTTTGAGCATTTTTTGTTACTTTTGCTTATTTGAAATGAAATAGTACTATTTAAAGACGGTTTTCTCTTAATTATAGTTACTTTCATATAAAGGGATTTTTTTATATTGTTAATATTACCCGCATTCAGAAGCGTAAGTACAACGTTGAATAATATTACCACAGGAACTGAGCAAAATTATTTTCTCTTTTAAGCGGATAACTGCATAAAACAATGAAATATGTAATTATTTCATCACTGAAAATTCAACGACCGTAGAATAGATTACCGAAGGAATTAAGTGAAGTATTAACACTTTTTAAATGAATAATTTTATAAAGCTACTTTTTTTTATTGGAAGATTACCTCTTCTTCTTCTTTCTTCCTCTAAAATATATCATCCAACAGCCAGAAAAAAAAAGATCGCCATTAAAATCGATAAATTCTGCAGAACAACTATATAGGAAACCACTCTCTAAACTTCCAAAACAAACCAAGCCTACAATCACTGCACATGCCTTAAAAAAAGGGAAGAAAGAAAAGTAAAAAAAATAAAAAAATTCTATTTTTTATCCATCTTAAAAACGTCGCCACTTACTTGCACTACTCTAATGAATGAAAGATTGAACCATGGTATAAAAAAAGAAGAAAAATAGTAAAAAAAAAAAAAAGGAAAATCCCGAAAAAGATTTTCAGAAGACAAAAAAAAAAAAAAAAAAAAAAAAAAAGGGAAGGAGGGAAAAATCCTTAATGTACGGTAACAGTTTTGCTATTTTTATTCCGATATTTTTTTTTTCATTTTTTCATTAATCTCCGGCACCCCGTTTATAAAAATAAATACTAAATAAAAGAAAATTGAGGGCAGGGAGCGAAGTAGAGAAGAATCGATCGCCAACCGAGGGCATTAATAAATCCATCGTCGTCGTAATTATGCGATGCCGCCGTAGCCCAAGTCTCGAGAGATGTTTTATTATTAACTTGATCACTTTATATGAGCCGTGGGCCCAGGAGTCCACGATTCGGGATTTTCGGGCTCGTTCCGGAGAGGACCACTCTTTGGGAGCGCGAAATCGACTGGAGAGAGAGAAGAGGGGGTTGGATTTTTTAGCTGATAGATAGAACCAATTAAGTAAGTAACAGTTGAGACAAAGAGATATTTAGAAGAAATTAAGTAGTTTGGCAATTTTTTTTTTCGTTATCAGATTGAGTGGTTTCGTGTTGAAGATATAAGGTAAAAAAAAATTGGAAAAGGAGATACTTGATATATAGTAATGATATTCGTCAATTAAAAGTGTATCAGTAGTTGAAAAGAAGCGAAAGTAAAATCCCAGAATGAAAAGTAGGGCTGTGGTGTAGGTCTTTCTTTTCTCTTTCTATATTTCTCTTTTTTCCCTATTTGGGTTCACGATATAGATAACAGTAAAAAATTCATTTAAAATATAATTATTCTAGTCACATTGGCATTTAAATCTCACGAGACTACCGTCAAACATCAGGAAGGTAAAGTTAAAATAGTTAAAACTTTGTAAAAGAACACACATAAATTGTAGAGGAGAGGAGGTGATTATGGAATAGTCGGGAAATATGGAATACCGAGTTTTTGGCTCTGTTAGTTGCTATTGCCACAAGGGAATACCATGAACAACTCAAGAAAGATTCCCTTCTTACAATGCAGTAAGAGTTGACCGCTCTCTGTTGCCGTACCACTCGCTACAGAACAAAGTATGTTTTGTGATTTTCAAGAGTTTTTGTAGATAAGTTTTCAAACATTTTAACTTACTAGTAAACACGTGACGTGAACATTGATGTTACGCATAATGTACACTAAGAGAATGGTAGTTTGTTGAACTGTGGTTATTTTTTAGATGACAGTGTTTTGCCAATTAATTTTAAAGGTTCGTTTTCCGAGATGGCGTGTCGGGTATTATGGAACACTGGGTAATATTGTAATGGGTTTCATGTCATCCACTAAAGACCCGGAAAACAAAGACGCTGAATGCATCTTTTGTCACCGAAAATTCTCTAATGATCAACGACGATAAGTTTGGATTCAAAGATCCAGCTGTTCTCTGTGGGCTCACCATGACTGTATCGGAGCAAAGAAAGAAAATTATATCTACAACTTTTCTAAATCGACTCGAAGCAGAAATGACTCCAGTATAATGATTTAAACTACAAAACATAAAAATTTGTTTTATAGTAACAAATATATATATATGAAGCAATATAAATTGTTTTTCATCGGGTTTAAACCATCTATTCCATATTACCCGACTATTCCATATCATACTCCATTCGTAACTTTTTTTAAAATATTTTTTTCGATAACAACAAAATACATTGTGTATTTCTTTGCAATTGACATTTCATTACAATTAATTATAGCATGTACTCATGCTGTTTTGGGGGATTTTATTTAAAAATCTATGAAGTTACAGTTAGAAATGTAAATGGTATTCCATAATCACCTCCTCTCCTCTACTTATTAGTGTCCCCAAGTTCTCTGCGATATTGTTTGTGCACGTCTGCTGATAAAGGTCGAAAGTTTTTTATCCGAAACTTGCTTATAGAGTGCTAAGTACATTTTAAGTGTGTTATTTTACAACGTTTTAAGTATTTCATCTTTTAAGCACGTGTTGTTGTTTTTTTGGGTGGGGGGGTGTTTTAATACATCAGGTTACAAACATAGCCTACACTGTACTGTAAATTAAACGGCAACGCAAGAAAAAGAAGCTTAAAACGCTATCTAAAATGCACTTTGTATGCTTTACTCTATGATATATATCTATTTATATACATATTTTTCTTCTTTTTTTTCTTGGTTATAAGTCTTCTGACTTCTAATAGTACTGTCTAGTAATTATATTCTAGAACTATATAAGAAACATGATATTCAACGATACCTTTCTTTAGTTTTACTGTTCATATACTGCATTGTAGTGAATAAAAACAAGTTCACTTGCTTGTTCTTTTATCGGATAATTCTGGGACTTACGCCACACATTTTTTAAAATTTGTGTAAAAAATTCCAGGGTACACATACAATAAAATAGATCATGCTGTGCTATTTATAGTAGAATATAAAACATGTGTACTGCGACAAAAATATATATAAAGAATAATTAATATTTTTTAACAATATTTTTAAATAAAACATTGCACTTCGGATGGGACGCCGCTCTTCAGGCGTCCCATCATATTTATCCCGTGGCATAAGAACTTAATATAATAATAAATAAAAAATATTAAATTAAATATTCACATCTGGACTATAATTACCTATGTAATAATAAAAAGGAATTAAATGAGTACGCAGACACGTATTAGTAGTAGGTTTAAATCAATATGAGTCTGTCGACTGTAATTCACTACTAAAATTAAATACCTATTTTTTAAATTGGATTTTAATTGTTATTTCATCAACAACATAACATAAGTGTATCTTAGAGTGAAAAAAATAACAAAAGTATAACAACAGAAAGTGGCGTAACGATGCACACAGTACTCTATACAGATGATACATTTAGTTTTGACTTCGGAATCATGTATGGATTCAGTAATTAGGGTAAAAAAGCACTTAAGCGTAACGTGTTTATAAATTCTCGAAATTGAAATCATGCGCTTATCTCAAAGCAAGGATTGTATAGTTAGTTATAGCTACAACATTGAAAGGGATTACTGCTATACACTAGTTAACCCTATGAGACACAACCCTTTCCCAATGCTGAAAAAAGGGCAGCCGTTGTCATCACTCGACCTAACTACCAGCAAGATGGCGGACGATCGAAACGCTCATCGCGTGCATCAGATCTAGAGACCTTTTTTTGACGACAGCTAGCTGCGTCAAAAAAAGGTCTCTAGTTCTCGCGAGACTAAGGTCTCGAGACTAAGGTCGCGAGAGAAAGGTCTCGCGAGCACAGCTAGCTGCGTGAGCACAGCTAGCTGTCGTCAAAAAAAGGTCTCTAGATCTGTGGCACGCGATGAGCGTTTCGATCGTCCGCCATCTTGCTGGTAGTTAAGTCGAGCGATGACAACGGCTGCCCTTTTTTCAGCATTGGGCAATCGATCCGGCTGTTCTCGCGTTCTTCCATTTTTCAGCAGATGTCAGTGCTGTTAAAAATAATCGTGACAATTTTTTTACGGGAAAGGACGTGCTAAAAAGTAAAGGATTCTCGTGGAGCTATGTCACCCGCAACTATTTTTATAGAAATCAAATCAATTTTCCGTGACTGGCAACAGTCAAAACGTCAGAGTTGGGTGTTCCCAGAGTGAGATCACTGCGTGTTAAAGGGTTAAGGAAATCACATTGCATACCTATACTATGTGTTCGACTGCTATCCATTGACAATTACAAGAAATACACGGGGTGCGGCATCTGTCCCGGACGCGGCGACTCTCCCGGAATTACCCTAGTGCAAAAATAAAACTCAATATAGCTTTTTGTTTGCTGTGTTATAGTTAGATATAAATAGCAGTGTCTTAAAAATATCTGAATAAGATTTTATGTGATCAGTACATATATATCTTTTTATTTACATAAAGTATATTCGATTGACTCGGCTAAATGATTACATTAATTAAGTTAATTAAACTTAAATAGAATAAATAAAGTATTTAGTTATACTTCTGACGTATATTGTTTTTATTCAAACATGATTTTCGCGTTTGTATATGATTGTCCCAGTTTCAAAGACCCTGATCAGTATTAAAAAATGCATGTGAAATATAATTTTAATAATAAAACTATTAAAAAGATTGCACATATCAAAAACACTTTTTAGAAACGAGACAGGAACAAAAAATACTAGCCTTACGCATTTATCCAACACAGGAAAATTGAGTCATTGAAAACACATTTTTCTTCATATTTTAATTCTACAAATCGTTAATTATTGCAGCCACCTACCGCTGCTGCCCGTAATGGGGAATTGAGAGTAATTAACCGATGTTAATAAGTTTAAATTACACAGCTGAAATGAAAATTGAGATTGAATTGCCTTCTCAGTCTTTTTTACCCACTTGCATAGGGTACGTGATTAGTATTCGGCATTGCCTAAATGAACGTGACGAAATACATTTGAGACATGCATATTCACATTATCATTTATCATAACGAAGGAAAATTTCAGAGGTATTACACCATGTATGCACACTACTGCGTTACGCAAAGTTATCACTCTCTCTTTAAAAAAATGACAATGTTTTTATCCACGTAATAATATCTACTTAGCATAATTTAGTTAGCGGCACTAGTTATTTCTTATGAGAATATAGTCTTTACAGGGATATCAGAAGTCATATTTGCCATATAAAAACATATTTATCTACTTAGCATAATAGTTAATCAGTTTACGTTTTTTTTGTTTTTTTTTAAGTATTAGGTGTACAGGAAAGTAATGTACTTTTTCAAAATAGCACTCAAACAAATAAATTTTCAACAAGTATTCAATAACAAGCAAGCTGTGCTTGACTGTAGAATTCATATTTATTAAATTTTAAAGCAATAGTTTTATAGATGATATATTTTTTCCTTTCGGGAAAAATGGCCATCCTTCCGCACTTTTTCTCGCCTACCCTTATTGGGGGATTCTATTCAAAAAGTTCTGAAATCAGTTTTTAGGTATTCGTGAGTGTTGTACTTTACAGCAAGAATTTCATGGATACCTTTTTTCTTCTTTAAAATCATACAAGGTGTGAAAGAACCATTTCGGCCACATGTCCCCCATATGTTATGAATTTTGGAAAATGCTTTCCAATCTAGTACTGAGTAAAAAACTCACATTCCTACCAAATTTCTTATTATTAGCTTCAGTAGTTTTGACTAGGCAAAATATTGACATGCGAAAAAAATGACATTGCATCCGTTACGCTTAATATTTTGTTTATAAGGTAATATTTGAGCTTATATTTAGTCACTTCAGGAAATATTAGAGCATCATTGCAGTCCTTATGAAATTCTGCTCCTTTATTGACCTTGTATGCTGCAATATTTTGAACAGATAAATATGTGTGCAATACTTTCTTACGACAAAAAATAATTACAAATGTAATGCATTTTATATAAAAAGAATAGAAAGGTTTTTAAAAAAGAAATTGAACAAAATTATTAGGAATTGCATTTTAATAATAATTGTAACGAAAATTGTAGTAAATTATAAAACATATCACGTTTGTCGTACAGTTTGCGAGGGAAGTGTAAGGATATCAAATTTGTCATAACATTTATAGGGAAAATATAATACCGCGTTTGGCATAAAATGCCTAAGAAAAATGTTGGGAATACCATAATTGGTATAAAATTAGTCTTGAAAATGTAAGAAATATCGCAGTTATGGTATAATGTGCGCAGGTGTATTGGAAAGATAAATTGTAAAAAATTTAGGTATTTCAATTTATTTTCAACTACATTTTCATATTTCTTACGTTAATTAAAATAAGTCAATTGTAAAATTTTTAATTTCTTCGAAATTTTACTGAAGAAATTGTTAAACATAATAGTATAAGTTAAGAGTAAAATTGTTGAACCAAAGAAAAAAAAGAATATAAAATTAAAATAATTTTATTTTTTCACAAAAAAATAAACTGTGTATTTTTCATAATAGTAAGTTTTTTAAGGAAAACATTTTTCATAAAAATCGCGTGAACTTTTGCGCATATATTTTTTTTCATTTATGTAATATTCAGATTGTAGCAAAAATAAATAAATAAATAAAAAAGTAAAGAAAATAAAATAAATAAAAAATGCTCATTGCAATCAGAAAAAAAGAAAAAGAAAGAGAAAAGAATATGAAAAATCTAATGAAAAGGAATTTTCAATACCCACAAAAACTTAACACCCTGAACACAAAATTCAATTCTAAGGTAACAAGTCTGAACAACTTTATTAATTTTCTTCGCCTGCTTGGAGAACAAACTAAAATAGTGAAATATAAAGCCAGTCGTGAAATTATTTTTATTAGGATGGTTATAAAACAGCAAAAAGCTTTTCTTGCGTTTTGAAGCTATTAATACTTTAGTGAAAGTAACTTCGTGCGTAACATAATATTTGGTTATATGATATAAGCAAGATAATATTAAATTAATACATTAGTGATAAAATTAATTAAAATTAACATTTCGTGGTTCAAGTGCCTATGGATAGCAAAATGATTTGGATGGACTAAGTTTAGACAATTTTCTTCGTATATACAATTAACTCAGGCCAAATAATATAAAGTTGTCAGAATCGCTACAGATTTTGAAAATTGGGAAAAATTGTTAAAATACAAGGAAAGGGTAAATTATATTTTTAGATTTTTAAAAATAATTATGATTTCCCCCTACTTGCTGAAAATTTTGCATTTTTTGTAAAAAAAAATCTTATTCGTTGAAAATTTGAAAGCAACCAGTGCAATGCATATTTGAACACGACATGGTCAAATCAAACAAGACAGACATTTTTCTTTTTTGAGCAGTGGTCAAAAAGAGTGTTATTCAAAGCGGCAACGTTATTCAGTGAATCTTCCATTCGAGACATGATTTCTATGGGGAAGCTTTCCCCAGGTCCCCACCCCTGGCCGTGATGAAAGAATAAGACTTCGTATAGTGGCAATTACATTTTATTTTAACATATCAACACATAAACATCAAAATTATAAAGTCCTACGGTGGCTGAGCAGACCCCTCAAAAACGCAGGTTCACTAGACAACTGCAAAGGCGTGAATGATGACGAGAAACGCAAGCCAAAAGAGTAGTACAGAAGCAAAACACGCCAAAGAGACACGCCAAACAAAGTACAAAAGTAACTTGACGCCAGTAGACGTTAAATACATTTCTATATACACTCTATAACAAATAAATCGACGCACCGAGAAGGAGGTGTCCGATTGAGACGAAAATTGGTGGATAGGAAGAAAATGTACAGAATAGTAGATGATTAAAATTTCAGAACAATTGAATAATTTATTTCAGAGTTACAGTAACAAGTTCAATAAGGTGTTGACCCGCCGCTAGCCTGGATACGCCACACGGCGTGGCATAGACCGATAAAGCTCCCGGATGGTCTCCTGCAGTATTTCCTGCCAAATTCTCTCCAATAGTCCGTGCCAGATGCAATCGCCTTCCCATCATATCCCAGACATGCTCGATGGGAGAGAGATCTGGCGATCTGGCAGGCCAAGGAAGAGTTTGGCAAGCTTGCAGACAGTTTAGAGCAACACGAGCCGTATGTGGTCTGGCATTGTCCTGCTGAAAAACCAGCCCAGGGCACTGCAAAAGGAATGGTAGCAAAACAGGTCTTAGGATGTCGTCCACGTACCGCTGTGCAGTAAGTGTACCTCTAATGACGACCAAAGGGGTCCGGCTGTCAAAGGAAATGGCACCCCAGACCATAAACCCTTGTTGAGGTCCAGTGTGGCGTGCAATAGTGAAAGCAGGATCCCCCCTCTGCCCTGTGCGTCTCCAAACACGTCTTCGATGATCGTCAGGACACAGTTGGAAGCGGGATTCGTCACTAAAGACTATACGTCCCCAGTCGGCATCATTCCAACCTGATCGAGCCCTGTACCATTGTAATCTGACTCGGCAGTGTGCAGGCGTGAGTGGCAGGTGGCGTAACGGTCGGTGCGAGCGTAGATTTCGCTCTCTCAACCGTCTGTGAATGGTCATGATGGACACTGGTGTTTGGGTTGAACGTCTGATGGTTGATAGAGTTGAAGAAGGCGCTGTGACAGCTGATCGGACCATCCCTCTGCCCTCACGATCTGTTGTAGCCCTAGATCGACCGCTACCATCCTGAAGCTGCACTCTGCCATTTTCCACCCATCCTTGCCATCTTCGAATTGTCGCATCGCTTCGACTCAAATGACGAGCGATTCTCCGATTAGTCCAACCGGCCTCTTTTAATCCAATGATACGACCTCTGTCAAACTCTGACAGTTGCTCGTAATGAGCACGAATCCTGCAGCGAGGCATTTTTTAAGTTGTTGAAAGGTCATTTGAATCGCAATCAAACCGAAAGCTTTAACAACCGTTGAAGAACTGCTCCTTATATACGTCTGCTGGATGCGCTAGAGATCAAACTATTCATTCATTGGACACCAAATTTGAATCATTTGCATATCTGTTCAAAACATTCATGCATACGAAATTTCAAAGCAATCGGATGATTGTTTCTTGGTGCGTCGATTTTTTTGTTATAGAGTGTAATTATTTTTGAATCCCAGACATGCCAACGGATAAAACAAACAATCTATCAGCTAAATTGTAACCCAAAAGAAAGCCAATGTTATTTATAGATTTGATACCATATATGGTCATAAACAAACCATGGAAACAGAAATGCTAGGCTTTACCAATGCAAAAGTGAAATAAAAAGGAAAAATAAATGAAAACGGAAGATTGCTTTTAAATACGGTAGGTGCAGAAATAAACACTTTACAGGCGAAGGGAAGAGAAAACCAAATCGAAAGTGCAAAGAATAAATTTTGAACACAGATTAAATTTAGAAATAATTAACAATTAAGTAATTGATAATTAAAAATAAGATGTGTGATGATCTGCATCACATATATCCCTTAAGGCTGTAGTTCGAAGAAAAGAAAAAACTCTGTTTTTAGAATTGGTACACTAATTGAAATAAACTAATAGCACGATGCTCTCAAAAAAATCCCAGACGGTTCTTCATAAACTGCTTTACATTCTGTAATAAGCGAAAAAGGCTGGGCCTTTTGTGAAAATTTTAGAAAGGAATTCTTAAAAATGGATCTGAGCTGCAAGATTTTTCGAAGAGTGACACGTTTTGCGAAAATTTCTGATTTTTAAGAATTTTTTTTTCTAAAAGTTTTGAAACTACAGGTTTATCGTTTATTTCAGTATATAGTAGAGCTTGTAAAGAGACAGTTTCAAAGCTTTGAAATGCCCGACATAATTAGTTTATTTGTACTTATGTACCAAAGTCACGTGACTTTTTCGAACTACGAAGTTTAACGGTTTTGACCAGATTTGTAGCTGTAAGTTTTTATTATTCGAGATGTTTGGGTGAGAAACAGGGTGTGAGGCTAGAAGCTAGAATATGTAAAAAATAAATAAAGAAACTAGAAAAAAAAAAGAAAAACCGATAATTTTTTTTCAATTTAAGTTGGCGATCCACCCTAATATCCCTCTTTTTGTCATAAATGTTCTTGTTTTAGAGATTTTCACATATGAAGCCTCTCAGAAGACATTCAACCCTTTAACGCGCAGTGTTCCCGCTCTGGGAACACCAAACTCTGACGTTTTGACTGTTGCCAGTCGCGAAGAATAGATGTGATTTCTATAAAAATTGTTGCGGTTGACATAGCTCCACGAGACTCCTTTACTTTTTAGCACGCCATTTCCCGCAAAAAAATTGTCACGATTCTTTATAACAGTTCTGACATCTGCTGAAAAATGGAAGAATCCTAGAATAGCTGGATAGATTGCCCCATGCCGCATAAAGGGCAGCCGTTTCCATCGCTCGACTTAACTACCAGCAGGATGGCGGACGATCGAAACGTTCATCGCGCGCCACAGATCTAGAGACTCTTTTTTGACGCAGCTGGCTGTGCCGGCACAGCCAGCTGCCAGTGAGAGGAAGACCGAATTAGCACGGGCTCTCCTAATTTTGAACCATTTACAGGTGAGAGACCTAGCACCTAAAACCGGCATCCCCAGAAGCTTCGTTTGGACATGGAGGACATTGGAGCCACGAACAGATTTTTCTTGCACCAGCTTCCATTAGAGTTCACCGCTCCACAACAGTTCAGCCGAGAGAGAGGACTACATCCTCCCAAGCACTGCCCAAGCGGGTGAGGCTCCAGTTCTTTCGGGAACGGAGCTTAGCGACTACACCACTGCATGGCCCGACCTCCCTTATCCCTTTGAGGCGCAACCCTTTCCCAATGCTTTAAAAAGGGCAGCCGTTGCCATCGCTCGACTTAACTACCAGCAAGATGGCGGACGATCGAAACGTTCATCGCGTGCCACAGATCTAGAGACCCTTTTTTGACGACAGCTGGCTGTGCCGGCTCAAAAGGGTCAAAAAAGGGTCTCCAGATCTGTGGCACGCGATGAACGTTTCGATCGTCCGCCATCTTGCTGGTAGTTAAGTCGAGCGATGGCAACGGCTGCCCTTTTTTCAGCATTGGGCAATCTATCCAGCTGTTCTCGCATTCTTCCATTTTTCAGCAGATGTCAGTGCTGTTAAAAAGAATCGTGACCATTTTTTCTACGGGAAAGGACGTGCTAAAAAGTAAAGGATTCTCGTGGAGCTATGTCACCCGCAACTATTTTTATAGAAATCCAATCTATTCTTCGTGACAGGCAACAGTCAAAACGTCAGAGTTGGGTGTTTCCAGAGCTGGAACACTGCGCGTTAAAGGGTTATACTCCTTTTCCGTCTTCTTCCTTCAGCAAGGTACTACCGAATTGCGGAAGGAACCAACAATTGGAGGACAGGTCGCGCGAGTTTAATATCCCAAATTTCCCGTCAGTTCGAATTGTTTGCACTCAAAATTAAACTTCTTCCCCGCTCCTAATTCCTTATCTCTCTCAAGGAATCTCCAGTCCCATGCGTCAGCCATATGGTCAGAGAGAGAGAGAAGATATCTCTCGGAAGAGGCAATCAGAAAAATGCGAATTGCGTTTCCAAACCGGGGCCGGGCCCTTCTCTCTTCCTTCGTTTGTTCACACACACACACACACAGCAGCGCAATCTTAATCCAATCGTATTTCCAGACTAATAGAATTCTCTGATGCGCAGTCAGATAAGTCAGGGGGTATAACAAGAACCGGGAAATCTTCCTTCTCTCTTGGTAATTGATTATGCGCGTGGTTAGAGGTTGGCGTCGAGGGGGTAAGAGGGCATCCGAAGAAGATCTTCTTGTCCGCTGCCCGGAGCATGCGCAGAGCAGCGGTGTGTGTGTGTAAAATTGAAAAGAGATTTTTGTGCCAAGTGTTGTTAATGAATCGCTCAAGTTCTCGTTGTAATTGAATTTTAAAAGTTTGAAAACGTAAAACGGACTGGAATGTCACGGCAGTTGAATTGTTTAAAACGAGGGAGTTCTATTTTTAATTCGAAAAGTGGTATATTACACCTTATAAAATCCATTCGATGAATTTCGATACAGCTTAAAAGATTAGAGAGCCCTCTGCAGAAGCCCCTATTGTATTCTGTGTTAAGGAAAAGCTACTCAAGGTTATCTGCTTAACCCTTTAACGCGCAGTGTTCAGGATCTGGGAACACCCAAACGTTTTGACTGTTGCCAGTCGCGAAGAATAGATTGGATTTCTATAAAAATAGTTGCGGGTGACATAGCTCCACGAGAATCTTTTACTTTTTAGCACGTCATTTCCCATAAAAAGATTGTCACGATTATTTTTAACAGCACTGACATCTGCTGAAAAATGGAAGAATGCGAGAACGCAGCTGGATAGATTGCCCAATGCTGAAAAAAGGGGCAGCCCTTGCCATCGCTCGACTTAACTACCAGCAAGATGGCCGATGATCGAAACGTTCATCGCGTGCCACAGATCGAGAGACCCTTTTTTGACGACAGCTGGCTGTGCCGCACAGCCAGCTGTCGTCAAAAAAAGGGTCCCTAGATCTGTGGCACGCGATGAATGCCCTTTTTTCAGCATCGGGAAAGGGTTGTGCCTCAAAGGGTTAAGGGAAGGTGCCTTGGGCAGAGGACTTTTTAAGGGGTTATAACGCATATTCACGTAACATCTGGAGAAAATTGCCAAAAACTTCAGGCCGTTAGATCGATGCCTGCGCGATGGCCTCGAACCTGGGACCTTCACACTTCAGCCATCTACTATGTTCAGTATCTTCCTCCACTCGGCCATGGTGGGGCCAGAAGCCCCTACATGAGAGTATATTGTTACGAATTTCTGGATCTTTCTGGCTTTTATAAGGTTTAATCTAGTTTAAAATTAGTATTCTATGCGTTAAATAGTTAAATTTTGCATTTTGTTGTATTAAAATCTGTTAATTAGAACGCGAGATATGTGTTTTTGGGTTTCCAATATAGCGTTTTCTAGAAATCTCGAAAAATATTGGTCCTAGGAGTTAGCTACCTCACCTTTGAGGGACTTATTTCTGGGGCCAAATTTGGCGATATTTTGCCAAAAAATCGCCAATATTGGCGAAGTTTTGGACGTTAGGCGCAATTTTTTCAATGAGGCCTGTAAAGGTTGTTTTACTGCATTAAAATCACATAATAGCCTAATATTACTCTATTACTCTTCTATGACGTAATCCAAACGCGATTGTCCAGGGTCTTTTTACACATCCCGATTTTTCTAGAAAGTACGTCGAAGAGTATAAAAAGGCAGACAGGCCGGGATATTCAAGTTAGTTATCATCGAGCTGCCGATGAGTTAGTTCGCTGTATTGCTCTCTGAATAGTGCTATTGAAAGTTATAGTTTGCTTGCTGTTTGAAGCTGGTTTTTAAGTGCTGTGTGTAATTTCTTCAATGCTGAGTCTTGAGGACCTGTTTACGACTTCCCTCGTAAGTTTCCTCGGAATGTTTGCCTGTGGAAGTGTTTATTTAGTGTGAGAAATACAGCATTTGTGAAAGCTTTGGTACTGAGCGGACTGTTATAAACAAGCTTCTGGCTGTGAATTTTGTACAGCTGATTGTTCGAGGAAGTTTCAGAAGATATAAAGTTCGTGTTCCGTCTTGACAAGTGGACTTTTTACTAGAATTTTCTACACCTACAGGACTTTGGAACGACAAACCTAGGAATCAAGCAGAGTTTCTGCAACAATATACATTTTTTAGGAGTATTACATTTTTTAGGAGTATTTAATTATATTGCAAATATTAAAAACAATACTTTATATAAACAGTTCATAAAAAAGGGTCATTTTGTTTCAACAGACTAAAAGGCTGGATGTAGATCGAAAGCGATTTTGAGCAGTTGGAAATAAATGTTTGTTAAGAGAGGAGCAGGGAAAGCCACACTGCAGGCGCAGTGGCGTTTGCATTTTTCGAGAATTGCTCGAATCTTAGGGGACACAGTGTAGATTACGAAATATATACTTCATAGGAAGGAACCGGGTAAGAGCGACGGCTCTGTTAGTTAAGCAGATAATATTTATTGCAATTGAATTTAAAAAGGTTTGACTTAGCATAACCTGTTTGTAGAATGTCACGACAATTTAACGGTTTCTACTAATAGTCTATTTCGATCAAACTCTTGGCACTAAAAGTAAGTGCTTACAGTTCATAAAAGAGAAACATATTTCGCTTTCAGAGATTAAAAGGGTGGTATATATATATATATATAGATAGATAGATAGATAGATAGCACGGACTAAGAGGGTACAGGACAATCATCCAAGCATTGTGAAAGAACTAAATGAAATTTGCCTAATAGGTAGCGCTGGGAGTCGTACCCATTAATTTTTGGCGCATGCGTCGTGTGCTAGTAGCTAAAACGTAAACAAATATCAACGGAAGCACCCCGCGTGATATGCTTACGCCGTGCGTCGTCAGAGGGCGCTCATGCCGTTAATTATTAAAAGGGTGTCGCATATTTTCCTTTCAGAGGCTGACGTAGTTTCGCCCGTCTACTGCTTCCCGATGATCGTCCTAAAGCCTCTTAGTCCGTGATAGATAGATAGACAATTACATAAATAAATTTATATAATTATTATAAATTTTTTCGGGTCTCCAGTGCAATTAAATTCTTTAAAGCTACTTTAAAGGCGAAGTAAAAGTATTTTTAAATGAATAAAGTTATTTTCAAGCAATATAACATCATAAATTGTTATGGTTTTGTTTATACCATATAAGCCCGAATATAACGCGGCCTCGAATATAACGGGACCCCGAAATTTTCCATCAATATAATTAGAAAAATCTTATATTTAGGCCTCGAATTTAGCACGAGTCCAGGTTTCTAACGGGAAACTGATCCGACAAAAAATACCGCGTTATATTCAGGCCAATACGATAATACACTTCTATGCCATTCTTTTCAAAATGTTTAACGAAGATAATCTGAAACAATGAAATAATAATTTCTGTATTTCTAAATATCGATAGTATGCACTGAAGGAAACAGACACGGTAAGTTTGTTTTTGATTGGTCTCTCCATTGGAGAAATTATGAAATGTGAATCAAACTGATGAAGTTGCTACAAAGGCTATTACAGGCTACAAAGACAATAAAACTGATATGCACGTATTTGAATTACTCGGACAATTCTTTTAGGTAGATGGTATTTATATACAAATGAATTAAAAAGGCAGTTTGAAATGCCAACTTCGTACTTAGTTTTATTAGTTTTTACATTCTGATCATTATGCTAGCGCAGTTTATGAAGGCATTACGAATACGCGCATTTCTGTTAAATTCATAGAAAAATGCAAATGGCACGATACAAAATTTTTGGAAAACTAACCTATTCACTGCTGTAAAAAACAACCATGAAGATTTTTTTAAAAGCACTAAGAGAATAAAATTATCTGCAGAGAGGTAAATGAAATGAGATGATTAAGATAACGTAAAAACAGTGAAAATTGCACGCTTTTTAGGAAAATATTGCCATTTGCGAGATAGACTCGTTTATAGGATGGTATGGATTTAAATTCCTAGTAAATTATTTACAGTACCTATTTTTGGTGACAGATGCGCTAGGCAATTGCCAAAATATATCACTAAAAATTGTGAAACGGGTGGATTAATTTTTAAAAAAATAGGTATTTTTCTCATATTTGGCGAAATTTACGGCATTATATAGCAATAAAACATTTTTTCGATGGTTTCGCTGTTATTTATTCGATAAAAATAATTTTAATGAAATTTATTATAAATGTATAAGCTAAATAAAAATGTTGCTTTTTAAAATTTCTTTAACCTTCTTTTATGGTTTATTAAAAACACATGAAATTAAAAAAAAATTCGTATATATTTTCAGAGTTTAAATGATGCATTGATGGATGCATTTATACTAAACAAATATGTGTAAAATATTGATTTTTTTCTTTATTAAAAACATATCTTTCGTACAACAAAAAATTTTTCTAAAATAACTTAACCTAAAAGCCTGTAATTTCTATGAACTATTAAAATCTGCACTCTTGGGATAAATTTAAAACTTGAAATTCCCGAGAGAAAGCACAAACGAAATGAAGAGTTTTCATGCTCAGTCTGATCGAAATATTTCCTCATTAGAATACAATGCAATGTGTTTAAATTGGAGTTTAAGACTTTTAAAGAAACACATAATTTATGATATTCGTCCAAAACGTTATTTTTTTTTAATTAGTTAAGTGTACCTTTACATGATAGACACCTATAATTTGGGTAAAAACCTTGTGAGTCACTACATCTTTACACTCAAACGAAATTGTGCAATTGCCGAGACCAATAAGCAACTAACTTCAGAACCAAAAACAATGAAGATGAACATGATGATTGAAAGGATTACAACTTTTAATAGTAAAAAAAACGTGAAATTATGATATTTTACAGACGCATTTTGATTAATTTTTAAGAAATGTATTATGATAACAGTTGTTATTCTTAATTTTAAGGGAACTAAGCTAAATGGATTAATTTTTAGCTCTCTGAAAAAAACTTAAGTGCAGTTGTTAATATATTTTTTTATTACAGTGCTGATACAGTTGAGCCTGCTTAATGGAATATCGGTTAAAGGAATATCCCGCTGATTGTAATAATTTTTCAATGTACCAAACTGTAATAATTAATCATTGTGATCCTGGATTATGGAATATCACGCTTTCTAGAATAAAATTTTCTGGCAAATTGGCTATTCCTTTAAATCATGCTCGATTGTATTATATAAAATAATATTACAAACAGTTTACATATTTGAAAGCCTAACCACCATAGGCGCACACACGAAGGGGGCTATGGGGGCTGAAGCCCCCCTAAAGGTAGAAAGTTAGAAGTGAAAAGCTTTAAAAATGAAAATTGTCGCTAATGTATGATTATTTTTTTATTTTTTTAATTGTCTTCAAGTTATTTCTAACCAAAAAAGACATTTATTTGAAAAAGTTTTTAAATAAATGCTTACACTTAGTTTACGAAACACTGTTAATCTCGGTTACAACGTCACTGAAAAGATCAGATAATTATTTATGACTCCATACCGAGTTACATTGCTTGTGTTCTATGGGACAATCAAGTGGTACCGAATATGTAGACGTTATAAGAGAGTTGTAACTAATCGAGGTCACTATAATCGAGTTCAGCAGTATTTGTATGTCGCCCAGTAAACTAAAATCCTGGGTGCGCCACTGCTAACCACTATGATAAACCCCTCTAAAATCTCCTTGAAATTTGTGTCTTAGTTTTTATTGATTGCTGAAAAACTGTGGTTCTAGCGGTTTTTAAAGTGAAAAAATGATAAAAGGAGATCCACTGTAAAAAATTAATCTCTTTTTTAAAAAATTGCAATCATTTGGATGTCCCACTCCCTTTTCATCTGCACCCTACACATCATTCCACTTTACCAACAACTTTCCCTCATTGTCTTCCATGTTGAAAAGTGGAAGACGCTTTAATTATCGCTAATAACTGCCGCGAAATGTCTTCCAACGTCTGCTCTATTTGGGGGGTCGCGAAGTAAGGCATTAATTGAAACAAACGCTCCAAAACGCTCTAAGTGAACGCGTTTAGTAGACTGCTGTCTGTCTGTCCCTCACCCTTTTATTAAAGTAATAATTCGTTGTTTTCTCCGCAATAACGAGGTATCTGATGTGTAGAGAAGGACGCTGCTTCTCCTTCGGCGCATCGGAATGCACGGCGCATCTTGGGCATCCCCTAGACGGCCGCTGATTGGTCGATGAACCACTATCTGTTTCTTCAAAAGGAAGCTTGGCTCTTTCCAAGGATTGAGGCAAAGGCTGGAATAGCTTTTCTCTCTCGTTATAATGTTGGCTGGGTCTGTTTAATATTTGCGGGTGGATTGAAAAGAAGGTTTTTGGTACAGAATAGTTCGTTTAAAAAAGATGACTGTTTCGGAGGGGGTTTCTAATGACGCTGCAATGGAACACAAACAGGCATGCATATAAGTACGGCTTTATCAGCTTTGTTAATGAAGCCGGGCTAGTTTCGGGATCGAGGCATGAGTTGAATTGCTCTTCTCCCTTCATAATGTTGATGGGTCTATTCAGTATTATGTATCGTTGTTGTAGATAAATTGAAGGTGTTTAAAAGGTTGAATTGCTTATTTATGGAACGATGTTGGCTTTTTAATGAGGCTAGGCTGTATTCAGAAATGAGGCTAGAGCTGAATTTCTACCATTTCGTCATAATATTGATGGATATATTTAACATATATCGTTGTTTCGGATCAGATGAAGTTGTTTTAAAGGCTTTATATTAAATTGATTCTTAATGAAGCAAGGGTCTTTTCAGTAATGAGGCACTCGCTATGAGACAAAAATTGCCGTAAGGTTTATGGTGAAACAGCTTAAGTCAAATACAGTGTTATGATATACATTTTTTAATTTATTGTTAATGAAATAAAAATCTTATAACAAACATTTTACATACTTGTAATCCTAACCACTATGAAACACCCCCCCCCAAAAAAAAATGTGTTATGTCTTTGAAAATGCGTATTTTATAGATCTTATTGATCAATAAAATCTATACAAGCATTTAACCATTCCTTTTATGTTTTTGCCTTTAATTTATGTATTACCGTCATGTTGCAGTTTACTAAAAGACACTTGCAGATAAAATGTTCAGATCTATATCGAATTTTATGTAATTCAGGGAAATGACATGTATGTTGCACATTGCATATATTTAAACTAAAATAGAAATTGAAGTAGCAATTTATATTCATGAAATCATTTAAAAGTTAGAAAAATGTTAGAGTTTGTGTTCCGTTTCATTGTTACCCGTTACAAAGTAAACATTTCAATAAGTTTTATGGAGTTTTTGTATTTAATTGCTTTATTTATTGATTGATTGATTTAAAAATGTTTTTTTTTAATCCACAAAATATAACAAATTCAAATAATTCAAAAAGAATATCATTATTTTAAAGCTTTTGAACTTGATTTTAGTTAGCTTTTCTCTGTGTGACGGGAATGATTTAAATACTTGCACAGATTTTATTGGTGGCTGATAAACTGTCGCACTTAACTCTATAGTGGTTTTTAAAGTGAGTAAACGATAAAAGACGATCCACAATAAAGCATTTCTCTCTTTTTAAAAACATTACGCCATTTAACCCTTTGAGGCGCAACCCTTTCCCAAGGATGAAAAAAGGGCAGCCGTTGCCATCGCTCGACTTAACTACCAGCAAGATGGCGGACGATCGAAACGTTCATCGCGTGCCACAGATCTAGAGACCCTTTTTTGACGCAGCTGGCTGTGCCTGCACAGCCAGCTGCGTTGACCATTGATTAAATAATTTATCAATACAACAAGTGAATAGATATTTGAATGTTTCACCATTATTTTTATTGCAGTTGAGATATTTATCTTATTTATCTTATTTTTCAATTTTTTTTATTTATTATTTACTAGAAGTCAAAGCCCGTTGTCGAGGCAATTACAACGGGCGCTAGAAAAAGCATTTAATGAAAATGCGTCTACACTTAATATATTTCACCTTCGTCCACCTAAAATAAATAACTTCATATTCAATTTTTATTATACACCCAAATCGAATTTAATGCTCCTCTGGAAACGCGCGAAAACTTTTCGCATTCGAATGATTTCGTTTTGTGTAAGCAGATCCTCTTATATCAATGCTTCATGCAGACGATCATTTTAATAAAACAATGAACTGTGTTATCTGAAAAAACTGTTTAAAACAAATTGGGATCGCAACTTACTCTTCAAAGCCTGATGACTGTGACATCAATATAGTGTCATGGCAATTGCGGCAGAAAATTTTGTCACGCAAATGATTCTCTTTATTTACTCTCGGAAATAAAATAGAAAAATATCACTTAAAAATTAGGGAACTGGTGGGTTTTTAGAATTTTAAAGTATCACAGATTGTTTTCTATATTTTTATACACAATTATGTAAGTTTTCAAACGGATCGTATAAATGAAAAATGGTGTAAATGGTGTAGATGTTATTAGGATTTTTGTTTTTAACTTTTTTTATTTTTTTATTTTATTTTATTTATTTATTTATTTTTTTTTTGAGTAATGGCGTAAAAGTTTTATGTCTTGAAGTGGTTGCCTGGAATGTTAGAGTCAGTGAGTCAGGGATCAAAGTAATTATATAGTAGGATTATTTTTTACTTAATATTATATAAACATCTTTGAAGATTTTATAAATAATCGCCTTTTGATGGACGTTCAACTAATTCAAAAAATTACTAAATTAGTAAGGTTTAACTGTTTATGTGAAATATATTACCTAAACTAAGAAATATTTTCAGCATATTTAGAAGAACATAATATCACAGTACAGTAATTTAAACCACTACCGTCACTCAGAGAAAAGCTAATTAATATCAGCTCAAAAGTTTTAAAACAATGACATTGATTTTGCTTCCATTTGTTACATTTGTCGGTATAGAAAAGATGAATAATTTTCTAAATAAATAAATAAATGAAATAATTAAACATAAGAAATTTATAAAACTTAGTGAAATGCTTACAATGAAACTAGCAGCAGTAAAACAGAATCCAAATTCTAACATTTTTCTAACTATTAAAAATTATATCATGAATATATAACTTTTTACCTTAATTTCTATTTTAGTTAAAATCTATGCAATGTGTAACATATAATGTCATTTTCTCTGAATTATATAAAATTCGATACAGATTTGAAGATCTTACCATTAAGTGTCTTTAAAGCTGAAACAATTGAAAACATTCACTGTATTCGAATTTATTTATTTATTTGCCAGGAGAGGAGAGCTCGCGTCACTGAATGTGTCGCTTAGAGCTACATATCCGTCCTTCCCGGAATTTCCTGCCACAATTTGGAACCTCATCAGAAGGTGGGGGACTTCTGAATATTGGCACCCCTCGGAAACTGCTAGCGACCGCCGAGA
Organism: Cheiracanthium punctorium; assembly: GCA_038373885.1. Taxonomy (NCBI): domain Eukaryota; kingdom Metazoa; phylum Arthropoda; class Arachnida; order Araneae; family Cheiracanthiidae; genus Cheiracanthium; species Cheiracanthium punctorium. Next base: position 495,948 of record JAWZYV010008001.1, on the reverse strand, counting down.
GGACATTCGGAACCACGGATTTAACGTGCACGTACACCGCATGTACACGGTGATCTTTAGTGGTACGCCGGTATCGAACCCGCAACCTTCCGGTTATGAGTCCAACACCTTTAACCACTGGGCTACCACGGCCTCTATATTTGAATTTGTAAAAATAAATCACTGAACTAAATCTTTAATCACTACATATTATACTAGGACTGAGTCACTAATTACAAATTTTGACCTTTTACCTCATGTTAAATAAAAATAAAACATTAAAATGGTGGGGAGAGGTCTAAAAATAAAATTTTTCATAAGAGTCTGCAAAATAATGACCACATGTTAATGGGATATATCAATCAAAGTACTTTAATTTTATGAATTTTAAATACACATACTTCCCGAAATAAATAAATTAAGTACACTATAAACTTGTTAACTGGATTTTAATATCAGTAAGTGAATTTCTCGATGAGGATCACTTCCGTTGAATCTTAAAAGATTTATTTAAAGTACAATAAGGTCTTTCAATATTTTATTTTTTAAATGTCTTTAAGTAAAACAAGCAAACTTTTAAAATAATTAATTTTGTAATTATAATTGATAATTTCAACTTAATCTATTTCCTTAAACCTAGCAATTTTTTTGCATGAGCATGAATCTTTCAGTGAATAAAAGCTCCATCCCTTGTCGCAGTTGAAAGTTGAATACGAAGAAAACATTGCAACAAGTAAATTTGCATTAAGAATCCATTATTATTTTATAGATTTTGATTGATTTATGAATACGACTTAAGTTAAACAAATATATAATTAAATAGAAAAATAAAAGCACAAAAGAAGTTTACGTAATTAATTTAATTGCGGTTAGAATATTTAATACGCGTGTACCTGGCTTAAAGAAAAAAAAAAAAAAAAAAAAAAAAACCTTCAGTAAAGTAGGCACATTTTTCGGAAAATGACTATTAATAAAACAGAAATTTCTTTTTGAATTTTTAAGTATTAGCTTTCAATTGATATATGTGACTGTAATTTATAAAATAAATAAATAAAAATTCATTTTAGGATTTCGTTTTTGTTTTGGGTAGAATGTTTGTCACAGATCTCTGCTAATTTTCGTAGTGTTATTTCGTAATACTACTAAGATCATTTAACAACTTTTATAGGAAACTTTAAGTAAGCATTAGCTTTTAACTAACTGACACATGCAACATAAATTAAAAAAAACCAACTTGAAATTTTTTATTTTTACTGCAGTTAAAATGTTTGCCATATGAGCCTGCTAATTTTCATAGTTTTCTTGAACATCTTGGAACATTTTGAATCGTTTAGAAAAATGTCTCCATAAAATTGAAATATTTTCATAAACTCATTTAATTTGTAAACACACCAGCTTATAGGAGCTAAATTAGCTTCCTTAAACCAAGGAATAGCCACTAAAATGAATCTATCAATGCGCAAATACTACTGTCAGATTATAGAAAAAAAATGCCAAAAACCAACTAACAAAGTACTGAACTGTTCCAATTATTAAAAGCTTTAGCTTTATGAGATAATTACTTCAATATTGACGATATCTCTTGCAAAAAAATTTTAACTCTGTGTAAATTTTATCTATTTAACTATGTATATATTTAAAATTATAAATAAACGAACTGAATGAAAAAAAAAATCATCCATTCACTTAAAAATAAAAAACAATGTTCTATCAAGATAGCAATAATATGATTTAAATTTTTTAAAATAAAAACTTTATTTTAAATTCTTTGAATTTTTCAAAACTTTATTTAAAAAATTTTGCAGTAAGAAAATTTAGTTTGACTAAGCTTGTCAGCATAGTTACTCCACTATAACTAAATGGGTTTCTTGAAAAAAAAAAGAAATTTAAAATATAAAAATAAAATAAAATTTTTGTGTGATCATGGCATTAGTCACCGTAAAACTTCGACCCTGCCCGTCACGTGACTGAGAGAGACTGGGTTCCAGACAACTTTGAAATCCTTTCACCAAAGAACTTCTATAAAATAATGACCAACGGCCATACTTATTGGCGACCACGGGCATCCCAGTTTTTGCTTCAGTGAAAGCTATCACCTGCTTGTTAGGGGAAAGTAAAACACAGTGAGTGGGCTGGGGGGGGGGGGCGGGCTAAGAAGAAGAAGGAAAAAGAATAACGCGTATTGTTTATTTGTTTTGAAAATTCAATGTAAAATATATTTTCCAGTCAAATTTAAATGCTACATCTGAAAACCGAATTTATAAATTGCACACCAGTAGTCAAGATTGTGTATTGCATTTCGTTAAACATAAAATAACACAAAGCACCTGACATTCTCCAAATGCACTCAATTTATTTCGTTTTGTTTAAAAATGTAACGCATATTTTTTAGTAGAAACGAAGGGAAACAAAACTGAATAAATATAAATTTAAAAAAAAAAAAGATGTTTTCACACATATCACAGTATAAATATCCGTATAAAAAATTCATAGTCCGATAAAAAATGTAGGATTAGAAATATAGTTGTTCATATTTATTTTGGAATACCGATTAATAACTTTCTGCCAAACGGGTTTTAAACAACTGTGAAATCTTTTCATCAAAAAGCTTTTATACAAAGTTATGACCATACCTGTTGACCATGCCAACGCAGATCTGATGCTTCGCTTCTTCAGGTTTTTGCTCCAGAGAAAACATCACGTGTTATTGGTGGAAGGGGGAGAGGTAAAAACTTATACTGTGGACGAAAAACCCTGAATCCCCTCAACCAAAAACAGAAAGGAGAGGAAAAGATAGGGAAGACTTTCGCTTATTTTTTATTTATTTTAAAAATTTACCGTGTTTACTCGCGTAATAGTCACCCTAGAATAATAGTCGCACCCCGTTTTGAATCAGAAAAAATAGCTTTAGAGATAGAATATTATGCAGTAGATTTTCCCCGCATAATAGTCGCTCCTGGACTTTCACCGTGAAAAATTGGCAAAAAAAAAAGTGCGACTAGTATGCCAGTAAGCACGGGAATTTAAAATATTTCCTAGTCAAAAGTAGTTTTGGTACCGCATTTTTGCGAATTGTTCACAAATTGTTTAAATTGCGTGTTTCATTTCTCTGAACGTAAAATAAAATTACAGTCGAACCCTCTTAATGGAATTGCCCTTTTACCATGAAAATTTATTCTTATAAGCGGGTCATTCCATTATCAGGGTTCACATTAACAAATTACTACGGATTGGTACATTGAAAAGTTATGACATTAAGCGGGGTATTTATTCCATTAAGCAGGTTTGATTGTACAAAACTTTTATCATAGTGGTCAGGCTTTCACATATATGTGAACAGTTTGCAATAATGTTTTTATAATACAATCGAACCTGCTTAAAGGAATAGACAATTTGCCAAGAAATGTTATTCTAGTAAGAGGGATATTTCATTATCCGGTATCACCACGATTAATTATTATTACATTAAGCGGGATATTCCATTAAGCCGGTTTGACTGTACAAAGCTTTTATCATAGTGGTCAGGCTTTCAAATATGTAAACTCTTTGTAATATTATTTTTTATAATACAATCGAACCGGCATAAAGGAATAGCCAATTTGCCAAGAAATTTTATTCTAGTAAGTGGGATATTTCATTATCCGGCATCACCATGATTAATTATTATTGCATTAAGCGGGATATTCCATTAAGCCGGTTTGACTGTACAAAGCTTTTAACATGATGGTCAGGCTTTCAAATATGTAAACTGTTTCTGTTTGTAATATTATTTTTCATAATACAATCGAACCTGCTTAAAGGAATAGCCGATTTGCCGTGAAATTTTATTCTACTAAGCGGGATTTTCCATTATCCGGGATCACCATGATTCATTATTACGGTTTGGTACAGTAAAAATTTATTATATTAAGCGGGATATTCAATAAGCAGGTTAGACTGTACAAAGTTTTTATCATGATGGTCAGGCTTTCAAATATGTAAACTGTTTCTGTTTGTAATATTATTTTTCATAATACAATCGAACCTGCCTAAAGGAATAGCCGACTTGCCAAGAAATTTTATTCTACTAAACTGGATATTCCATTATCCGGGTTCACAACGATTAATTAGTACGGTTCAGTTCATTGAAAATTTATTACATAAAGTGGGATATTCCATTTATCCGGGATCACAACGATTCATTAGTACGGCTGGGTACATTGAAAATTCATTCCATTAAGCGGGATATTCCACTAAACGGGTTCGACTGTACAGAGCTTTTTACAAAATAATGACCATACCTGTTGGTGGGCGGCCGACGTCCCATTTCTCGCTTCTTTGGTACTTGAGCGAAAACAACGATCACGTGTTATCGGAGAAATGTGGAAGAGGGGTGGGGGTAAAAACATAGACCGGGGGGGAGGGAGGGTCTCAAAATCGTGAATCACCTCACCCAAAAACAGAGAATTGAACAAAAGGTAAAAAAAATAACCTCTCGCGTCTATATACTATATTTTTTTCCTTCCGCCCGAGCCACGGGTTTGCGGCACGACCGGCCAACGGGCGCTCCGTGGCGCGACTGCGGCGAGAGAGCTCCAAGACTTCCCGTCGGCTCTCTCTCTCTCGCTCCGTCTCTCCCCGTAATATATGCAAAACCCAGGCGGAATAGAAGTAGTGGAAAACGCGGGGCATTAGCAATGGTAATGAAGCCCCGGCGAATGAGTTAGATGTAACAAGGGCCACACACATACACACACACACACACACGCTACCAGAATGAGCGAAGAGTTGTAGAGAAGAGCGAGCGATGGTGGAACGGCGGCGCGATTAATATTTTATGGGGCAACAGAGGCGAAAGCACTGGAATACCAACTTTCTTTCTTTTTTTTTTGTGCCTCCTTTTTCTTCTGCTAGGGAAGACTCCGTGGCCTGAATGGACAATGGCCCCTCTCGTATACGTATGTGCGTCCCCTTCCCCCCTCGCACAGAAACTTCTTGGACATTCCGGACAAGTTTGTGGTGTGGCTTTCCACATACAAATGTGCCCGGACTTTTGGATTTGGAGGGTTTTTTTTTTATATCCATATATTTATATATATATATATATATATAGGTGTATGTATGTCCGTAACATTGGGCTATTCATATGCGAGTCAGGCCAGGACGGGTGTTACTCTGTGAGCCTGGTGATAAAAAAAAAGTAGTACTAGAGAGCCTAGACACGTTCCTGTGTGACTGATTAGTGTTTATTGATGTTTGTGTTGGTTGGCAAGAATCATAGGTGCACCCACGGAGGGGGCTATGGGAGCTAAAGCTGGGAAAGTTAAACGTGAAAAACTTAAAAATTGATATTTTCACTTAATTAAATATTTTACTTTTTGAAATTGCCTTCAAATTATTTCTAGATATATTTTTACAAAAAAAGGGCATTAATTTTTAAATAAGTACTTACAGCTAGTGTATGAAACATAGTTAATCTCGGTTACAACATCACTGAAAAGATCCGATAATCATTTATAACGAGTTACACTGACAGTGGGCTTGAGTTCTATGAGCAAGTCAAGTGGTACCGAATATTTAGACGTTATAAAATAATTTCAAAATATAATCGATGTCATTATAACCGATTTCAGTAGCATTTGTAGCCCAGCCCCTTCTAAATTAAAATCCTGGGTACGCCTTTGACGAGAATATAATCTCTTTTTTTTTTCGACAGGAAAAATTCGGTTCATGTCAGACAAAGTTGAAAAAATGTTCAAAATAAGGTACGTAAAAAGAGTACGTTAAGAAAAATATCCTCTTGTTAATAAAATAATAATAATAATAATAATAATTTTTAAAAATCTGTATACGATTCGATACGATTTCCAGTTAGTAAAATGTACCCGTGCACTAATGAGGTGATGCACAAAATTTCAGCGTTTCATCATAAAATGACTCCTATTTATTTTTAAACTAGGATGGTCAGGGCCAGGGCCAGGGACAGTGCATGAATTTGAATGTAAAAGTTTATTGCTAAATTGCAAAACGTAATTTTTCTTCGTCATTTCTGTGCGACCCCTAAAACGAATTTATCAGACGTGACTTTTTCCCCTTCTTGAGCCACTGAAAAGTGGTTTAAGTCAGCATATATTAATCTTCATACCTCTGAAAAATTTTAAGGTACAATTCTCAAATTTTGTACATCAGTTCATTAATATATGCGGCATATTTTACTAAATGGGACTGTATTTGTACGGTAGTCGTATACAAATTTTAAAAATGTAACTTTTTAAAAATAAAAGAGCTAATTTTATTTAACGTAGTCTTTTATCCTACTTTTTTGGAACATGATTTTCAATTGACATTGTCCACTTATTTCTAAATGACAAAGAATTAAAATGCGCTACCACCGTTTAGGGATACTACTCAGTATTACTAGGGATGGACGCGAGACGAAAAATAAGCGTCTCGCGTCTCGCAAAATAGCCTAAAAGCTTGTCTCGTCTCGCAAAAATCCCTATATCGTAATGTTAAAAATGTGTGTCTCGTCTCGCAAAAAAGCTGTAAATCTCTGTCTCTTCTCGCAAAAAAGTCGTCTCGCGTCCATCCCTAAGTATTACGACTCAGTCTTATCTTCATGACCTTTCAAGAAATAACTAAACATTTCAATACTTTAACCCTTTAACGCGCAGTGTTCCCGCTCTGGGAACACCCAACTCAGACGTTTTGACTGCTGCCAGTCACGAAGAATAGATTGGATTTCTATAAAAGTAGTTGCGGGTGACATAGATCCACGAGAATCTTTTACTTTTTAGCACGTCATTTCCCGTAAAAAAAAATTGTCATGATTTTTTTTAACAGCACTGACATCTGCTGAAAAATGGAAGAATGCGAGAACTGCTGGACAGATTGCCCAAAGCTGAAAAAAGGGCAGCCGTTGCCATCGCTCGAATTAACTACCATCAAGATGGCGGACGATTGAAACATTCATCGCGTGCCACAGATCTATAGACCCTTTTTTGACGCAGCTGGCTGTGTGCTCGCGCACAGCCAGCTGCGTCAAAAAAGGGTCTATAGATCTGTGGCACGCGATGAATGTTTCAATCGTCCGCCATCTTGATGGTAGTTAATTCGAGCGATGGCAACGGCTGCCCTTTTTTCAGCATTGGGAAAGGGTTGCGCCTCAAAGGCTTAAAAAGGATATTCCGTAGATTAAAGTAACACAAAAATCTCGCTATAGAATCAGCAAGTTTCCCCCCCCCCTTTCTTCCTGAAGAGAAACGTGCCTGATTTAACAAGCCTTTTCAGCTGATTCATCAATATTCAGCTTAAGTACATCTCAGATGTACACAATAGTCGGAGATGCATTTGCTGGCTTCATCTCGGACAAAACTCATCCGGCACTGTCTGCTAACAGAATTATTTTCTACTGAGACGTCTGGAACAGGCATTGAAATGAGACAGGTACTGAAGTGATGTAAAAATCCATGTTGTAATTCAGAAGCAAATTTTCGATGTCGCGCACGCATACAAATGATTTGTGATATCTGTATTATTTGTTTTTTTCTCGGCGTCCAATACTTCTTACTGATATTTTTGGAGCAAGAATATTTACTAATATTTACTTATTCGTTCTAATGTATTAAGACCCAATTGAAATTATTAGTAATTCGATAATTAAGAAAGCACTTATTGTTCTTTTATGTCCGTGGATCAATATACGGATAAGCCAGGAGGGGGGGGGGGATCTAGGGTACTTATTCCCCCCTCCCCCGAAAGAAAAAGAAAACATTCCAAAAGGATAACATTTTGTTTCTTTGTAAACTTTTCTTGAGGTCAAATGATCTCTTTTTATAAAAAAATTAGCCTCTTCCCCACAAAATTTCTGTTTCCACCACTGGGCTAGTACACTATAAACAATATAACTTCTTATATTTCAAAAGCAATTAAATGACACGAAATATTGAAATATTAGTTTATATTGTTTTCAACTGTAAAGCAATTCTAAACACAGAAATACGAGTACAAATAGCAGCAGTAATATGTACCACCTCACATCTGTTAAAAGATTGGTAGATATTTATAAACGGCTCGATTGTATCAAGGTTTAGAATTTATTTGCAATGTCTAAGAAGATGTTAAGAATAAGAAATTTAATGCAGAAAATAGCCTTCGATTGTGTGTGCATCATGTCTATTTTTGTTGCATTTTTTATTTGACTAGGGGCCAAGGCCCCCAGACTCGCTACGCTCGCTTTTCGTATGAGGCATTCGGCCCCTAATACGGCTTATTCGTAAAAAAGACATAATTTCAACAGACAAAACCCGAAGATTGGATCAGATAGAATGTTACTGAGCTACACATTGCTTGGTTCTTGCAGGTTCATTGGTACATAAAAATTTAAACTTCACACTACAGTAGACCCCCCTCCCCCTCATAACACGGAAGATATTTTGCGATGGGAATCCGTGTTGTACGGGTCCTGAGCTATACTCTACCTGGAGTGCGGACTCCGCTTATAATCGCTGGAAAAATTATTTGCACTCCTCAGAAACACAATGATATTTAATGTTGCCATTCAAAAGTTATATTAATTAGGAGGTAAAGCATAATAAAATTAGAACATCTGTTTCAGCTGTATTTTTAATAATGTAAAACCTATTGGACACCCTGCGAATTTGCCACCCATGGCGATTTTTCATTATTTGGCGACTTGCGTATATGTAAAGTTAATAAAAGCTACGGCACAGATAGGATAGCTTGCCACCCATGACGACTTTTCATTATTTGACAATTTACACATGCTCACAACCTATAATTACTGTTCATTTAAGGTTACCGGAAAACCGTTATCCATATTTTCATTTACATAATCGTTTGCAGATTGGCGTACTTGTACTGTAACTGCTATAATGGCATAGTTAACGCCACCAAATATTTCTACTGGTAGCAAATAATCCAGCTGGACCGAACCGGCTTTAAAATAATCTCAATTTTAATTATTTTTCATTTTCAAGATATTAGTTATTCTGTTTTGGAAAAATGGATAATCGCTAATTCTAAACTCCTGTTGTCTAAGCGAGCTTACTTTTTGAAAATTGTCAACTTTGTGTAACACATTTTGAGTTACTTATTTCATCTAGCATTTATTTTGGCGTAAAATGGGTGTATTTCTACTTCATGTTTGACAATTTCACGTGATACTACATACTCGGAAACGCTATGTTGCAAAGGAATGAATGATTTTATGCCAAATCTGGCAACCATTCTGTTTATTTTTTCAGTTTTTTATTAATATCTTCTAAAATTAATTCGATTTTCGAAATTTAAGTCAGCTTAGCAGGTTCCTCGGAATTTTTCGAATCTGTGGGCACCTTAGTCGAAACTCAAATCCCCACGGTTTAGGAGGAGATAGGTACACAAGCTATTGACAGCACCAGCTTCGGCGACAGCGGCCTTTACTTTTTTTTAGAATAGAGAGATTCCGTAACTTTTTACTATAGAAAATAATCTGGGATCATATTCTTTTCTTTCTTTCTTTTTTTCTTTTTTTTCATCAAGGAAATTCTGTTGAAATGAAAAATAGATAACGGTTAAGAGCTTGATCATGTATATTGTTATGAAAATTTATACTGTGATAAACAGTTAATACATCAAAATAAATGGATCGAATTCAGTTTCATTTCATGTTTTCCTGTTAACAGCATATACGATTTCTGCGATATGACCTAACATAAAACAAGACAAAATTCTGAAAGAAATTTTTACCAATAAAAGTGTGTATCATTTACTTATAACCTACATTTTAGAAATTCTTCAATTGTCTGTTTCACTTAGTCCCAAATCAGTAGCATATTTCACAAAACGAAATATGGAGAGTATAGGTGCAAATTTTTATTTTTCATATTTTAATTTAAATTCCTGCTTTACCAGAATTATTATAGGTTTATTTGTAAGTAGCTAGGGCAACAATTATATCACAAAAAATTGTGCCAATGTGGCATATTTGTTAAGGTATCGGCCTTACTTTAATAAAAAGGAAAATTTTAATGAAAAATTCATATTTTAGATTTAAATCTAGTATTTAAAACTAAAAATTAAATGCATTTTTAATGAAATTCAATGTAAACTTTGAAATATTGCCTAATTTATTGTGAAATTTTTGAAAAAAATTGCATTTAAGCCAGACCTTCTCTAAACAACTCTAATAAACTTAAATAATATTTTTACAGTACATAACTAACATACTTGCATTTTTCTAAGAATTAAGAACTAAATTTCTAAGCGAAGAATGTGAATTTTGTATCAACACTTTTCACACCCCCTTTCTCAGCCTTTACAGCAAAGAAACAAATTCTAAGAAAAATGCAAATTCTTCGTTGGCGATTCAGAAGGAAGATTTCCGATGTCGCAAACTCATACAAATGATTTCAGACATCTGTATTATTATTTTTTTTTTATCACTGGGCATGGAGTGCTTTTTATTCGAGTCAGGACGGAAAGAATGTTGCAGAATAAGAAACACAACGTGAAGTTAACGTTAACACAATTTTTCTGCCATCAGTTTAGGCACATAAGCTCTTTATCCATGGCGAAACATGACAGTTGTAAGAAGTGGTGTACGTTGTTACATAAAAAAAGCAAGTTTTTTAACACATTGCTGAGATCAGATTTTTTTAAAGTATGGTATGTTTAAAATCCACCACTGAACATAAAAAAAAAAGAAAATCATGATTTACGTTTTCGTAAAGTCTTTTTTTCTTCAATCTCGGGCATTTTGTCATTCAAGCACGGGCCACGTCTAAGGCAGGAAGTGTTGGCCACTTCGTTACAGGGCACCTTATAGGTATAGGCCAACGTTACTACTCCCTTTGAAGGACATTTTACAACCAAGAGCCATCGCGATCCAAAGGTTAAGAGGTCGGATAGGTAAACTGGAAGGTTGCGGGTTCGATTCCAATATAACACTGAAGACCAACCTGCAGATTCTGTGTACGTGCACTTGAAATAAGTGGTTCTGAAAGTCCTGTAGGCGAAAGAAAAGGACAAAGTGTTTTATGTTTACTTCAAGAAAACACATTTTTACACGATATTAAATTTGGAAAGTCGTCTTTTTTCCCCCGAATAGTCGGAAGGTCTTGCATGATTGAGGAAGTAGTTTGTTGTAATTTTAGAAACTCCTAGTTGGTTTACTCGGCTGGATGCACCACTCATCATTCTCAGGATCATCCACGTTACTTGATTGCTGTAAAAGCAATTATTTTCGCGAGGCTTTAATTTTCGTGATTTTTGGCATTTCCGCCGTGATTGCAAAAATTAAAACCTCCCGAAATAACTATTTTTTTTTTCACTTCAAATATTAAAAGATCAGAAATTTTTCCACTTACCAAAATTATTGCTCAGTTACAATCTCTTTCTTGACAACTTCTTTCTTACGATTATTTCTTGAAAGCTATGCAACTATTTCTTGAAAAAAACAATAATTCAACGAATAGAATTATAATATTTATACCAGTTTCTTGGGAGCCATTCCAAATAGGAAAAGGGGGGGGGCGAACTTTTCGGAGAAAGGGAGGTTTCTAAAAGTGCCTTATGCAAAAGGAGTTCTACGTTTAGGTACTCACGGTAGTTTTCAACTTTCGGTCCCATTCATATAAAATTCGCGAAATTTTCAGCTCGCGAAATAAGCGATATCTTCATTTACGCGAAAATTACAGCTCTCGAAAATGAGTGTTTTTACAGTACTCTAAAATAAAAACTTCCACTGATGCAATGATTTTAAATTTTAATTAACTAATTATTATATTTCTTTTTTGTTGAAAATTAGCGCTTGATATTTATGAAGGAATAGGAATGATATCCGGCGACGTTCCAAGGGTAATTGGCGTCCGGTGCGGTCTTTGTGCCTTTTTTTCTTAGATTTAGCTCTCAGAGTTCTTCTTCCCTATCTCGGTCTTTCAGTTTGCCGTCAGTTCTAAGTTCTCCCGGCTCCATTTTTATGCTTAGCTTGCTGCTGGAAGCGGTCAGCTCCTTCCCCAAATACTCACTCCCCTTGCTACGCCACTGATGTGCATCATCTTTCTCAGTCCTATTGCCCGTTGTAGGCTAAATCTGTCTTTCCTTCTTGTCCTAACCCTTGTAATGTCCCTCTACCGGTTTGCTCTGATTCGGCTGAGATCTTTTTCAACGTTATCTACCCATCGAGTGGGTGGTCTTCCTCCTAACTTCTAGGATGCAAAAAATTATTGTAAATCTCGATTATGACTTGAGCATAAAGGAGTTTATTTATTTATTCATTTGATGTACTTTCTTCGCATATTTAAAGAAAAAGGTGAAACTTACAGTGATTATAATTAAATTTCCACTTTAAAACGATCAGAAAAGGAAAACTACTGGACCAAATGTCATCAAACTTGGTAACTGTGTAAAGGTGGTCAGGGAATTTATTATTCGCGGGAAAAAAGCTCAAAAATTCAACACCAGGAGCAAGGACGTATTTAAGGCGGAGGGGGTTCAGGGGTCCGAACCCGCCCCCCATAAAGAACATTTTGGAGGGAGTTAAAAAATTTTGGAGGGGGTCCAAAACAGTAAAAAAGACAGTATTTTTCTCAAAAGGACACTATATCATTATCATTTTAGTAACAAAAATCAAAATTTCGTGTGGGAGGAGATTTGGACCCCACCCTCCCCTTAAATACGTCCTTGCCCCTGGTGTTGATTTATTTATTTATTTTTGCCGATAATAAATCCCCTTACCATCTTTACACAATTACCAAATTTGATAACATTTGGTCCAGTAGTTTTCCTTTTCTGATCGTTTTAAAGTGGAACTCTAATTATAATCCCCCTGTATGTGGCAACGAAAACGTTATGAATGGATTGATGCTTCTACTAAAACAAGGGTATCCAAATGGTTGTACATGCGCCGAACGTGGCACATTGGATGATTTTAAATGGAACATTGCAATCTCTTGTCTATTTATTATTTTGAGACAGACAGGAGAATTTTTAAATAATTTTGTGCCTTGAAATATCTTATTTCTTATATTTTATGATGCTAGGTCAAAAGGAAGCATTTTTAATTTCCAATCTGCATTGTCATCCCAAATCGAACCATCTTTGATACCTATCAAATATCCGAAAAATTAATTCTAGAATTCTCTTCCTAAGAAAAACAATTTCAATCTCGTCTGCTCGGTCGTTATTACTTTTCATCCCCTAACATAAAGCCTACCCGTATTCATATTTACCAACTTTACCCGTGAATGTAAGGAAGAAAAAGATGCTTGAGTTGCAGATTGAAGAGTGGAAAGTGCTTCAGTTGGAAGATTCCTTCTTCAGAACAACAATTTCAATCTCGTATGCTCAGATGTTATTGTTTTTCCTTCCCTAAAGTAAAGCCTACCCGTATTCATATTTACCAACTTTAACCGTGAACGTAAGGAAGAAAAAGATGCTTGAGTTGTAGATTGAAGAGTGGAAAGTGCTTCAGTTGGAAGATTCCTTCTTCAGAACAACAATTTCAATCTCGTATGCTCAGATGTTATTGTTTTTCCTTCCCTAAAATAAAGCCTACCCGTATTCATGTTTGCCAACTCTACCCGTGAATGTAAGGAAGAAAAAGATGCTTGAGTTGCAGATTGAAGAGTTAAAATGCTACCGTATTATTTACCAACTTTAACGTGAACGTAAGGAGAAAAAGATGCTTGAGTTGTAGATTGAAGAGTGGAAAGTGCTTCAGTTGGAAGATTCCTTCTTCAGAACAACAATTTCAATCTCGTATGCTCAGATGTTATTGTTTTTCCTTCCCTAAAATAAAGCCTACCCGTATTCATGTTTGCCAACTCTACCCGTGAATGTAAGGAAGAAAAAGATGCTTGAGTTGCAGATTGAAGAGTGGAAAGTGCTTCAGTTGGAAGATTCCTTCTTCAGAACAACAATTTCAATCTCGTATGCTCAGATGTTATTATTTTTCCTTCCCTAAAATAAAGCCTACCCGTATTCATATTTACGAACTTTAACCGTGAATGTAAGGAAGAAAAAGATGCTTGAGTTGTAGATTGAAGAGTGGAAAGTGCTTCAGTTGGAAGATTCCTTCTTCAGAACAACAATTGCAATCTCATATGCTCAAATATTATTAATTTTCCTTCCCTAAGATAAAGCCTACTAAATCTACTCATGAACGTAAGGAAGGAAAAGATGGTTGAGTTATATGGGAGCATCTATATCTATGAAAAATCTAATGAGTCTATGAAAAAAATGGCGCATAAGCTAAAGGTTGCCACCCTGTACTGAAATATGTGAATGCGGATTTCATCGTTGCCAAGTTCGAATTAACATTACCTACCCAAGAACGCGCATCCATACTCTGCATAGTAAAAGTAAAACAGATTATTATTCATAAGCAATTCATTCCCTTATCTATTTACCGTGGATGGATGCAGCAAGTGAATAATTTATCTGAAATGAAACATTGATAAAAACATTTCCGTTTTTTTTCTATCCTCCCCGAAAACAATCCTTTCTCTGCCGCAAAGAACCATTATCTCACCAGTGTCTATTTGCCAAGAGAGCCGCCTGTTGGTTCTGCCTCCCCATTGGCTGAACGGCGTTAGAAATTATTTAGCCAGACACCATTAGGTGGAAAAGAACACCAAGTAATGGTGCCAGTGGCACTACTTCCTTGCATCTTATTCTTCCATTCCTTTTATTTTAATTTTTTTTATTCTCTCTCTAATCCCTGATTCCCTTTTTATTCTCTGGCGTACTTTCTTTTTTTTTTTTTTAATGCAGAATTCGTTAAGTGTTATTTATTCTACGCAAAAGCGGCGTTTATTTTTGTGTTTTTAACTTTTAGCGCACTAATAGCCCTCATTTACATAATTTGCTTATTTTTATTGTTGATTTGCTTTGCCCGTAATCTTGAAGGGGGCTTTTTTCTTTCTTACTTACTTTTTTTTTCTCTCGTCTCTGAATTTTTGAATCCAGTTAAAATGTTTTGGTTGCGTACTTTTTATTATTATTATTATCATTATTCTTTTTTCGCAGTTAATTTCTGTTCATTTTTTGTAATTGATTTTGTGTTCTTTTTTTTAAATTTTTATTCCGAACGTAATTTTCTTTTGTTTCACGAGCAATTTTAAAGTTATTACTTTTGTGTTCTTGGGAAATCAAAGGCGAATTAACGGTTAGTAAATATTGGCTTATTCTAAAGAATGGCGGTGATTCAGTTACGATTGCAGTTAAGATTTCTTAAAAGAAAAATTAGGCAGTTAACAATTTACTTTTATCAGTTCTGAAAATAAGAAGTTAATTCAGTATATTTTTTTCATTATTAAAATAAAATTTTGCAGTTTTTAAATGTGAATTCAATTATAAAAATTAAACGATAATTTATTCATTGAAGAACTCTTTCTTTCAAGAGAATAAATGACTAAATTTTTTGATTAAAAATTACATACAGAAATATTTTGTTCCATAATAAAAGAGATTTCTGTATTTTTTCATTATTTGTTTCCGCAATGATAAAAAAATTAATTTTACAATGCATTGTTACACGAATGAATAGTAATTATTTTTATATAAACTTTGATGTACAGAAATAAATCGGTAAAATTTACTTAAAATTTTCAGTTGTATAGAATTTAAACAATTGCCCTGTTTTTACAGTTTTTACCCCTTTTTTTAAAGTAGTTTTACAAATTGTTAGAGCAACTTTTTCAAACCTAGTATTATATATACATGGAAAACAGATAAAAGGGATAAAACTAAATATTGAAAGGGATAAAAATAAATAGTAACAATATTTTATTAGGTTGTAAAAATTTCGAAAAAAAAAATATTTTGAGATCTGATTTATTAATTGAGTACGGTTGAAAAATTCCTTAGTGTTAACATATTTCTGTAAATTTTCATTTAAATTTTATTCTGTTTACGTAATAAACCTCTTTGTTTTCTGATTAAATATGTAATAAAGAAAAACTTCGAGTTGAATACATATGTTACCGGCAATGTATGAAAACCAGGGCCCTTGATAAAGGGGGGACAGGGGGAGAGTCTCCTCCCACCGAGCACTCGAAAATTCTGTTAAACTTAGCAAAATTAGATACCTAGCTGGCAAACTTGGTAAAAAAGTTTTAACGAAAACAATAATTTACTTTCCATTTCTGCTACACTTGGCAAAATTACACAAACCCAGATGGAAAAAGTAGGAAGTTTGTAATATTTGTTGACAAAAAAAAAATAAATAAGTTGGTAAAATCCAATACTTGATTTGGCAGTTTATCGACGACATCACCCCCCTTCCCTCTAGAAAGAAAGTAAGCAATGACCCAGATGAAAAAACCGGCATTGCATGCAATGCTCTGGCGTTATATACCATACAGACTGGCAAAGTATGAAACTATCAAAGATGTCCCACACTGCCTAGACATTCCATACAATGCCGAATGCCACATGGCAAAGTATGAAATGCATCTAATTTCGTTTCAAATATAAAGTGACAACACACGAGATTTTTATTCCTCCGCTCAGGTTTTGAATTTACTTTCAGCATTTTACGCTTTGTTCAAATGGGTGAAATTATGCGATTTTTACTTCAACCGAATTTGTTCAACCGAAAATCAGTTTTATTCTGCAACGAATGAACATGGAAGAACAAGATACAGCGGAGAAGGAATCACTGTCAGTAGCGTTTAAAAATTGTGATGCGGCTTCCCTGCCATATTGAATCTGTGGTGGAAAAGGCAGATTTACAGGCATTGCTACAAAAAATGTAGCAAATTTATGTCCATTGAACTCGGCGACAAAATTTACGACCGTTGTTTACTTGCAGACAAATTTGGCGACTTTGACGGAAAATTAAGCTTCTCGAACTTGCTGGAATTTTTCGTTTATCTTAGTTAGGAAGAACCATCCATGAATTACTATTCTGCTTTACATGCAACCGCTGATCCTTTGCTAAACTAAAAATTATATGCAATGCCAGGGCATTGCGTACATTAAACACTCTTCATACACTGTCTGGAAATGTCCAGGGTGTCTCAAAAAAAACCCTCCTAAAATATTGATCATACATCTATACATTAAAATACAGAATCGCGTTTTAAAAATGTGATGAAGTGATGAATATCATAGTATAATTGAAAATTATCAGAAGATTAAATCTAATTAAATACAAAAATTAACTTTTCATACAACCCCCGTACATAAAAAAAAACGTTTGACAGGTGTTTTTGTTTATTTCATTTTACGACACTTAATTCATTGAAGAGCTGTATTAATTTAAATGTGTTAGACATTCACATTTGTAATATGTAAAAAAAAAAAAAAAAAAAAAAAAAAAAAAAAAAAAAAAAAGTGCAAAAATTGAAATGTTTATTTTGACTTCATTTTTTTAATTTCTTTTCGTTTTCTATTTTAAAAATTAATATAATGTCTGGTAATAGAGTGACATTCGCCATCCTTTTTAAGTTAAAAAATATATTACGTCGTTTCGCAGTGTGAAAATTGTACGAGTTGTGTTAAATTTTGCTAAATGAAATATTTAAGTAGCCAAAAATAATTTTAAAATTTCCCGAGAACCAAATTTTCTTGGCATTTGTTTAAAAAGTAAACTGCAACTTTTTTTTTATTTTTTTAGAATGACCCAAGAGTGACTTTACTTTCCCAGTTTTAAAAGGTACAGTGTAAAGTTACATGGAAAAATGTTTTGTTTAATTGAACAAAATTTAGTTGATTCAACAAAAGTTTGGTTGACGTTATTTCAACCGAATAATTTGGATGGTTTTAACCCTTTGAGGCGCAACCCTTTCCCAATGCTGAAAAAAGGGAAGCCATGACCATTGCTCGACTTAACTACCAGCAAGATGGCGGACGATCGAAATGTTCATCGCGTGCCGCAGATCTAGAGACGTTTTTTTGACGCAGCTGGCTGTTTCGATAGTCCGCCCTCTTGCTGGTAGTTAAGTCGAGCGGTGACAACGGCTACCCTTTTTTCAGCATTGGGCAATCTATCGAGCTGTTCTCGCATTCTTCCATTTTTCAGCAGATGTCAGTGCTGTAAAAAATAATCGTGACCATTTTTTTTACGGGAGAAGAGTAAAGGATTCTCGGTGAGCTATGTCACTCGCAACTATTTTTATAGAAATCAAATCTATTCTTCGTGACAGGCAACAGTCAAAACGTCAGAGTTTGGTGTTCCTAGAGCGGGATCACTGCGCGTTAAAGGGTTAAGGAAATTTTTTCTAAACAAAAAAAAATATTTTGTAGAATAAAAAAAATGTTTTCGACTGAACAAAAATATTTCTTTTAAATAGAGCCAGCCAAAATTTTGTTGAATCAACAAAAACAAATTTTCAGTGGAAAAATCTTTCTGCAAGCAGTAGTCGAATTGTTCGACATATCACTGATGATGAGCACATAAAATAATTAAAAACAAAAATGTACTCGGGGAGCAAATTAAAATGAAACAAGTCAAATACAGAGATAGAAAAAGAAATAACATGCACGGCAAACACAGATTTAATAGACGAATTACATGCATTTTACTGGAGTATCTTCGACTGAATTCTCCTCAAAACGAAAAAAAATAATAATTTGATCTCCGTCCATTTTCTTATTTAATTAGAATTTGTTAATGAAAGTATGCTCTAGTTCGAATCGCGAGCGTAACATTTTAAAATTAGTAGTTTTACAGTGTCGTCACACGAACAGAGAAAAATGTTTTTTTCTTCTTTCTTTCTTCAACTGTCGCACGCTACTGCATTAATAAGGTTGAACGAAATTAATAATTCCGTGTAAGGGACGAATAATTAATTAACCGACATAAATTAAAAAGTGATGAATTAGGAGAGTATTTCTTTGGGTAATGCATCTTTTAGATTAATTGTCCAAATATTGTATGAATTTTGCCAGATTTCAGATAATCAAAATTTACCCCTCTTATTACAAAATAATTAATAATAATGACAACGCACACAATTTTGCTTGGAGTTTTAATTCTTCTAAATTTATCCCGCAATAAACACAGGCAATTATTAAAATTTTTCAACATTATTTTATAATTCCATAAATATAATTGAAAATAAATAAATAAGAGTGTGCAGGGTTACAATTAAAGGTGGTTATAATTAAGGTGGTTATAATTAAATTTCCCCTTGAAACAACATTCTACAGATGAAACGAGAGAGCTGATTGCTATCAGAGTTTTCATACGGACTGTATAGTGGGGGGTCGAAAAAAACTTTTTTTTTTTTTTTCATAAACAGCAAATTGAAAAAAATTTGTTACACACTTAGACAAGGAAAACCGTAAAAATATATCTTCCGATCGCGCATTCACTTTGAAATATTGAACAAAATAAAAGATCTTTGCCAATTTTTTGAAACCGACAAACGTTTGAAATTTGAAAAGAACTAGTTTATGCAGTGTATGGTAAAGCGAATAGTGTGAGGTGAAAAAATTTAAACCCCTGATTATGAACCTTTACGTGGTCTTTACTTCGACGGCAAGAAGGATGAGACTATGGTGTTCGAAATGGTCGGTTCTAAACGTTATTATATGACCCCCAAAAAAGAACATTACTCCTTAGTTCAAGAACCAGGCTCAAAACACCTTTGCCATGTTTCAGTCACTACTGGACTTGCTGAAAACATTGCTGTGGTAATTGTTGCACATTTGGCTAAACTGAATATTTCTCGTCAAGAACTCAATTTAACTGTATGTGACGGAACGGACACTAATGCTGGCTGGAAAATTGGTGTCATTCGTAAAATCGAGATAAAAGTTGGTAGATCACTGTAATGGTTAAGGCTTAGCCGCCTACATTTCAAAGAGCTACCATTCAGACATCTTTTCCATCACGAGCATTTTCATACAGCAGGACCATCATTCTTTAGTGGTGAAGTAGTTCCAAAAATTAAAGCCTTTGAAAAGCTTCCTGTGGTAGACTTCTTACCTATTAACTGCACTATTCCGAATACCGACAAGAAAGACCTGAGCAAAGACAAACTGATGTACTAGATATTTCTGCAGAAATCAAATTTGGTCAATGTCCAGCGGATTTGGCTGCTCGAGAATCAGGTCCATTATCACATTCACGATGGGTAGGTAGCAGCAAATCGAGTACTTAGACTATGTGTAAGTGAAGATAACTCCTTTTGAAAAACTGAAACATGCCTCTGTGATTTCGAATCAAAGAAAGTGGTTACTTAGGAATGGATGCGAGACGAAAAATAGTAGTCTCGAGACTCGCAAAACAGCCTAAACTCTTTGTCTCATCTCGCAAAATCCCTATATGGTAATGTTAAAAATGTTTATCTCTATCTCGTCTCGCAAAAAGTCGTATCTCGTCCATCCCTAGTTATTTTTCTGCAGGTCCTAAAATTGTGTTTGAGGCGATCACATTAACATGATACCTTCCTGTAAATTTGCGAAAAATAATCGGCCCACTAAGAACGAAATTCATATTTTGCACAGCGCGGAAATTCAATTTTAACTATGGCTATGGACGAAAGACAGCACGTGGAGAACTGGGATTACGTCGAGTTCTCAAATCTCGGGAAAATTGCAAGATGAAAACAATTTTAAACTTTTAAGTGCCAACACTTGACTTCAATACGACCGATTACGTAGACATGATTCAGTGGAATGTGTGCAATGTCACTCAGCCACCTCTGTTAACCCTTTAACGCGCAGTGTTCAGCTCTGAGAACACCCAACTCTGACGTTTTGACTGTTGCCAGTCACGAAGAATAGATTTGATTTCTATAAAAATAGTTGCCGGTGACATAGCTCCACGAGAATCTTTTACATTTTAGCACGTCATTTCCCGTAAAAAAATTGTCACGACTATTTTTAACAGCAGTGACATCTGCTGAAAAATGGAAGAATGCGAGAACAGCTGGATAGATTGCCCACTGAAGAAAGGGCAGCCGATGCCATCGCTCGACTTAACTACCAGCAAGATGGTGGACGATCGAAACGTTCATCGCGTGCCACAGATCTAGAGACCCTTTTTTGACGACAGCTGGCTGTGCGTCAAAAAAGGGTCTCTAGATCGGGTCTCTAGATAGTTTCGATCGTCCGCCATCTTTCTGGTAGTTAAGTCGAGCGATGGCAACGGCTGCCCTTCTTTCAGCATTGGGAAAGGGCTGCGCCTCAAAGGGTTAAGGAATGGACCGGATGAACAAATAGAAGAAAGGATGAAAACTGACAGACAATTGATTTCAGACCAATAGATTTCCATCTCACACCCAAGCTATGGAGCTTTGCATAAAGCTTATCACCGAGGCTAGCCAAAGTCTGTGCGGTACTGAAGCTAGAGACGGCTATATAAGAAGCACCCTTATTGTCGAAGTCACTTATTCCGGAATCATCACTTATTCATCAAAAGCTGCTTTCTATGTGCCTGAGTTCAACAATCAATAATGTGACATGACAGGACAAAAGTGAAAAAGTGGAGTTAATACTTGCAGCAATCTTATGAAACTATGTTTTAAAAAAAATGTTATTTTGAACATTTGGATGTATAGTAAGTATTTTAAACATATATATGAAATGTTTTCCTGGCTTTTAACATCTTTTACTATACGTTTCGAACTATTGTATTTCAAATGCATTATTCAGAGCTTTTCAAATTATTGAAAAAAAAGAATTCTTAATTTTTCGACATTTCTAAGAGATTGCACGATCAGGAGACTTTTTTTTTCTTTTTACAGTTTTTCTTATCAATACGTACAACTTTTTTCAACTAGCCGTTTTTGAATATATATATTTTTTGGAATATCTTACTACTCATCTCCTTATCCCACAGACAGACAGTCATCATTGAAATGTTTCAAAATATGTCTTTTACCTGAGTTTTTAAGGCAATGCGCGTTCGGTTAATATAGAATAATGAAGAGTTTTTAATTTTTTTTTAATTTTCGCGTGGTATTAGCTTTACTATACATAACCTAAAGGTGCACTTTTGAAATTTCAAGCGCTTAAGGGTTTCCATAAACTGGTAGAAAACTGATTTTCTTATTTTATTCAATATTTCAAAGCGAATGCACGACCGGAAGAATTTTTTTTTCTCAATTACTATTTTTTTAGGGTTTTTCTTGTCTAAATGTGCAACGACTTTTTTCAACTAGTCGTTTCCGCAAAAATAGAAAAAATTCGGTTCACCCTATTGCACAGGAGATGCGCTGAAGTTCTCCAAGATAGAAAAAATTGTTTAATTAAAAAAATGTCCACCAAATGGTGCTTTGCATGCTGAATTCAGCTCAGAAATGGCTCAAATTAGTTGATGAATGTTCTTTATTAAATAAATGTTGAAATTATTTGTGCATTTGGAATCAGCATTTCCAATGCTAAATTTTCTCTTTTTCATGCAAAAAGCCACCTAGTAGGCATTTTCTCAACTATTTTTTTTTTAGATTCCTAGAGTGCACTTCACAGGTATAGTGTATGTACCAAATTTGGTTACAATCGGTTTCCTGTTTTAGCTGTAGAACTCTGTTCATAGGAAACATTTAACTATAACCACCCTGCATTTATTTTTATTTTTATATTTTTAACAAGATTATCGAATGACCGAGAGGCTGTTCAAACTTCCTCTATTTTATTATCATTATCATAATTATTATTATAGTAAATTGCCCAGTAATTTTCATGAGTTATTAAAGCCTGTCGCTCTTGCCTAAATATAAAATTTTTGGTGCTATTAGGAGACTAACTCAAAGGACGTAATTTAGATCCATAGGAATGATTTTCAATTTCCTTAGAAAATCTTAGACATTCTCACATAAGAGATCTTTCAAGTGTTTATTGAGAGTCATTTTCTTATCTGAATACGTTAAAGAAATATTCTGCATTGATCGACTATTTTCATTTATTAATTTATTTATTGTAAAAGGAGTTAGGATGAAATTTCGTGGGATTAGAGTTGTAGGGGAAAGGAACTCCGTCCATTCGACTATATTTTTAAAACAACATATTGAATAGCTTTAATATTTTAGTTTATACAAATTTTGATCCTTTTTTTTTCCCCAATGGTGCGCCTCTGCCTTGGAGGCATAGGCCACTACTAAGGCCGGAATTGTTGGTCTTATTATGGGGATACCTAGTAAGTAGACCATCGTTGACCCCTCTGAAGGGACGGACAACTACGCCCAGTCCGAAATCGAACCTTGACCACCAGGAGTTGAACGCGTCTTGATTCTTAAAATCACATTTTTTGCTGTGTGAATTCCTTGGGTTATTCTGACTTTTTTTTTCCACCATGACACAACACATTTCAGGTCAACTTGCATTCCGCATTTTGAATTTAACTGTCAAAACTAACTAGTGCTTTACTCTTTTTTTTTTTTTTTTTCCTTCACACTCTGCTTGATAGGTTTCAGCACAACTTTGTCTTTCGTGAAACGACAAAATTTGTCTGAGTTATTTTGTCCTTGCTTATTTGAAATAAAGTCTTGTTTTATATTTCGCTTGGGAGTTAGAGCAAAGTGTTAAAGGAGTTAGTAAGCGTGCCAAGTCCATCTCCTAAAAATGCCTTTCACTGTTTTACGTTATCTAATGACGGAAGAACAAAGAAAATTATGGAAGCAGAGATTAGTACAGCAGTCGCACCAGAGTCAAGCTACGGTGTGTTTGCATATTGGTACGACAGCTGAACCAATTAAAAAGAAATACGTCGCGATCAATCAATCAATCGCAATTAATAATAACAATCTCAACGCAACATGTTGACATTCTAAACGCGTTCTAAAAATCTTCTGAAAGCTATGCTCCTTTAAGTGTTAACCACCGATTTCGAGATTTAAGATAATTTTCGAGATGTAGATAAAATCCATAGTTTCTTCAACGTATTCAACTCTTCCACATTCAAGCGATAACTCTGAAGATACTAATACAAGTGCTGTTGGCCTCACCATGGCACAGTGGTTATGCCACTGAAAATGGTAGATGGCCGAAGTATGAAGGTCCCGGGTTCGGGTCCCATCGCGTGGCCGTCGATCTAACGGTCTGGAGTTTTGCTAGGTTTTCTCCAGATGTAACGTGAATACGCGTTAGATCCCCTTAGAAAGTCCTCCTACCAAGGCACCCCTCCCTTGGCAGATCGCCCTAGTGTAGCGTTGCCGTAATCACGCACAACAAGAACAACCAAGTGCTGTTGTTGCTGCCGTTACTAACCTCCTCTGGAAATCGTGGATCGGGGCCAGAACCTCCATATAAGACGACGATGGTAGAGTGGAATGACTTTCATTTTAATGAGCCCCCGTGGGAGGAACACCGCTCAGAGTCTCCTAATTTTGAACCGATTCCAGATGAGAGACCTAGCACCAGGATCGGCACCCTCAGAGGTTTCGGTTGAACACGCAGGACAATGAAGACACGAGTAGATTTCACGTGCACCCAATCCAATTGCCAGGTCTCTCATCTGATTTCGGTTTGAAAATTGGGAGATCACTCATAGGGACAGTGTTGACCTGCCCTCTAGGCACCACCGTAATGAAATGACCAACAACTCTGGCTCGCATAGCGGTCAAGCGTATAGTCAGAAAATGACCTGGAAAGAAAAAAACATATACATCGCTAAATCTCCGCTTATTGCTTGAAGCGGAGTTCGAACCCCACAATCCGAAGAACTATAAAGGTCGATCTCAATTCTGCGTATCAGTGCGCCACTGCGTTATTTTCCACAGCCATTATAATTAACTGACCGTTGATTACAGAGCTACTGGACTCGTATCTCGAGAAGCAGGTTCTTCTTCTTTTATTTATTTTTTTTTTCAATTACATTAAGCTGGATGATCCCCTCACGTATGCCACGTTGACATGCATTGTAGCGCGAAACGCAGCAGAAGAGAGAGTTACACACGTGACTCCCCGACACAGAATCACTCTATTGGAAAATGATCCCGATTGACCATCGGGTTATTATCACGTAGTCCCGGAGTGATCATGTGAAACCATGACGTCACCTGAGTAATAGCCATCCGGTCGCCATGGCAACGCGCTCTGTTTGCTATAGTCGGTTCCCCCCCCCCCCTTTACTTGTTTCTGATAGTCCGGGTGTGGTCCGGCGGTTGGGGAGCATATAAGCTTCCGATGTTTGGCACCGGAAAAATATGAGAGATTTTTTTTTCTTTATACGGAATCACGTCCCATGTTCGGCGGACAGTTGCGGAGATCTATTAATTACAGTAACTAAACAAATGAATAAGAGAAAGGAAATAGTTCCATCGCTGAAGAGGAATAAAAAGGGAAAAAATGTTGTATTTGGACAAGTGTGAAGGCCGCTATATACCACTTCCTGAAAAAAGCATCGGGCTTTTAGAAAGCATTTAATTACGGGAATATAAGCGCGCTGCGCTCGTTCTTTCACTCTGAACATTCTAATGCGTATAAACATCACTCACGTGCTAAGCGGATTAAAACAATGATACAATCGAACGTATAGAAAGGGCGTTCCATAAAAATTGGAGTTGTTCTTTTTCTTATTATTCTCTTGCAGTAAGCGGGGTTTTTGCAGTTAAAAACATTGCCACAATAACAAGGCATATTTTTAATAGGAAAATCTACAAGTACGATTTTTGATCATAGACATTTACACATAAGGCAAAATCAAGCAGGACCTCTTGCTCATGAAAATTAAGCTCATTTCAAGTGCTTGTTGAGAACGGGTGGGTATTTCCATTTAAAGAAAGACTGCCATCCCAGATTGTATTTTGGTTCTGTCTGTCTGACTTGCTTTCAATGAGTTATGGGGGCTCAAGCACTTCTGCTGTTACAACATTTTGTACCAACTCCAAATCCAGATTCGATCGATAGCGGCAGTACCTGCCAAGAGTGTTAATTTCTATCACAAACTTTCGAAGAGTTCATTTCTACCTTTTCAGGAGCCGATAGATGGCAGCACTACCGCTCGTTAGCGGGACTTCTAAATTTTGAAGTGAAATACCAAGCAGAAAACGTTAGAGTTCTGCCACTCCAGGGGTATCGCTAGCACGGTGGTCTTTGGTTGGTCCCAGGATCGAACTGACAAACTTTCAGCTGCGAGTTCGATGTCTCTCCCAAGTGGGCTACCGCGACTCTTTTGCACGGCGGTTAGAGTAGAACTTTTTATGTTCATGGCTCCAAGGATTTATATTCTTCCCCACGGCCGTTTTCATCATTAACTTCATCTGGCGGTTCGATTACCGGTTGGAAAACTCGACTGGTTAGTCAATATTCATATTCACCGTTAACCAGGGAGAAAAAGTTACTGAATGATAACTCAACCGGTAGGTTAAAACTGGATCAGTCACGATGATCTCGATTGAAATCAAAACGCTTATAGGCCAACTAGCATTGCGAATTTGCACCCAGTCGAAATTGTTTATTTCGGTCTCCATCAACTGAAGGTTGGGACACACGAGAACGAAGTGGTTTGAAGTAACGAAAAAGCAATAAAAGCGCAGAAGATTCCCGTGCTGGAAAATTAGCGTGACCAAGTCAGAACTCGGGCCATTTCCTCGCCGGAAATATATCTCTGCAGGAGGAAAAATGACTCCACTCATAAAAGTCATTTAAACAAAATAAAAACTCCCATTTTTTTTATTACAGTTCTCTCCGAAAAGCGTGAAAACTTTAAAAATCAGAACTGTCCCGTTAATGTTTGGAGAAGGCAATGGGGCGTAGAACTGACCCCACAATCGCCCTGCTCCACGGCAAGTCCACGCCTCACAGCTATCTCTGTTGGAAAAGAGGTTGACCACTTCTTGGAAGGAATGAAGTTTTTGTAAGATACACTTGGAAATTAACAAAAATGGATATGAAGGAGCTAACTTTGTAGAAATCGTCTAAGTACGCATGCTAGGTTACTTGAAACCTAGCTCTGGAGCAAGGTTGAGCTTCTCGACTTGAAACTCGCTTTCTTGCGCGGTTAGTTCCAGTCCGGTTATTCGAGAATTACCATTTTAGCATTTGACTCAGGAATCGCTGTTCAACTACAGCGGTCGCGTAGACGGTGAATATGGCCGATAGTTGCTAATTAACTACTGCCCTAGGCAATTTTTGAACTGGCTCTCACCTCGATTGGCCAATCACAAAAATCTCTTAACAATTTTTTTCTCAAGGGACCTTCGACGATCCCTTGAAGGTGGTTCAGAGATAATGACTGTTGCTTAGGTGTATCGAAGGAGAAAAGGGCTCCAAGTTCGACTCCCCGCTCGTGGTTGGTTGTTAAATTGTCAGCCCCTTCACGGGGGTTAAAGGTGTTCACCGAATGGGTGCTTTTATTGTGAAATGGCCAACACTTCCAGATTTAGTTGTGAGTGCTTGAATGGCAAGTACTGACCATTGGGAAAAAATTTAAAAAAAGACATGCAACAAAAACATTTCGGATTTTAAAGGTACATCTTAGCCTTAATACTTAAAAAGTATAATGATTTAACTGTTTGATTTTAATGTTCAACTCAAAATGAAATATCGATGAAAAAATTTTAAGAATATTTAATTTGAAAGGTATTTTTTTAATTCTTAATTCTCAAAGTAGTAATTAGTTTGATAGAGTGGCAATTACTCAAAAACATATTTCTCCATAGTAATGACTGGAAACAGTCTACGAGCCAAGAACATTGAAACTGTCTTAAATAAAATCCCTTTACATTTGTCCTCTGATCACAATGAAAACCTCGTGCACATTCAAAATTATACATCTAACAAAAACTTAAAAGAGCAATTTAACTTTTAAATTCATGTTTAAGGGGATAAACATAAATAGTGCAGTTTATAGCATTAGAATGATGTCAATGACTGGATATATTTCACTGCGTTTTAAATCTGTCTGCAGAAAAAGTAGTTTTACAGGCAAATTCGTCAACACTTAGAAGTTTAGAAAAACTCATACCGTTCTCTCAGTTTCTACCAGCAGTGGTGCAACACTTCTGAGACAGGATAGAATAATTAAATCTCATGTGCAGTGCACGCTCCATTCATTAGTTTTGTATTTAATTCGGCTGATGCAGCTCTTTTTTACCATCATTAAATTTAGATTGTACATTAATAGCTATTTATGAGGTGCAGCTGTGGTTAATTTTCACCTAATGGTAAATCATTACTAGTACATTTGTTCAACTTTATGGGATCTAAAAATTGGACTTTCGAATTGTTTTTGTAAAAAAAATCAGAAATTTGGTGTTCTTATTTTAACCCCTTAACTGCCATATTAGGCAACCCCCCCTCCCCTATTCAAAGAAATAAGCGCATGTATGGGGAACACTTCTTAAAATTGAAGTTATTCCCTGTCAAAAAATTTAGAGTATTTACAATGCTAGCAATAAATTACTGAGGAAATTATTTGAGATAGGCATATTTATACTTCCTGGGCAGTTAAAGCATCGACTGCGCAAAGCGTATTCATACGCGCGGGGCAGTTAAAGGGTTAATTCACATCCATCAATTTCATAGTTGGAATAAACTGCGCAGAGTTACTTTGAAACTAGATAATTAATTACTTTGTACAATACATTTTTAGTCATTTACTTAATAATCTAACCGGATCCAGTGATGTTTTTTTTGGTCTCGCAAAGGGCCAGCGTTAGCACGTTTTCGACCCCTTCCCCCTACAGCGATGGCCGGACCCAGTGATGCTTCTTCGGGTCTCGCAAAGGGCCAGCGGTAGCATATTTTCGAGGGGGGAACAGGATTCCGGTGCAACTCGCCCCTCGATTTGATTGATAGCTGTTGGCGTGGGTGCAACTGATCCTCGTCCAGTATAATGGAAGTACCTATACATTTAAAGGAGGAGAAACGGGCACATACAAGGCTAACTTACTACTTTTGCGCATTTTACGTACAAATTTGTCTTCCTTTCGTGCAGATAATTATTTATTCAGTATTTTAAATATTACTGGGAGAAAAAAACTATTCAGAATGGACTGACAAAGGTATTTCTCCAGCAATAAACCTATAATTCTCAACACACTGACTTCTTTCCTTTAACCCTTTGAGGCGCAACCCTTTCCCAATGCTGAAGAAAGGGCAGCCGTTGCCATCGCTCGACTTAACTACCAGCAAGATGGCGGACGATCGAAACGTTCATCGCGTGCCACAGATCTAGAGACCCCTTTTTTAGAGACAGCTGGCTGTGCCCGCGCACAGCCAGCTGCGTCAAAAAAGGGGTCTCTAGATCTGTGGCACGCGATGAACGTTACGATCGTCCGCCATCTTGCTGGTAGTTAATTCGAGCGATTGCAACGGCTGCCCTTTTTTCAGCATTGGACAAGCTATCCAGCTGTTCTCGCATTCTTCCATTTTTCAGCAGATGTCAGTGCTGTTAAAAATAATCGTGATCATTTTTTTACGGGAAAGGACGTGCTAAAAAGTAAAGGTTTCTCGTGGAGCCGTGTCACCCGCCACTATTTTTATAGAAATCCAATCTATGTGACTGGGAACAGTGGCGTCCCAAAACGTCAGAGTTGGGTGTTCCCAGAGCGGGAACACTGCGCGTTAAAGGGTTAAATGGTGCCAGGTACAACTTTATGTGTACTTTACTCATTGCAGAAAACGCACATTTATCGGAAAAATAGAGCTCCCGTTGCTATCAGTGGCCGACCTTTTAATCACTGTTGCCATTAGAAGCGGGAAATAAAGATTGAAATACGGGTGCAGGGGGTAAATGGGTCGTAACTGCAACCGCTTTACCTCTTTGACGGAGATCATCGTGACGGAGAATGAACAGCCCATGGAGTTTGTTGGATGGAGGGAGGGGAGGCTGGCTAACGGCAGGTGTGGCGCGTGTTACGGTTTGTGAGCATAAAAAAGTCATTAACGGGAAGAGACCGTCATGCCTTGTACTCCATCCAAGAGGGAAGAGAGAAAAAGATTTGCATGATTAAATTGGACGAAAACAACGTTCGTTTGGCGGAGTTTTAGCGCCTTTTCTTTTCCGATCGCTCATTAAGATTAATTTGGCCGGCTGGCTTCCACTCGGGCCCGTTTTTAACTTCGAAACTGGGGTAATTATACAATGGGTTTTCGTGTATTCACACTTGCGCGGTAAAAATGGGCAATATGGAGGTAATTTGTCACTGGGCGGCCTGAAAAGGTTTGGCGAGATTCTTTTTCTAGTGTTGTAAGATGCGAACAGAAAGAACAAGAATGAACTCAAAAAGTTAATTTCGAGAGTTTTGAATGCAGTGGCGGGATTTCCACCAACAGGAGAAAAATAAAAATATCGTAGGTTACTGCGAACTGTTCCGGGTTTATAAGAAAAGAAAAAAAAAAAACCAATAATAATTTTAAAAAATGGAAAATTTGGAGCGTTGACGTATTTTAAATATTACAGGGTAGTTCAAAATTAGAGGGACAAACCTAAGCGTTGAAGTGTGCGCCAAATCTTTTAACCCTTTGAGGCTCAACCCTTTCCCAATGCTGAAAAAAGGGCAGTCGTTGCCATCGCTCGACTTAACTACCAGCAAGATGGCGGACGATCGAAACGTTCATCGCGGGCCACAGATCTAGAGACCCCTTTTTTGACGACAGCTGGCTGTGCGGTACAGCCAGCCATTGGAAAATCTTTTGGAAAACATTGGAAAATCTGTTACAGCTATTTTGTATTAGCTCAAGAAACGATTGTTTTAATGTAGCAATGAAATCTTTTTTGAAAGTAAATAATGTAATACTTGCATTGTGTGTCATATACAGGTTATAAAATTTAATGAAGTGTAAATTTAAAGTTTGAACGTCTTTAATAATTCCGCAATTCCTTTAGTAAATAGTCTTTGACAGTTAATTATTCAAAAGGTATTTATTTTATAAATTCTCAGGGATATTTCGTTCCTTCTTTTAAGGGATAGGTGATTCCAGAGATCAAGTAAGTATCCCGATGACAATATTAGCATGATGAGAATATGATTACTTTAGTTTATTCAGTTTATCGAAGATATTAATCCAAATTTTCAAACATTAATTGAGAGGAACTTTGAACACTGCAAAAAATGTCATGTTTTCATTTGGCTTTCCAGGATTTGTAAACATTCCCTAGACTTTCTTTCCTTTTTTTTGAAGTATACTGTTGCCTACAAAATCACAATTACCCCCCCCCCTCAAATTAGATTCAATTGTAACAACTCTTAATTAATTTCGTTATTGCATATTGGGATTTTAGATTCATTAAATTAATAAATATTAATACAACTGTGTACTTTTTTATAAATAAAAAGTGAAAAATTTAGTTTATTCATAAAATATACCCTGGACAAACTGTATTAGAGGTAACAAACTGATAAAAACATCATAACACATTTATAAAAAATTCATTACAAATCGGGGAAAATATTATTATTTTTTGGCACTACTAAGGCCGGAGTATCTGGTCTCTTCATTATGGGGGCACCAGCGTCGCCCCCTATGAAGGAACGGACACAAATAACAGCCACGCCCAGTTGGGGATCGAACCCCGACCACCGGGAGTTGAACCCAAAACAGTAATACGGTGCTTTATCCACCATACAAGCTGGACGGCCTTTTTAGAAATATTGTTTAGTAAACTGAAATATGCAGATAAATTGCTTACCTATGAACAAACAGCCTATGATATTTCTGAGTGGGATCAAGTAACCTGCCAATGGATCATGTATCCCTTGGTGTGGGGATACATGGTCCCTTTATAAAAATATTGAAAAAGGTTGTTTTACTAAAATTATCTGTTACTTACAAATAAAAAATATATAGCATGTTTGAGGAAAAAGGTACCATTGTTCAGGTCAAAAAGTTCTGAAAACTGACAAGTTACAGCGGAGAAAAAAAATGATTCTAAAGTGGGATCAAATATCCCCAGTCTCCCTACATGAAGACGACGTTTCCGATCCCCTATTGCTGTGTGATTTCGGAACCATCTTGTTCCGAAACCTACCTCTCCTGAAAACTTCGTAATTTAATTTAAGCTTTGAATTTTCAGACAAATTTATAGATATTTGATTTAAAACCTACCTCTCCTGGAAGTTTGTCCCTCTAATTTTGAATTGCACTGTATATATTAAAAGCGCACCATATTTAATGCGCCAGCTCTATTTGTCTTTCTTGCATGATTAAGTTAGAAAATGCACCATTACGCATGTGTCGGCCCTATTTGTCTTATTTATTCTATTATGTTAGAAAGTGTATCATATTCCATGACGGCACCGTATTTGCCTTTCTTGTTCAATAAATTACTTCTTCGAAATTGAAATCTATTAAAATGGCCTACTAAAGCTGTTTTGCTTCGTCAGGCATATTCTCACTATACTTCACCCTCATTCACACTGATTTAGACACCTCGATCGACATTATTAAATATTACCGTTCAATAAGCAGTAAGGTTTGGCAACATCTCGCCTGATATAGAAGATATAACCAAGCTGGGTTAAGTTTTGGGTGTTTATTTTTCGGCTCCAAACTTGGCGATCGAAAAGTCATAAAGTTGTAGATTTTTAATCTTAGTTCTTCAGAAAAGAGTGATTTAATTATCTTTAATTAGACTTGATATCTGTTTACTCTCCGATCCCTTAAACCTTTTTTATGAAACCTAAATTTTCCGTATTTGTAAAAATAGATTTTCTGAATAAAAATTTTGACGCGCTATTTCACAAATGATAGGAATTGCCTAATTATGTGTAACTATTCTGCTGTCATTAATCCACAAAGAGACTTGAAATTCGGATTATATTAATATGAAACAAGCACAAATAAAAATTTCCTTATTGGCTGTACCTTTTCAATTTAGTGGAATTCATACAGTTAAAGATATCTAAACATCTGTCTAACTATAATGTCAAAGAATCTCTTAAACACCAAAACTTTTGCTTATGCCAACAAATGTTGATATTACTTGTTCAAAAACTGTCATTGTTTACTCTTCAGTGCATTATAACGCTTCATGCAGTAAAACTAGTTTTACAGGTAATTCAATGCTTTATAAAACATTTTCATATTAATATAAAAGATAATCCGAATTTCAAGCCTGTTTATGATTAATGATAGTAAAATTGTTCACGGGGTTTAAATCAACTATCTATAAATTTGCCTGAAAATTCAAAGGTTAAATTAAATTAAGAAGTTCTTGTTTGTGCATATAAACCATAAAAAAAAGGGAAAAAGAACTGACAAGATATAAAATAGTATAAATTGAATATTTTCAGTGCATTAAAATTTTAATGCACAAAATCAATTTTTTCAAGTAACGACAGGGTATTTTATAAAAAACAATATTCAATTTGTATGAATCTAAACAGATATTAAGTCACATTATGAATAATAAAATTAATGTCATTCT
Organism: Cheiracanthium punctorium; assembly: GCA_038373885.1. Classification (NCBI taxonomy): domain Eukaryota; kingdom Metazoa; phylum Arthropoda; class Arachnida; order Araneae; family Cheiracanthiidae; genus Cheiracanthium; species Cheiracanthium punctorium. The sequence goes on along the minus strand of JAWZYV010008001.1, from coordinate 462,722 downwards.
AAATAAAATTAGAAGAAAATGTCTAAATGTGTATAAATCTGACTAAAGCTCAAAAGGTCAATTTATTTTCGAAATACTTGCTTGAAAGTGAACATAAAAAATATAAGCAGTTTCATTAGAATGACAGAAGTTTGTCTAATCAGTTTTTGTCTTGTCAAAATGCAAATGAATTGTAAAGAGAATACTTATTGTTTGTAATCCAAAATAGTAGCTAATACTATAATTTTAGTGTTAAAAGAAAGTGATTACACTTCAATTCACTTAAACTCTTAAAACTTCTAAAAACTAGAAAAGGATTTTTACAGGCAAGTACGGGAAATAGTTAGGGTTTAAGGTAATGGCGAGCGGGATCGAAGCAAAGGTAGGGTCCCCCTAAACGGATGAGAAAGACGGAATTGTACCCCCCCCCCACTCGTAGACCGCAGAACAAGTGAATGCATCTACTGTTTTCTCTAGGGATGGACGCGAGACGACTTTTTTGCGAGACGAGACAGAGATTTACAGCTTTTTTGCGAGACGAGACACACATTTTTAACATTACGATATAGGGATTTTTGCGAGACGAGACAAGCTTTTAGGCTATTTTGCGAGACGCGAGACGCTTATTTTTCGTCTCGCGTCCATCCCTAGTTTTCTCTGATATATAATTGAATACTCATTGCGAGGCCATCAATGCCAAATACTTTTAAAACCATAATGATATGTGTTAATAAAATATTAAGAATAAAGCACCGAGATCATGAGGATTATTGTCAGACATCATTTTACTGAGAAGAAATGTAACGCAAGGTTTTAATTTCAAATTCCTGTTATATTAAACATACAAATACAAACATAGATACAGTAGAACCTCGATTATCCGAAGTAATTGGGACCGAACCTACTTTGGATAATCGAGAATTCATCAATAATCATGTAGTTTAATATATAGTATCGTCATTGAACTATTATTATGACTATTAACTGTTAAATAAATTAAAATTATAAATGAAAATAAATTTATTTCTGAAACAAAAACCTACAGTGGTTTAAATGGAAGCTTCATCTGGTGTACATTGGCCATCCTTTGCCGTTGGAACTCTATCCCGAAGTTTTGTTAAAAGCATGAGTTCAGAGGAATCACACTGTTCCTGTTGTTCCATCCAAAGAAAGCTTTTTGAGAAACTCTTAAAAGCATCATTGTTACTGAGCTTATTGACTCCAGAATCATTCTCATCACCATCTTCTTCATTTGGAAATTTTCGGACTTGTGCTATTCATTCCTCATCATTGAGCAACTGGAAGCCTGCATCTTAAAGTCACAATTCAACCACTCTGTGATTTCTCTATCTGCGCAATTTTCAAAACCTTTCATTGTGCTAAAAAGGCTTGAAAATTCAGTAACACTATCTTTAACAAAGTCTCTAGCATTTTTATCTAGGCCCGTTTAGAACAGGGATGTTTGAAAGTGGGGAAGGGAACACTCATACCGAGAATTGAGCTTGCGAGAAGGAATTCTATAAAAGGGAATTCAAAATATTTATTCTGCACTCGTAGTTTGGAAAGGACGGCTTGCATACAAAAGGAATATGGGGGGGAAAAATGAACTTGTATTTTTGTTAAGAGAAAATTTTGGATGATAGTAGAAAGTGAAAAAAAAGTGAAGAAGAAACCGACTTCGGTTAACGGAGAGTTTCGGTTAATCGAGGTTCCGATAATCGAAGTTCTACTATACTTTCAAAATTTCTTATTTTCCGTACTTGTTTTCGCAATGTTTTCACAACTATTTATTCAGTACTTTTCTTTGAGAAGATAGGTTTTTCTCATTGCGGAGATACTATTTTACTAAGCCCCTGTTCAAAAATCTTCCTTTTTTAAAAATTATTATTATTTTTCACTCACAATATTCTTGGGGATTCGTGAGTAGTAACCATACGCGTAGCCAATGAGTCACTTCAAAGCATCTGCTGTGCTTTAGTGTCTGCGACAGGGCTCATGTTCCGCTAGTCACACTTGAATACAGCATGTGTTTACTTGAAGTCATGTACATTCTTTGGAGTACAATAGCTTTTTTTTTAAATCTTACTACTTGTTTTACATATACATGGTGTTTCTAAAACACTGTACTAGGATTTAATCACGCATATTGATCTTAGGCATATACAATAAATAATTGCTCCCCAACCTTTTTATCGCCGCGGACTGGTCAACATTTGATAATTTTTCCTCGGCCCGTTGAGGGGGGGGGGGGGGGGCGTTGATTGTACATATTTTAGATTGTTTTGATTTAATAACTTGAAGTTAACTGTATTTAAACATGCCTTCAAAATAAAATACAGTCACAGAAAATATGTATATAAAGGGATTTCACATTATAACTCAATAGAACGCTCAATCAATGAGAACCCTGATGTAGCGAGGCTGTTCCATCTGGGGGTAATAGAAGACAATGATACCGGAAGTGTAGGTCTAGTTTATTCCGTTGCTTGGTTTTGTTTGCTGTCAGTGCAGAAAACCTCGCTTCACACAGATAGGTTTTCGGAAATGGCAATAGGGATTTAAGTGACATCAACTTTAATTCATAATCTTGAAATGTTTAATGAATAATAAACTAGTTGGAACATTTCTTCTGTTACAAAGGTGTAAACTGGCAGAAGCCCGACAAAGTAGAAGAATTGCACCGCAGTAAATAAAATGGAAAGAATTTAATGTTTTTTCGGTGGCCCGGTACCATTTGATCCACGGACCGGAGGTTGAGGACCACTGCTATGCCGGACAGCCAGTTTCATGTCTTTGATCTGTTTTACTGTTAATGTTTAAAGTGTGACCGTTAATATAAATGTACTGGTCAGCATCGACACGTGCAGTCTTTTGTTCCTTGGGAACTGTCACAACCCAGACAGCACAGCAAACTTGCATCAAACTTGCAGCAAGCTTGATTTATCAAGTCAATAAACTTGAATTAAGCTTGAAAATTTCAAGCGTGTAAGCTTAATGAAAGCTTGAATCAAGTGTTCTAGTTTACACTTGCCCAGCTTGCATTAAGCTTGACATAGCAAGCTTAATTTCAAGCTTAAAAATTTTTCCTAAAAAAAAAAATTCCTAAGTACACGGGGCGCCCGTCGGCGAACTCGCCCCACATATTTTATTTCTCCACGCATTTCCCCCTCTACGCTGAAATTTAAAGTTATTTTAATCTGTTACCATCAAGCGTCCGCGATCGAACTCACGATCTAATGGTTGGGAAGCCAGCGTCCTAACCACTCGGCCAACCTGAGTTACGCTCTTAAGACTAAAGTTCGAAGTGACTGTCACGGCGTTTTCCGGCGAGATCGATCAGTGGCCAATGTGTTGATCTGTTTCTTTTATTTTTCCATGGGATGAATCAAAATTAAAATAATGTTATGAGTGATTTAGAGACTCTACTAATAGGGAAATAAGCATAATATAAACTTAAAAGCAGCACACGTTTTAAAACTTTCAATATCGCGACACTCATGTTGGGCAATACTGGCCAAAATCGAGACAAACGACTGATTTTGAAATCAATTTCGTAGTATAATTGTATCTTATTTTGAAGAATTTCAATATAGGGAAATATAGAATCTTTTTTTTTAATTCTATGGTCAAGTAAATTTATGACTGATGATAAATTATTTGTTATGCGGATGTGGCATTCCAAATCAAGCAGTAATCCAGTTGTATTCAAGCTTTACAGTTCAAATGACTTCTCCAAGCTTGCTGCAAGCTTAAAATGAATTAAACTGTCAAGCTTGTAATAATACGTCAAATTCAAGGAAATGTCAAGCTTGATTTAAGCTTATGTGTTGTGTGGGAGCGACCACAAATTGGACATTTATCCTTGTTTGGGCATGAACGTGCGTCGTGGCCAAAAGCCTGACAGTGATAACAGTACTTTATATCAGTGTGGTTTTGAAGGTAGCAAATCCTAAAATTAATCATACATCATACAAGTTCCTTTGTTATGGAGTCCGATTGTTTGTTTACTCTTCCGCATCCTCCTATGTAATACATACTGAACATTTTTTACCAGCTTAAAAGTAGCAATAAAAACGAATCGATTAAACAACATCATCAAATCACATCAAATAAACAATGAAAACGCAATCCCAGAAACAAAGTGCCTGCCGTATCAATTAGCGGAAAAGCATTTACCTGCTGAACAAATTGCTTCACAATTGCGCGGACAGATATCATACCTCCAAAAGGTTCACACACACACACTCAAGAAAAAAAGAAATGAAAGATAGCAATTAGATGTCTAACTTTCTCAAATAAGGGTCTTCCTCAATAACAGGTTTTAATAGCGGCTTTGTCCGAGCGGATATTACTTCGTTTGTGAACATTAAGGCTGAGATATGTTCGGGAAGAGGGTGTGCTGGCCACAAATTAAAACTAAATTTAAGAAAAAAAAATAGTAGTAAGACAAGGCTCTCGACTTCCTGCGGAAATATTACCACAGTCATGTGCATTTCGCCTCCCCCCCTCCCTCCTCTGACTAGAACGTCGCATTGCTCCCCCCCTCGTTCACGTGAGCTTCTCAATCACGAATCACTCAACTCTACTCCCCCTTTCCACCCTTTCCCTCCTCATCAAGTTTTGTTTTGTGTGCCATTTTTTTTTTACCCCTTCAACGGCGGAAAAAGAGCGTCGTCAAATTATGACATGTTTTTTTTTCTTCTTTTGCTAAGAGTTTCTGCCTTGCGGGCAGATTACGTGAAAAACGGCAGAAGCACATAGAAGGTAGAGAAGAGAGAGTTTTTTCTTGTACATTTATTGATAACAGTGAAACTTCGTTAAAACCCTTTGAGGCGCAACCCTTTCTCAATGCTGAAAAAAGGGCAGCCGTTGCCATCGCTCGACTTAACTACCAGCAAGATGGCGGACGATCGAAGCGTTCATCGCGTGCCACAGATCTAGAGACCCTTTTTTGACAACAGCTGGTTGTGCCGTCTCTCGATCTGTGGGGTCTCGAAAGGGTCTCTAGATCTGTGGCACGCGATGAACGTTTCGATCGTCCGCTCTCATGCTGGTAGTTAAGTCGAGCGATGGCAATGGCTGCCCTTTTTCCAGCATTGGGCAATCCATCGAGCTGTGTCTCGCATTCTTCGATTTTTCAGTAGATGTCAGTGCTGTTAAAAATAATCGTGATAATTTTTTGACGGGAAATGACGTGCTGAAAAGTAAAGGATTCTCGTGGAGCTATGTCACACGTGGAGCTATGTGTATTTTTATAGAAATCAAATCTTTTTTTCGTGACAGCAACAGTCAAAACGTCAGAGTTTGGTGTTCCCAGAGCTGGAACATTGTGCGTTAAAGGGTTAAGTAGTGCACAAATGTGTATGTGAAATTATTCATAAAGGAACATTTTATTTTTTAAATATCCCATTCATTTCTCAAAAATACTTTTAAAAAATCCATTGCGTAGAAATATTCTGCTGGTGTGTCATTTAGAATAGGGGTGCACAAACTTTATAAGACAAGGGACACTCACACAAACAATTGGACTGCTAGGATCCACCCCCCCCCCCCAAATTTGCATAGAAACGAAACAGCTTCGGTATAAGTTTGTGTTGATAATTTTTCACTTCAAAAACGCTTACTCGAAACCAGAATTTTTGCAAGAAAATCAAAATACTAAAATAAGTTTATTATAAAAATATCTAAAATCTATAAAAATTGGGGGAGGGGGAATGGTACCCTCTCGGTTTCCAAGAAATTCTGTGTTTCCGCTTCTGTTCTATTTCACTACCCCTTCGCTTTTCACATTCGTGAACTCTTCCGTTGACTAGCCTAACCCAAGCTGCACTTTCAGATTCTACTTTACTCCATCTCCTAAGACTCAAGAACACAGCTTGAGGTGGATATATGTTCTTTTTTTAGGAATTGCAGCATATAGACCCCGATATTCACTGAACATTTTATGTTATTTTAAAGATTTCATTTAAAGTTTAAAATCAATTTGCCGCCTCATATTCTATAGTGGTTTGAAGACCACTCTTTGTGATTATTCGCTTGAGTTTATACGCCGTCTTGCGCTTGGTTGTTAATTCATCCGTCCTGTCATAGGAGGTAACGTTTAAAAAACCGACTTCTCTTTTTCTAAATGTAATTCAATACTTGTTTTTGTTTCTTATAACTGGGAGGTCATTTTGGATTTCTAATTATGGAAAGCCAAAATGATTGACCAATTTTGATCAGCGTCTTAAATCCCCCCAACACCTAAAATGCCTTGAGTAAGGTCCTGATTACACTGTAACAATACCCTATACAGGTGTATTCAACTACGATACTCGAGCAGTCCCTGATTATCGTAGAGGAAAGAGGGTCACATTCCCCAGACCCTCAATTTTCAGCGCCTCCCCTAAGTTTCTACAGAATTTTAATTAAGTTTTCGTTTCAATATAGTAAATGCCTATTTTTTTTCAGTTGTGAATTTACAAGTTACAATTAATATTTTTTTTCGGTTCTACCTCTCCATAATAAAAACACCGCAGCAGGTTGGCTATTTCTGAAAAAGAGAGTGTAACTAGAGAAGTTACTAGATTTTGATTCAGTACCCACAAAGTTGTCGGATCCGCTAAAGATTTTCAGTCTAAAAATGAGACACTGTTTGAGGATTTTTGAATGGCTACAAAGCGAGAATGGGGCTTAAATAAATTGGAATTTACGGTATATATTAATATTATGGAAAAGTCAGTTTTTTAGTTGTACTTTTTAAGTCTTTTTTTTTTTAATAAAGCTTATTTAATAAAAATTATTCCATATTGTTTAAAATGGTCATAAACGTTCTCATTTATCCAATGCTATATTCCATGTAGGATACGCTTAACCCTTTAACGCGCAGTGTTCCCGCTCTGGGAACACCCAACTCTGACGTTTTGACTGTTGCCAGTCACGAAGAATAGATTTGATTTCTATAAAAATAGTTGCGGGTAACATAGCGCCACGGGAATCCTTTACTATTTAGCACGTCATTTCCCGTAAAAAGAATTGTCACGATTATTTTAACAGCACTGACATCTGCTGAAAAATGGAAGAACGCGAGAACAGCCGGATCGATTGCCCAATGCTGAAAAAAGGCAGCCGTTGTCATCGCTCGACTTAACTACCAGCAAGATGGCGGACGATCGAAACGTGCCGGCACAGCCAGCTGTCGTCAAAAAAGGGTCTCTAGATCTGTGGCACGCGATGAACGTTTCGATCGTCCGCCATATTGCTGGTAGTTAAGTCGAGCGATGGCAACGGCTGCCCTTTTTTCAGCATTGAGAAAGGGATGCGCCTCAAAGGGTTAATCTCGAACTAAATTCATAAGAGAACACAAACAAAATGTATGAAACCACTGGTATAGACGGTAAGAATCCTCCACTTCCCATTCAGATAACTGTCCCAGTTCCCAGTTTGTCATAATCAGATTCTGTCCCCGGGCATTTGTAAGTTGGAAACTCCTGCTCGAGAGCTTTGCCTCACAAAAAGAAGTCAAGGCTCCACAATTTAGGCAAGCTTAGGTTTTTGATATCCCCTTTAGCGCTCTCCTGTCAGAGCACCACCAAGCGGCCAACGATGACATCTCTCCCTCACTTCTCACTTTTGATAATCAAGGGAGTAGGTGAAAAGTCATTGCGTAGAGATCTTGATGCGAAAGTTCCAAATGTGGCTGGCACAAAATCAGAAAAACCCAAGTGGAATATTCTGAATCAGCGAAGTCAGAATAAGTCTGATTAGGCGATGAATGCAGTGGGAAGGCAAATTATGTTGCATGAGCAGACGAAAAAAGGCGGCAACTACTTGGTCAAAAACATAACTCCCGAAGTCACCAGTTGCAGCACCAACAGTCGAATGAATCATGGTCGTCGTAAAAGTAGCTGGAATCCATGGCAACACAGTCAGCAGAATCTCATGTTTCAAATAATATGGCATGGGTCCACTAGATTCCAATACAGCGGCGAAGTTACAGGATCTTCTATCCCCTGCCGTAGATGCGAAAACAGTTCGAGTCGGGTACCAGTCCAGAAGAAAAGGCGAAGTAAAAGGGGGATCTTCAAGAATAGCAGATACAACTAGAAAGGTGGGAGATCAAGAAAATGCCTCTTGTTGGAAATCAACAATGTCGTCAACTGTAGTGAAATCTCGATGGACAACACTATCGGAGAGTGATGAGAAATTTCTTGATTTTTAAAGCAGTGTTTATTGAACAATTCATGTAGTATTGTATAATTAACAAACTATGGATGTGAAATATGTTGACGAGAAAGCTGTCTCAATGGTTAAATGAAGACGATAACATAGTTGGGCAGGACAGATCGAATGAGGACAAAATGGAACAATACGTTACTTAGGAAATTGGTGAAATGAACCTAGCTCAGCGGAGTGTAAATCAGAGTTCTGAGATAACATAGATCTTCTTGATTGCTTTGAAAACCAAGAAAATAGTATTTGCTCGGTAAAAATTAATTATAAAAATTATTTCGTGAAAGACTGTTGAAAAGACGAATTAGATAAACTTCGTGCCTAATTTCTGGTGAAGTATTGAATTAAATAGACGCTATATACTTAAGTAGGGTGTCATAAAGGAAAGTCGCAGTTTGTATGGTATATGCCATTGGAACTAAAACATTCTTTTATGGACACCCTATACTCTTCCAAACATTACAGTTTCGAGAACATAATGGTTTTACCGGGATTTTCTATTACCCATACTGGATCATTCTGGAACAGGCCCTGAAATTAATTAATGCGTATAGGGTAATAGCATACTAGATTAATTTCGGGACAATTGAAGTATATTTAGGACAGTCAAAAAGATAAAACTAAACCATAAACACTTCATCTCACAAGAAAGAAGCTTAGCATCTGAAAAGAGCCATGTAGCAGACTACTGATAGCAAATTAGAATTGGTTCAGCTTTAAAGAAGTAATCCCTCAACACCAAATTTATTTTAAATAATAATTCTTAAAAAAATAATAAAAGAACAGGCGAAGGAAAGAAAGAAAGAACATCTCCCAGGCCTGTATTTCGAGCATTCCATTTCCTGATTAAAACTTAGCGCTTCTGCCAATCGATAAGATTTCTCATTTTCTCTGTAATTAGCAACACTGGTCGAGCCGGAACCGGTCTCGTGGAACCAGGCAATGGTGTGAGACAGAAGATAGACGCTCATTTGCTTTATAACTTTACGGCTAATTAACGTTATAAATTAAACAACGGGGAGGGGGGGAGAGGCACGTGCTCCTTGGCCTATTGTTTAAACTCTTCGAAAAGGGGGGTGAGGGGGAAGGATGAGTCCTCTTTTCCAGAAGAGGGACGAAGGGAGTCAGAGCCAACATTAATGGCAGGGAGTTCATTAGAGCAGGTTATCAATTTAAATTGAAGTTCAGATCTGGGTTGGAGTAAATATTTTTATAGGTAAAATCATCCGTCAGAACGGCACCTACACGGCCGTTGATGAAATTAGATTAATTCTTTCGTGATGAAAAAAGATATCTACGTGCATAGATATTGAAGAAAGAAAATGTTTATTAATACGAAAACAACCAAGTTTCAGTTAAAATTAATAAATAATTTGGTCAATAACAAACGTATAGAATGGAACAGTACGGATTATTTCGAGTGGTTCATGCTGTTACTCGAAGGAAGGAAATCAATCCTTAGGTTACCTTCAAGTGAGTTTTCATTTCAAGTGGCACAAAAGGCTCACTCTTTTGTAGTTGTGTGAAGTTCTTTCTTCAACAAAAGCAAGATGTCCTGACCGAAATCTTTCATGAAACAAAACAAGTCATTTTTATAAAGGCTTCATGTTTTTATTTATTTAGTTAATTTTTCGAAATATCCAATCATTTAAATGTATGAATGAAATTCTAGTTGATTTAACCCTCAATATACCAAATTGGGTTGTCAAACAGTGGAAGAGATGTAAGAAATGCTTGATAAGCAGTGTTGCCGAATAGGATTGTTATGTCAAGGGTTAATTAAAGTTTCGATGATATTTTTCCTTTACTGTGATAGTTACATTCGTATTCATTTAGCGTTTTTCATTACTTGAATCGGAAATTTACTGCAAGTAACTGCCTGGTTACACAAAATGTGGTCTTCTGCCTTTCAAAAGCCAACAAAGAATGAAGTTCTCGTTTTATAACAATCTATCTCGACAAAATCGGAAAAACTTCTTTTGGATCACATTATCCCAGGCAACACACACAGGTTCTCTGAATGTTAACATTTCGAACATTATCGTTCGAACATCGTTCCATTTTGAACATTACTAATCCAGGACATTACTTAATGTTCGCTGAACGTCAATACCCTTTCAGAGAGAACCTTTGTTAGTGCTGGAAAGTTCTGGAATGTCCTCAATCCAGTTCACTGCTGTTTTGGACGTACCAAAAATTATTTCTGAGGCTTCTTTTAGACTTTTAACTGGGCCAAACTTTCTACAAGCTGAACTGTATCGTATGAAAATTGAATTATCATCTTCATTTATCTTACTTGATGTAGATCAGCTCATCGTTTAGAAGAGTGTACAGTTATTTGGTGTGTAAAGCTAGATAACTCTTTTAGCAGATTGAGATGCTAGCAAGCTATAGAAATATGATCGTTTTAGCAGTGTATATTACAGTCAAATGGCACTTAAATAAAAACATTTTACTAATTAGAATTTTGGTTTATACTATTATATCTTTGATTTTTAATGAATACCATAGTATGTGATACCTTGCCGAGTCTAGCGGATTAGCAAACTGGGGTTATTTCTCCTGGCAGCAACTTCTGAGGGTGGAAAATTTAAGTTTAAAAACTTCCAAGGCGATAAGCGAAGGTGGCAGTTTTGAGTTTGTGCTCCACCTCAGAATCTAAGCCCCGGGAGGAAATTCAAGTGCAAGATGGACCAGGGGAGAGCGGCAGTTTTATGTTTCTGCCTCACCTTGGAAAAATCTAAGATCCGGCATTGATGTGATAGTTGGAAAAGTACAATAATCAAACAGCTGAACATGATATTTTTTTAAGCATAGTTGCTTGATGGGCAATTTAATGATACTAAATCCATATTATTGGTAATGCGAGTAATAACAATAATGACAATTTATGTGTGTAAGTGACGTGATGTAATTTTTCTTTTACATTTCTAGTGTGATGCCATGGCATGGTTAAGTAGATCGCCATTTTTTTCCCTCTCTTCTATTTAATCGAACGTTTTTATGATAGATGGCATGACCAGTGATTTAACCAAATGAATCAGGCTATTTCATGTCAAACAACTGTCATTAGGGTTTGATATTTGGTACACGAAATTCCGTTGAAGGGTGAACAAGTAGTTTTATTTATCTTCAAGCATTCCATACTTTATATATTCTACCAATAAAGTAGCATTTGCGGAAAACTTTATTTTTCGTATTAATTAAGAAAGATGCTGCTGAAGCACGCCAAACAGTTGGCTTACTTGTGGAGGATGACCGGAAATATATGCGCTAAAATTAGATTCAAAAGGATGACTGAAATATAGAAGGCAAAAAGCAACGTCTTTAGATGCACTTCATTATGAGCAGTTGAAACCTGGAAAAACCATTACAAGTGAACGTTATCGCGTCATCGGATGTGTTTGAGACGAATATTGAAAGGGAAACCCCTATAATTAGCAGAAACACAAGGATAAGTAATTTTACAAAAGGACAATTCTTGACTGAATTTTGCATTAGCATACCAAAAACATTTTGGAAACGGTTTGGCAGAAATTCCTACCTCACTCACGTTTTCTAGACATCATTGATCTTTTAGTATATCACTTGTTTCTATTGATGACGTAAGGCTTTTCTCAGAAACACTTCCACTTTTTTAGAGGAAATATCATTCTAACTCGTGAAAAAAAAATAAAAAGTCATGATGACGAGTGTAAAATGATGCTTCGTCCAGGACTATGAGGCACCAATAGGCTGAAGTATGAATTAAATCCCTTTCTAAATATTGCAGGGGTCGTATTCGTTCTCTGAGTTGTGTTTCGGGCCTTAAATTTTATCCCCTCCGTCCAAAATGCAATCTGGCTCGATGACACTTATGATCAAATCTTAAGGCTGTTCTTCGAAGAAAAAAAAACTCTGTTGGTACACAAATTGAAATAAACTAATAGCACCAGGGTCTCCAAAAAATTCCAGATGGTTCTTCATAAGCTGCTTTACACACTGCAATAAGCGAAAAAGCTGTGGCTTTTGTGAAATTTTCAGAAAAAATTCTTAAACATGGATCTGAGCTGTAAGATTTTTCGAAGAGTGACACGCTTTGCGAAAATTTCCGATTTTTAAGAATTTTTTCTAAAAGTTTTGAAACTGATACAGATTTATCGTTTATTTAAGTATGTAGTACAGCTTGTTGAGACAGTTTCAAAATTTTGAAGTGCCTGGCATAATTAGTTTATTTGTACTTATGTACCAAAATCACATTTTTTCGAACTACAACGTTACATGCATTAGTTTCCAGAAGAGCCAGTTCTACTCTAGTCCTGTTACAGTTCTTCATTGCTTGAAAACTCGTGGTGTTTCATGAACTTGATCCAAATGTAGCTGTCTATCAAGTGGTAGAAGAAATGACAACAACATAATTCGATGCAGTTTTAAAAGACTAATTGTTCTTTTGACGAGGAAACCCAGACAGCACAGCAAACTTGCATCAAACTTGCAGCAAGCTTGATTTATCAAGTCAATAAACTTGAATTAAGCTTGAAAATTTCAAGCGTGTAAGCTTAATGCAAGCTTGAATCAAGTGTTCTAGTTTACACTTGCCCAGCTTGCATTAAGCTTGACATAGCAAGCTTAATTTCAAGCTTAAAAAATTTCAAAAAAAAAATTCCTAAATACACGGGGCGCCAGTCGGAGAACTCGCCTCACATATTTTATTTTTCCACGCATTTCCCCCTCTACGCTTAAATTTAAAGTTATTTTAATCTGTTACCATCAAGCGTCCGCGGCTGGGATCGAACTCGGTCTAAGTTGGAAGCCAGCGTCCTAACCACTCGGCCAACCTGAGTTGCGCTGATATGACTAAAGTTTGAAGTGACTGTTATGGTTATCACGCCGTTTTCCGGCGAGATCGATCAGTGGCCGATGTGTTGATCTGTTTCTTTTATTTTTCCATGGGATGAATCAAAATTAAAATAATGTTATGTGTGATTTAGAGACTCTACTAATAGGGAAATAAGCATAATATAAACTTAAAAGCAGCACACATTTTAAAACTTTGTATATCGCGACACTCATGTTGGGCAATACTGGCCAAAATCGAGACAAACGACTGATTTTGAAATCAATTTCGTTGTATAATTGTATTTATTTTGCAGAATTTCAATATTTGGATATATAGAATCTTTTTTTTAATTCTATGGTCAAGTACATCTATGACTGATGATAAATTATTTGTGATGTGGATGTGGCTTTCCAAAGTAAGCAGTCATCAAGTTGTATTCAAGCTTGACAGTTCAAATGACTTCTCCAAGCTTGCTGCAAGCTTAAAATGAGTTGAACTGTCAAGCTTGTATTAATGCGTCAAATTCAAAGAAATATCAAGCTTGATTCAAGCTTATGTGCTGTCTGGGAATCATCTTATGCCAGAGAAAAATAATGTCTCCCCTCTCAAAGAATTTTTTGGGAAATAAACGTCTTTTATGAAGAAAATAGAGAGCACATGAATTAAGTTTTATATCTAATGCGTGATGTTTTCAAGCCGTTAATATAACTATCAACGTTGGAATTTTTTTACTTTTAAAAATAATACCTACCTTCTACTCTCAGAGTATATGCGATGAATCCAGTTCAAATTGTTACAACACGTGCACGCACGGCTCAAACACAGAAAGACAGGCGGCCGATACTTTTCAGCTTATCCTGCGTTTCAATCAATCCCATAGCTGCCAGAAGGGTCTCTCCAGCAGAAAAGAGGGTGCTATACGGGTGCTCTTAAAAACCCTTTGCCTGCGAGATCCTGTCGGAGAATATGGCAGAGGGTGTTAAAGGATACAGGAGGGGAGGATCCGCCAGCGCTTTTCAAGAGTGAAACAGTCTTAAGGGTATTATGCAAATGACCCCCCCCCCGACCCACGTATGAAATCCGGCACAAAAATGGGAAAACTGACTTCGAGAATGAACCGAGGGTCTATTATTTTGGTCGTTTGTGAATTGGTATTATGGATACATATATATATGTTCGAATACGAGGAGCAGTCTGAACGCACTGCTATGTAAAATCCTCATTCGGTATAAGGTTTCGTGCGCAAGAGCACAGGAATAAAGATAAATTCAGGGGCAGACCTGTTCGAAGGACTAAAAATATTTGTTCAAATGATACCATGCACTGCACTGTATGGAAAAAAAAAAGAAAAGAAAAAGAATCTAGTGTTTAAGTGGATTTTGGAGTTCACCGCTGTTTGGCCGATCTCTGTGTTTTAGAACTTGAATGTTCCAGAAAAGTTGTTTTGCTTCCATAGAATGCCTGTAGGTGTAGAACCTGAGGAGAACGTCCATCCAATTTCGTTTTAAAACCTTTTTTGTGGATAATTCTGTTTTATAACCTTAAAAAAGTTATGATAGTCTATTTTTTGAATTCTATATCTTCCCAATCAAAATTTTAAATTATACAATACTTATGGTGTGATGCTGTGAGAATTGCAGTGATATGTAATTCAAAATTGGAAAAAAAGGACCGCTTACTTGCTATGTAACCAACAACAAAAAATTGCGAGGATAAGGTACTTATTAATATATTGTAAAAAAGATTCATTAAAATAAGCAAATTACCTTTAATAGAGATTATAATAAAATCATTCCTTATGTTGTTGCCGTGTCCACGATAGGACCTAAAAGGAATCAAAGGTGGTCCACACAGCCTTGGTGATATCAAGGCAGTTATCCCCTTAAAGGTCAGCATGGGGATTGTCAGTTATTAATTGCAATTTTGCCAGAATGGCAGGGCAAGCAAGGATATGTTCTGGGCTCAATTCAATGTCAGGACAGTTCCTGCATCTCTAGTAAGTTCTGGTGCCATCTCTGTGGAATTTCATCCCTCTATGGTGTTCCGTCCTGTGTCTGGTCTAACTCTTTGCAATAGTTCTTTGCAACCTCTTCGGGGGCTCTGGCAACGCTTTTTTCCATCGATAGATCTATGATAGATCTATCATTCCTTATAACGAATCTACTTAAAAATAAAATATGGAATACCATGCCAGCAGGAGCAGACATGTACCACTTTCAAAATGTCTCATCTGAGAAACAATTATCGAAAAATTTACAACATCCTGATAAATATAGGAAATCTTTTTTCAGAAAAATACCGCATACGAAACGAGTACCGCAGCAAAAATAAATTCTGAGTTAGAAATCTCGAGAGAATGCTTGTTTCAAAACTTTATACACTGTCTGGAGAACTGCGTAACAAAAATACTTGCAACGCCTCTGTGCTTTTTCGAAATTATATGGAAAATGTAAAGTTATCCCATAAATAAGTTTTTTCTCTGTTTCACTTTTGCAATTGAAGCATCACAATCACTTGGAGTTTTGCTTTTGTATTCACTTGAAGAAAATCTTGAACAGTTTGTTAAGTTCTGTATTACTATAATTCTGCGTTATTCTACACCTCTTTCGTATTTTCTGTTACCTTCTTGGGAACATGGATTAAATAACATTGAATACTCATCCATTTTGGATGGCTTTATGATAGAGGTATTTCGATCTCGTGGCTCAAGATAAAAAAACAAGCAGAAGATGCTTTCCACAAAATGGCATTTGTCCGCAAGAATCGTAGATTCAAGAAGTCGGGTTTTCATGTTAATGCTACAATTAATCAGGACGATGCAGCCCAAAACAGCGATGCAGATTCTGCTTCTTCCAGCAGATTTTCAGCTCAATAAGTTGTACTGCTCAATCATAATTTGAGAATCGTGGTGATGAGGTTGTGCACTTCCATGACCTCAAGATCGTCAGACTACTGATCGTCTAAGTTGTGACTGACGGACTGACTGAAGAACGATATTTAATGGAGCGCCATAGCGAGATCGCCTTATGTCCAGAGGGTAAGTGAAGATCATGAGGTAGGTTCAACATCGATATTTGATACTTGAATATTCTGAATGAAGGAAGGGAGTATGAAAAATAAAAAACAGTAGTACTTTTTTTTTCTTTCGATTAAGTGCATTAAAAAATCGATATGGGGGAATTATGCCAGGTAATTTGAGTTGCCAGGATGTTTACAAATTCGATTTCATTCGACAGTCAAGATTAGGTTGGCGAAAGGTATACATTAGACCGGGGCCATCGTGATTCTGCCGGGCCTGCTTGTGCACTCCGAAAGAGGCCTACGGACATTCCCTCATTGGTTAGATTCGTCCGTTAGATGACGTATCTAAGTGCTGGAACCAATAAGTGAGCATCCGTAGGCCTCTTTGGATGACTCACCGGTGTGCACAAGCAGGCCCGGTAGAATAACGATGGCCCCGATTAGACTCCCTATAACACGGGCTCATTTAAGACGGATTCGTAAGAACAAGGCGTAAAACTTGCGATCGTTTTCGTATAACACGTTAGAAGAGACTTGTATAGCAAGGTAAAATGAGACAGATGTTCTAATTTTATGACGCTTTAGCTCCTGTAATTAATATATCTTATGGCAACACTCAACATTATTGCTTTTCTAAGGAGTGCAAATAAGTTTTGCAGCGATTACGCCGAACAGTTCGTACTCCAGGTGGAGCATAGCTCAGCCCCCATACAACACGGATTCATAAGGCACGGAACATATCCTCCGTGTTATAAAAGGGTCTACTGTACAAACTTGTGTCTTCTTTTGCTTATACTTTTTTTTTTCCCATTCGTTCTGTAAATACGTTAATTAAAACTAGACCTCACGATCGATCATTCTACACTGACTCCTCTGAGATCTTTTTTTTCTCTTTTTTAGAATTATTAAAGGAAAAAAAAAGAAGGCAGCAGAAAAGGAAAAAAGGGGGCAAAACCGTAAAGAAAATCCCGAAAACCCATTCCTCAGCTGCACATTTTAAGGGGAAAAACTTAAACCCCAGGCCTAACAATCGGTCTCTCTCTCTTTTTCCATCCCGGGTGGCAACCCTCCTCTCCCACCTCTTTCGTATTAAACAACAGATTTCTTCGGAGTGACGGAATGGCAACAAAGAACAACACACTTGAACATATTGTTTTTGGAGACCCGCAATAATCAGTTTCGCATAGAGCCCTTGCCTTTAACAATACATCATATTCGAGGGGACTGCAGGGGGGAGGGGGGTGGGGGATACTCTTTTGCATAGGAACGGATTCGGGTCGCATTATATAAACACCTGAGCCCGCGGCTCTGACACCGTAATCCGAGCAGGAGCGAACCGGAATGATTTGCATTGGACGCTGAGTCGGCTTCTCGCGTGCGTTTTGTACACGGCGTAATGGATGGGTTTAGTTGCAGATATCCTTTTGTTTTTTTTATTTATTATTATTATTCGGAAGTCAGATGGAAAAATGAAAGACATATGTTGCAAAAGTATAAACACGGGTTTGAGTCTGATTGATTAAATATTGTTCCCAGAAAAAGACAACGGCAAAATTTTTACGTTTTCAGAAATGGGAAGAGAAATAAAAAAAGAGTTGCATTTAATTCGTATGAGATAAATTGAGTTTTTCCATGCGAATTGCAGAAGAATTTTAGATTGCAATGCAGCTGGTTAGTAAGATTTGGTCAATATTTTATTTAACTTGTGTGTAGGGCGGCAAATATATAAAGTGTGTTCGAAAACTTAGTGTGGGTTAATCATTGATTTGCATCTTCTAAATTAATTAATTTCATATTGGCTAACATTTATTTTATATTTATATTGTCTATAATAGCACATAAATATTTTGATATAGATATTATTGTTACAAAATTCTACATCTCCTAAACTTCGGCCACTTTAAACTGTTTTGCAAAGTATGTTTAATATTTGTAAAATTCATGCTAAATTGTATAAACGAACTATGATAAAACCATTCAGTTATCTTGCTTGCTATGACATATTCTTGACTATTTATTTATTTCGAGGTCAAAGAAAGCAAATCACCTACTTACCTGGTGTAAAATAAAGACGTTTATTAAAATAAAATGCCATTAAAAATTTTTTTTTCAACCATTAAAGAAGAGCAATCTACAAAAAATAGGTGTAAGATTTCTCTTTGAAATTTTCATCTTAAAGATTTGAACCCAAAACCGAGTAGGTTATTGAAGATTAGGATCGAGATTCGATTCTACTTGATGATAAATAGATGAGAAATTTGCAGAACAATGCAGAAAATTGTCTTACAGGAGCACGCAAAAGAATTTTCATACACTATATAAGAATAGATTGTATTTGAGAATCTGATCTATTACCCTGAATTTAAATCGTAAATAGAATGAATGATATATATCCTGAAGACTGGTATCTCTCAGAAGCTGCAGTAATTTTTGATAAATTCACCTTCTCTTATTGAGTTGAAAATTTGCTAACTAATGTATTCTTGCTAACACTACAATATTATGAAAAAAAATCCAATTTTATATTCGCTTAAAACCCTGTTTTAACTATATATAATAATTTCAGAACCTGAAATCTTGTAGGTGATGGTAGTAACTGCTGCTACACGCTTAAACCAAACGAGCGAAATTCGATCCGTCGGAGAGATTTTTGGCCCCGTTCTCAAAAGTGCGCTTCTCCTTTAGGAGCGTTTCTTTATCAAAAGAGCGGAGCGAAATATAATAATAAGCGACTAGGGGAATTCTCAGAAAAAAGGCGAAGCGAGGAGGGGAATTCTCAGAAAAAAGACTACTTAAAGAGTACTTTTGCGGAAATACCGGTAGGTATCCATAGAAACAGATCGCTCTGCAATGTATTTTTTTTTCGCTCTTTGGGTTTAAGCGTGTATGTAATTCCGAATGCTATACGAAATTTAAATGAAAGTGTTTACTTAAATTTATTTTAGCCTATAACCTATTATCTTTCCCCTGCTGTTGTTAAGATAAAAGATCAATATAGAATCCGTCAAGAGAAAGAATCCGTCAAGAGAAAGAATCCACTCTTTAAATAGAAATACTATCGTCCTTAAATATGAAATTTTGTATATGCCTTAGGACTCGGCATGGAAAAAAAAAGTCGTCCTTGAATAGAGATTGTAGTTCAGTACAGCGTCGTTATACTGAGAGATCAAGCTGTATTTCCATTTGTTTATTTTATGTTAAGGTTATTTTATGATATGACTGTAAAAAGTATGAACAAGAACGGGCCTAAAGATTGCATGATCAACATCATTAAGAGTTTTCAGGTTGTTGAAAAACTGAATTAAAAAAGCACAAACATTATTTTCTACGCAAAATTTTTGCAATAATCCATGCTGAAAAAAAGAAAAATTATGAAACACCCCGCATTTTAAAAGAGTTCATTGTATCTATTTCATCCTTATTTAATGCACAATTTTTCAACCTGAACAACGAGGAAAACGGTAACACAACCATAAAATAGTCATGACAACCGATAGAAAGGTACTTAATAAAACCCGTTTAAAGCATTCTTTTATTTTAAAACGGGTAGTTTTTTTCCCTAACTACTTTAGCAAATTTCATAATATCATTTCTATGAAGTTAATTATATAAATGAATAAAAGAATGTGTAAATCAAACGTGCTGAGTCAGTAAACAAAGTAATAATAAGCAATCCACATTCTTGTCTGGCTGTCGATAGAATAAAATAGTTGTGGGTAAAATTCCATTTTTAAAGCTTGTATATTACTACTAGGATTAATTATTTTACTTACTTATTTGATTTATAGAATTCTGTAATAAGATAACTAAAATGGTGAGCAACGTCATAAGCACATCTCAGTTAAATAGTCTATGGAATGGAATCGAATACACCGCGCTTGTGAGATTTTATTTTAAAACTTCCCTACTGTCTTTTAAGACTATTAATTTTATTCCCTTGTTCAATGCTTCAAGTTTCAGAGTAGATTTCTATGATTTTTTTTTCCTTTTTCGCTAAAATTATGTTTGAAACAAATTACCCATATTGTGAGAAACTCACTTTGAAATTCTGATACTGGAATTTTTTAATTAAATATATTTTTAATTAGACTTAAGATAAAAGTTTATGTATTTAATTTTAAAATAGATTTTCGAGCAATTAATGGAATAATTAAATAAAATAATTTGCATAATCTACATGTTAAAAAAGAGAAATGTATAGGAACGAGAAAAAAAAAAAAGATTTTTAGTTAGCTGTTGTTTTCCAGTTTAAACAAGCAACTTATTTAATAAATTTAGCTGTAATTCGAAGTAAATCAAAATGTCTAAAATATTTAAATTTAACTTTTTTTTGTCGTATACGGGAGCAAATTACAAAACGATTCCTATTACTATTCCGGTTACTATTAAATTTATAAGTAAATACTGTAAAATTATTAATAAATAAATTTTAAAATATTACTCCAAGAAATGAATAAATCAATACTTGAAAAAAAAAAAACATTTTAAGTTTCTACTAGTTATGTTTCTATGCAAACCAAGAAAGAAAAAAAAGCACGAAATTTCAAACAAATGGAATGTCGGTTTACGTGGGTTTGACTGTAGTTTGAGTAATTAATGGAATAGCGTTAAAGGAATACCCCGCTTATTGTAATAAATTTTTGGTGTAACTGAACCGTAATAATTATTCATTGTGATCCCGGATATTGGATTATCCCGCTTTTTAGAATAAATTTCCTTGGAAAATCAGCTATTCCATTAAGCGAATTCGACTTTAAATAACGAATAATCGTTTCTAAGGAGTAAAATGATTGCTTATAGCATAAAGTTTTAAAAGTACGATTATATTTAATTTCCAAGAGTGTACAAAAAGGCTTCTATAAATCAAACTTCAGTTGAACCCAGTTATAATGCCACTGAAAGAACCAGAGTATTTTTGAGTGGTGTACTCCTCAAAAACTGTCGTCAAACGGTAAAATAAAATAACACACGTAAAAAGGTCTATCCTTTTTATTTATGTGGATGGTTGAACTTTCTTACAACTGAAGAAGGTTGGACCTTTTGTATAACCCGAAATGCTTGCATTGTGATTGGTACTATTTTATGCGTGTTACTTCACAAAATTTTATATTTTTAATTTAATATTTTTAAATAATTTAATATTTTTAAATATTAAATTAAAAATATAAATTTTATATTTTTAATTTAATATTTTTAAATGACAATTTGCATGTCTTTTTTATTCTCTAAAATTTAAACTATATTTTTAACATTTTCCTAAAATGACAACTTTGTCTCCAATTTCAGTTGATGATTATAAAGTTTACTTCAGAAAACTGAAATCTTTTTAACAATCTTTTCATCTCACCCTTTGGAAAAAAGCACTCCAAATATATTTGAATAATTTAAATTGTCTTAAGTAGCTTTATTAAAACTGCATCACAGAATTATGGAATATTGTTTTCAAATAAAATGGAGATACAAAAAGTTATCGATCCAGAGTTTCACCTAATCTGAAAGCACAAAACACAATATTAATGCAAGTAATTTCAAAACCGAGTAAATATTTTTACGATTCTAGTTAGTAATTTCAATACTATTTCTTTTTATTATCATTCGTGAATCATTTTCTGTTTTTTAGCACCACGCGTTTCGATAATCTATTTAATTTAACTGTTCAGATAATTTCCAACAACTTTTGGAAAAGCTATGCATTTTGCCCTAATAATATACATACCCTCTTTCATTAGAGACCTGCTAATGTATTATGCAGTTTAAAAACATTAGTTTCAAATGTGAAACTTTTTGCATGTTATTATGTGCTCGAATTATTTCCCGGGGAAAATCGTGCATAAACCATTCGGATATTGATTTGCTGATCACATTAATGGATACGGAAAAGGCACAAGTTTGTACCAGTTCAAAAATAAATAAAAAATAAAAATGCGAAAAAAAAAATAAATAAAAAGAGAATCCGTGCACAGTTGTTTAAAATGCGTATTATGAAATAGAAATCAATAGGGTGAGATGGAAAGTATCTGGACCACGATATCTAGTGTTTCACGCACAATGCAGCCAAATAAAAAAATAATGCTGTGTGAATTAATAATTGTGATCAATGAGACTTTTAAAAGCTGAAATTAACGAGGTTCGGTGCCTGCTAGAATATAAAATAAAAGTGTCTTTTTTTGGTGCCAATCATTTCCACTGAATATAAAAATGTTCTTGGTTCTTTAACTGAACGTGTTTATCAGATTTCTTTATACGTAAAAGTGTATCCAGATTTTTTTATTTTTAGTTAATACATATTTTGTGAACAAAATGTGTTGCTGTGTTTCAAATTTAATTTTGTGACCACGAAAGAAGCATTTTAAACTGTAAGCAGATAGATGCTAACTACAAGAAAGATAAACTGGGGCAAGCACGTCGATTATAAAGTATTTTCTGATTCGTGTAACATTTGTTCTCATGCTTTTATATTGCAAATACTTAATCAAGTGTGACAGAGCTTACTAATTTTTTAACTGTTCTGTCAGCATAATTTATGGAAATCCCTTTAATGCATCTATCAAAGTGTATGGCATGGTTTTTATACACGTGTTGACATTTAAAAAATAGGTGAATTATATTTGGGAGGTAAAGGACCAGGTTAGGAACTGTGGAATTAAATCAATATATCATTTTTTTAAAATTAAACTGCATATTATTGTGCCCAATATAAACTTGTTTTCGGGTATATATTTGTATATTCTAAAAGTAATGGCCATATAGTTTTATTTGTGTATTAAAATTTATATATCTGCATACTCAGAACATTAAAAAAAAATTTCCTGAATTCAACAAAATTTTGCTGATCCAAGGGAAAAAAAATTGGCGCTAATTTAACTAAATAATTTGGTTTAATCAACAAAATTTTTTGTTATAATTAACAAAAAATTTTGTCAGATCATAGAAACATTACTGGATTCAACGATAATCTTGTTTCAGTTAAATTATTAGATTAAACTACAGTTAACGAATTTGCTAAATTCAATCGGAAAAAAAAAGTCTCTAATATTATAGTCATAAATTTACTGGAGGAAGATTGTGCAAAAGTCACCGGCATATTGATATACTGATCAGATTAATAGACATAGAAAAGGCTTGACGCTATAGTGCTACTGATGAACACACACATAAAGGAAAAAATCATACACTGTCAAAAGTGTTACTTTTTCTGGACACAAGGGAAACATTTCCCTCCTTTAGAACTTCATAACATAATAAACGGGGGTTCGTCGGAATGAAGAAAATCAAACACAAAATAAATAAATGAAAAAAAAAAAATACATAAATGAAATAAAAATAATATAAAAAAAAAAGAGAGAGAGAGAACCTTCTCCCATCTAAATTTGAAGCCGCAAGAAACACGTTCTTCCAT
The DNA here is from genome assembly GCA_038373885.1 of Cheiracanthium punctorium. NCBI lineage: Eukaryota > Metazoa > Arthropoda > Arachnida > Araneae > Cheiracanthiidae > Cheiracanthium > Cheiracanthium punctorium. The sequence continues at coordinate 439,293 of JAWZYV010008001.1, read as the reverse complement.
CAGCCAGTAACGACACCAAAACCTCGAGTTGCCTTCATTTCCCAAACCCCGAGGCCCCGCTACGTGCTTCGCATCGGTAAAACGTCGGCAAAGGGCCCCCATTGGCCTGGGAAGTGGCGGAGGCAGGGGAGACCTATCTGGCTGTGCGAGAAAATTTCGGAAGCGTTGTCTGTAGTTTCAAGTTCGCTTTTTTTTTTTTTCCCTTCCTCGTTTTATTTTTCTTCCCTCGTTGTGGTGGGATATGGTTGATGGGAGCGTTGGTTTAAGACAATGAAGAGCGGGAGGTGAAAACGAACGCTTCAAAAATGTGGTGGATTCGTGATTTTTTTTTTTTTTCCTTTTGTGGTGGAGGGGCATAGAAAGGGAACGGGTACACCCTCAGGCCGGACATGATCTGATGAAAGAATTCTCATTTACTGAAGCAGTCCGGCAAAATAAATGAAGATGATGTCGGTAAAATACGTTAGAAACAAATGGACTTTACCTATAACTGACATCAGTATTTTCAGACTAAGAAACAAATAAACTTAAACCAAGGAAAAAAAATACATGTATAAATAAATATGTATCATAAAATAAAATAAATAAAGGGCATTTTAGATAGGCGTTTTAATGCTTATTGATGTTTTTAAAGTTGTTGTTTAATTTATAGTAAAGACTAGTCGATCTTTGTAAAATGGTCGTTAATGTATGATAATAATGAATGTATTATCAAATGAAATGAAGTTCATTATTGACAGGATTTTGCGTATGAATGGAATTACATCCTTTTTATCGTGGCTGAAACAGTGAAATCAAAATTATTTAATGAAATAAATATTCTGCATAGCTCAACAATCAAATTTCTTGAATCAGTTCCGTTGATACCTTGCTATTTACGGAATTGATCTAATAAAAGTTTTGGTTGAAATATTAATTATAGATTTTTGTTAAAATCCTGTTAATCCTGTAAAGTTACTACGTTGAAATATTAGGTATTAATCTCCGTTCATATTTTGTTTATCCAACATAATTGTTTGGTTAAGATAACAGCACTTAAATTTTCGTAACATTTGGTGTAAAAATTTCAGAACGTACATAGAATTTGATTCAAAACATTGACAACTTTTCGAACAAATATGATTTCCACACCACCCACCCCGAAATTATTAATTCCTTGACCGAAAAAAAAATTACCCATCATTAACTTGTACAAAGCTCTATAAAACCAATCTCAAAAGATTTTAAAAAGTTTATTTTTACTTTTTATTTAGTTTAAATTTTATTTTCAAGCTCAAGCTCTAATATAAAGAAAATGGCTCTGTACAGAAGATATTTTTGTGAAAAAGAATTTTAATATATTGGTGATAGCCATGCGAAAGCATGTAAATCCAGAACAAGAAAACCGTAGAGAATTATAAATTGTGGCGCATGTGATCGATGATAGTGGTTAGTATTTGATGAATTAGTTGAACACAGGGTTTTTCCCTGATTTACGTATTTTCCTTCTAACATCTTTACAAACACACACACACACATCTAGAATACTTGAGCATGCAGTACACATCCTTATCGAAGGAAAAGAAAACGATCATCAACATGCAAGGTGTGAATAATTCCTTGCACTAAATAAAACATCACTTCCGAACTCTATAGATGAAGACGAATGAAAATGCACTAGTATTTCTTAAATCACCGTAATTGAAGAAAACAGATTATTGACGATAATGACAATTTTTTATTTTCAGGATCACAATATCACAATATAGGCTTCTAGGTTAAATTGCACACGATTAATACTGAAGTAAGGAGCAACAACATATTTTCACATAAAATTAGAATATATTATGGGCACGGACAGAGTTTCAAGCCCCGAAGGGCAAGTGCTTGTCCAAACCTCCAACGCAGCTCTACTCTGCTCGCTGACTTACAACTGAATGCTCATATTCAAAGATGCACAGGGGGGTATGTCACGAGGTCAACTTTTTGCCGTTAAGCTATTACATATGTAAGAAAGAAAAAAGGAACACGAAAGACTTTACTAGAACATTCGATGCATGCAGCTGCACACAGAGAAGCAAAACAAAACACTGCGATCTGGGAGCAGTGCAATACTGCAAGTTAGGCTTTCATATGAATAAGTGCAAAAAGAGGATGGGAAGAAAAAAATATAAATAAAACAGATTGGAGCTGTAAGCTTGATTAGCATAGCATAAGGCAGGAAATCGAAATGATTAAAGGTGCGTTATTGCCTTACAAATAAAATGGCTGAAAGGAAATTTGAAAGCTTTAAAAAGAGTTATTGTTAAAACTTATAAATTAAATTTAAAATAGATTATTAGTTTAAATTTAGACAATATTAATTAAGATTTGTATTAATAATTTTTTATAAAAAATATGCACGTTGTGTCAACGTGACAGGCTCCAACGGAGTTGACCAAGAAAATTGATTATGAACTTTTCTGCATGCCTACAATAAATTTCCACGGGCACGACATACAAACCAATTATATTTAGGTCATAAACTTGCTATATTCTTAATGGACCGCAACATATTTCAGCCTTTATTAAGGTGGTTCAAATGGATTTTCTCAAAAATTTTCTTAAGCATTTGAATCTTAAGCATTTGTAGATTGAAATCAAATTAGCGCACTCTTAGGACAAATTTAGCATTTTATTCATTTACATTATTTATAAGAGTATTATCATTATGTATTTTTAATCATTCGGAAAAATTTGCATACCGTTGCCAAATTAATCCTCATAAATTTCAAACTTTGTTACATATTTAAGTGATATTGATTAGATTCGATCTTAATTCGCCCGTGCGTGAATAACCGGATTCTTCTAAATATTGCATAAATTTGCGACTTTCCTCTATTCTCCTTAATGACCATCCAATTAAAGTGGAGACTGTTACTGACCAATCGAGGTGATCGATGACGTGGGAGAGCCCCTGCCGATGACAAAGCGATTCGAATTGTTTCTCCCTTTCGCACTTAATTACCAGTCATCGGAAAAATTGGTTCAATTACTATCGATCCAGCGGCCCTGACTCTTAACGAGGAATTTACGACTTTTAATTACTTCTGACCCCTTCCGACGGATGGCCGACTGACCCCTCCATTAAGGCACCCCCATGAAAAGCGTGGGGGCTCATTTTTATACATCACGGAGCGAACTTTAACGCATTCATCTTTGCCTTCTGGAAGAATGCAGATGAAGTGCCTGAAAAGAATACGATATTGATTCCCCCGCCTGAAAGTATTATCGATATTTAATGTACTGGCCGAGGTAAGCTTGTGTCAACCGACAGAGAAATGCCGTGGCGATGGCAGGAGACTAGTGGCTGCGGTTGAAACAAATGAACTTTAATTCGATATTTCCCTAATTGTGCACAGCAATAGGGGCAACGCGATCTCGCTCAGAGTTTATCACCTATGAATCAAATTAAATTATCGGGCAAATTACCTTCCCAGTATTGAAAATTAGAGAGAATATAATGCTGTAGTTTCACCTCATTTGCGGATTTTGCAAATTTTCCGCAAAAGCTCATATATTTTCATTGTCTCGTTCGTTCTGATATCAAATAAGTTACCCCGGAAACTAATTATTGTTAGCCACTGCATATTTTAACGCACTGAGGTGTTTCACTGAATTAGGTTATGTAATTAAAAACATTATAAATCATCCACCATTACTATCCACGAATTTCGAGTACGCCGCTAATTATATCGATTCTTTTGGAATAACAGAATTACTCCCTCTTCGGCCCTCTCTTACTTCAAGCCAGAATGAATCAAGCAGCCAATTTAAAAATGTACATTATTTGCCATCTTTTAGAAGTAGGCATCCTTGAAAATGACAACAAAACACTCAAACAATTGTCAAGTCAGAAAAAAAAACCTTTCAATACATCAAAATGAATTTGATGGTATTTTAAGATATTTTCCTCCAAAGCTGACTGGCAATGTTCTCAAAAGAATGATGTAACCTAATATTGAGGAATCACGTATTTTAATAAAGTATTTAGAAAAATTTGTTTATTTTGCATAAAAACAGAAAAAATTGACTCTAAAATAAAGAGACATCCAAAAGTAACTACAATACTTGCCAAAAGCGATTGGAATGCTGAGATTTTTGTGCCTTTCTTTAGTTGCGACTGTGTTATTGCTTACAGAAGGCTACGCTAGGACTAGGTACGGATATGGGGTAAATATAATTTCATTTGTGCGGTACAAGGTCTTTAAGTTTAGTGCTGAGACTTACAACTTAGTCTGAATCTAACGTGTATGGAATTGCAAGACAAGAAGGGATACTACACGTTTCATACGCTGTGATGTCCCAAGCTATCCTATCGGGAAAAAATTTTATTTCATTCATAGAATCCGCAGTTACTGATGTTATATGTCAGTTTTTTCTCCATCATTTAGCTACTGAATTCTTCTTTTTAAGGCCGGTCAGCTGCTGATTTTAGACTATACGTGAGCCGGAAATGTTGATCATTTCACAGTGGACACATCCAGGTGGCAGGCCAACACTGCCCCCCAACCCTATGAATGTTCTTCTAATTTTGAACCAATTCCGGAGAGAAAACTTAGCACTTGGACTGGCAGCCCTAGAGGTAACGTTTTAACATAGTTGACATCGGAGACACGGTAGATTTCTTTCTTCAGCATATATACGTCCAGAGCAGACTCATTCGAATGAGGTGCTCACCCTCCCAAGCTCTGTCCAAAGCCGGTGATGTCTCCTTTTCCGTATTCTGATGGGAAACGAGATTAATTGACTGACCCCCAATCAAACCTTTCTGTCTACCGAAATAATGCTCGATATGCTTCTTCTGAAATCTTTATATTTTTTCTGCTAATATTTTTAAATGTTTGCAAAACCAGTTTTTCAACGAAACCTTAACCCTTCGAGGCGCAACCCTTTCCCAACGCTGAAAAAAGGGCAGCCGTTGCCATCGCTCGACTTAACTACCAGCAAGATGGCGGACGATCGAAACGTTCATCGCGTGCCACAGATCTAGAGACCCCTTTTTTAGAGACAGCTGGCTGTGCCCGCGCACAGCCAGCTGCGTCAAAAAAGGGGTCTCTAGATCTGTGGCACGCGATGAACGTTTCGATCGTCCGCCATCTTGCTGGTAGTTAAGTCGAGCGATGGCAACGGCTGCCCTTTTTTCAGCGTTGGGCAATATATCCAGCTGTTCTCGCATTCTTCCATTTTTCAGCAGATGTCAGTGCTGTTAAAAATAATCGTGACATTTTATTTTTTTTTACGGGAAATGACGTGCTAAAAAGTAAAGGATTCTCGTGGAGCATTTTTCACACGCAACTATTTTTATAGAAACCAAATCTATTCTTCGTGACTGGCAACAGTCAAAACGTCACAGTTTGGGGTTCCCAGAGCGGGAACACTGCGCTTTAAAGGGTTAAAATACCGTTGGGAAAAAAAATATATCAAAATTTTAAAAGAGGGTTTTTTTAAGCACTGTTTCATTAGCTTGACTCGGAGAAAAAATCGAGACAAAAAAAAAAAAAAAAAAAATGTGCATTATATGAGTGAGATAGTTTTTACCGTAGGATCGCATGGGAATCTCCAGTTTTATTCTTGGCGTGCGCCTTATATCGCTTAGCCGAGAGTCAAGACATCTATCTCATTTTAGAGCTTCTGTCCGCAAACATCGTTCAATAATCGTCTTTCGCGGACAGCTCCGACATGTACAAATTACATGCCTCACTTCGCGATGAACGAATGATCCAGCATCAACTCTTTCGGGTATCAGAAGCGTCCAGCTACAGGCTAGAAATAGCTGTTTGTCACTTAAAAGGATTTCCTGGGCATGGGATGAAATATTAGTATCGCGTAATGCTTATTATCCGCAGTGTCCAAAGGAAGAATTCCAGAGTCATTCTGATGATTAATGTGATGACCCCCTGCCAGTTCATTAGCGAAGTAATTTTCGTTCTTCCAAATGCCATGGACCGGTTCTCTCAAAAAACAATCTGCGAGTATTTTTTTATTTTTTTTTTTCGCTCTTCCCAACAGCCCCTTGAACTTATATTTCCAGCTCTTTTTTACCCGAAACCTTCCTCAAGACTTTTGAGTTATGAGATGGATATCTTCCTCAATGGTCTAGCGAGAGGAAACACCCAGTATTTTACTGATTGAAATTGGCAATTAAACTGTGTGAGATCGCGTAATTGTCTTGCTGTGCTTATTACCTCTTTGATTTGTTTATGGAGTCGATGCACCACTGCGAAAGCTTGGAAATACAAAGGGATTTGCTAATTTGCATGTTCAACGCGTAGTGAAAATTTTAAAGTTTGAGAAATTTGTGCAAAGAACTAAAGTGTTTTACGTACGTGTATCAGTCGCTTGAGTGTCAACAGACTACATAACTTCTGCAGAAATTCGACATTGTACCGCTAATGTATTAAACTTAGAAAAACGGTTTTTAAAATATCAGCTGAAACTTAAATCCCTTTTAAACAGAAAGTATCGCTACAAAATCAAAGTTGACAGTTTGTTTAGTACCTTCAATCCATTATAATCGAGTAACAACTTAAATTTAATATTTTTTTTTATGTTCAAAATCAGGATTCTCATTAAAATGCATAACATGAGAGGTTTATTTGTCACTCAATCGTAGTTGCTGCATTTATTGCTAGGTACTTCAAAATACTTTATGCACGTCTACAGAATTCTGCTATGAATCCTTAACCTCTGAATTAAGTTACAACTGTTTAATCTGTAAGTATTTGTACAGCATGTTTTGCCATCAAACAATCAATTAACGTGACGTTATAGGTTGATGACTATTTTATCTCTGTTCATTACGTCCATAAAATTTAAACTGTCAATCATTTTAATCAATGAACTCTTAACCCAAAGTCTGTTATAACCTATATTTTATTTTACAAATGTGTATAATACGGTTTGTCAAATACATCAGCTATTTCACATACGCTTATCATTTAGGGTTAGGAAATAATTGGAAGGAGAGAAAATGAATAGAAAAATGCATTTCTGAAGAATTTATTTATTATATAGAAATTGTATTCTAGAATTAAAACATATCAAGTTACTGGTGCGACATCTTATAAATAAAAATGAAATTCTGTTTGTTTGTTTGTTTGTGGATTTGAGTTGTATACAAATCCACAAAAATGGACCTATCAGCCTGAAATTTTGCACAGATATGTAAAATAATATAGAATAAATCATAGTCCACTTTAAAACTTTGAAAGTGCACCCGTTCCCGGAATTTAAGAGATTTTTTATGTTCTCCACGCAAAAAGCTTTCCGTAATTGTAACCCCTGTAGTGAAAAAAGTGTGAAATAAGGATCGTGGTTGCCATGTGTGGCGATTTTGCCGAATAAGATGTTTTAAATTCTCAAAGTAAAAATAAAAGAATAAAAATGATTTTTTTTTTGTTAGTTTATATTTGTAAGATTATTAATTTTTTATTATAATATCGTGTGCATGGGAAATCGGAGCAGGAATGAAATGTTTTATACGCAAAACAATAAGAATTGAAGATTTCCGAGGCTAATATGTAATTTTTTTTAGTTTGGCGAAAAAATAAAATGGCTCAAATGCTGATTTTGAGAAAGTGAGTTCTAGCGGTTTGCACAGTTTTCGGCTTGGCGCAATTTATTGAGAGCTTAAGGAAATAGATTTTTGAAAACAAATGCAAAGGTTTTATTAGAATACAGCGTTAAATTTTAATGATCCGTGAAGAAATAATGCAGTTATTAAGGGATTTCAAGCGATCTATCTTCAGAATTCTCGCCAATTGAGTACATTGATTTAAGTTGGGGGAATTCCGCCAAATTTCAGAAAATTGAAATCTTCTCATTTAGTAGTACATCGGAGTAACGATGAATAAAACACGTTATAGTTGATAATTTAAAAAAATTCGGCTGTATTAAGGGATTCCCCTTTTCAAATAAATGCGAGCTTTACTTTTTGGCGGCCGAACCATTTCCCATATTGATTGCTGCTAAGTCAATGCGTCGAATGATTTCCTGAAAAAACTCTTGCAAAATGGCGTATGTTGGCACTTTGGCGAGGCTTAGATTTGAAACTAGATTTTAATTGAGACTGGGATATATAATGACACTGGTTATAGATAAAAATGAATGTTGGTATGTGTGTATGAGGTTGAAAAACTCCAGCACCGTTGCACCATGAAATTTGGTTCACCTAAGTCTTTTATCATTGAGAAGCTTTTTATGCTATCCGTTTTCCTCTAACTTGCCACTAGGTGGCGCAGCAGAACGTCGAATTCTATTCCGTTTAGCCGTTTACTATGCGAATATCGTCCAAACGATTTCGATGAAATTTGGTACACGCTGATATTAGAACACGGAGAATATTTTTCGGTATCCATTTTGCTGTAACTTGCCGCTAAATGGCGCTGCAACGCATCGACTTCTATACCGTTCGACCGTCGGCATAAAATTTCTTATACTTACACATTTCAGCACGAAGAATATATTCTAACTGTGTTTCTTTTGATGTTACTCACTACTAGATGGCACTGCAATGCATTATTATTTTAACTCGCCACTAGATGACGCTGCAGCAGGCCAAATTCTTGACTATTCAAACGGTCGCTATGAAAATCAGTATACATAGATATTTGAACAATGAGAATATTTTGGCGTTATCCATTTTGCTATAACTCGCCACTTGATGGCACTGTAGCAAATCATTAGTTTAATTAACTACTAGATCGCGCTGCAGTGTATCACTTCTTGACAGTGCAACTGCTCGCTATGAAAATAGGTATATATAGATATTTGAACACGGGGAAGAGTTTGGCGCTATCCATTTTCCTATATAATTTGCCACTAGATGTCGCGTCGTCAGGGCTGTCCAGCCGATCGTCCTGAAATTTCGTATTCATCGATATCTGAATGCAAAGAATATTTCCGCCGTATCCGTTTTGCTAAAACTCTCCACTAGATTGCTCTTCGCCGCATGGCCTTCTGCACCGTACAAGCGATTGCCTTGAAATTCGGTATGCATGGTTATTGAACACAAAATAAAGCGATATCCATTTTGCTATATCTCTTTATTACAATAAATAGTAATCCCCACAAATCGTAATATCAAAAAGTCCATTCATTCCCGTGCGAAGAACGGGTACTTCAGCTAGTTTCCTATAAAAATGCTTCATAGTTAATATTCACGCATACTTTCAGTGGTTTAATCTTATTATATATGTTCTAAGGCAAATGTAAGAAATAGTGATTAAAAAATTATGTATAATTCATAATGATGAATGTTAAAGAAAAAAAATCTATGCAAGCAATACATATAACATTTCAATAACATTTTTCAATACAAGATTAGGTTTTGAAGTTCGAAATCATATTTAAACGTGTAGTTCTTCAATAACCATCTGAATAAAAATTCTTAGATAAACACTAGTTAGACATACTAAACTGATACATACTCCATTCAATAGGTTTGTTATAGTTTTTATTCAAATATTTACAATTTTATGGAAGAATTTTTTCGTGTTTTTGAAGAATACGTACTGTAGATTTAGAAAAGACACTTTAAGATTTAGAAAAGATTTTTTAAAAGATGTGTAAGTAAAAGAAACGTTGAAGATTTTAGTGTGTGAATTAATCTAAATCGCCCAAATCCACGATTCCATATTAAAAATTGTCTTAAATAATTTCTTTTGACTTCTTAAAGAAATCTGACTGTATTCTTTATGTATACAAGGAGATTCAAAATTAGAAGGACAAGCTTCGGAGGGGTAGGATATGCCTAGACAGTCCAAAATCACGTTACAATGTAGGGTCGGAAGCAACGTCTTCTCAAGTACCTGATAATAATCACTTTGGAAGAACTAACAATTTTTGTCAAGTTCTTTCTGTGAAAGAGGCATTAGTTTCGAAAAACCACTTTCGGAAAGTTCGCTATTACTTGAACACTTTTTCTAACGGGATTATTAGCAAAACGACGTTCCGACAGCACATTGCTATGTGATTTCGAACAGTCTTGTTATATCCCGCTCTTCTTAGAAGTTTGTCCAAATTTTGAATCACCGTGTATATATATTTCTCCTGTTTAATGTACGCTCATGAAATGATTAAACTGAAAAGTATTTCTTTATTAGTTTATTGCGCATGATTAATGGATGTTTCTCTTCTCAATGAATAAATTTTGTTTCCTAGGCAATACTTTCGTTTTCAGTACAAAATTCTAAGCAATGCAAAAAATATTTACACCTGATACAAATAGGATATTATTCTCTGAAAGTACGCAATAAACGCCTCGAATAAAAACCGCTTTTTACTTTTGTACGAAAAATGACGAAAGAAATTTTCAGTTTTAAACTTAAGTTACGGAGTTAGTAACATAAAAAAAACATTTATTCGTTCTATTACAGTTGAATAGAATGATATAAATATCTTATTAATTCAAGTGGATATCTTTACGCTGTTCAAATTAACATTTTTAAATTACGTAGTATTAATCCATGGCTGAAACTGCTTCGCGAGGCAGGTTAAAGAGGTTAAATTGAGAACAGACTAGATAAACTCTGAGTAACCAGTGGTGCTCTTGGTCCCCTTGGCTTACCACTTACTCTGAATTATTAATAACAAATATGTATCGTCTCTTTCCTAACGTAAACGTGGCTTACAGAAATTCCAACTCCGCTGGTTTCCACTTCATTTTGATGAAGAACTGATGAGAAGGTTCTTTGTAGGTAGAGCGGGGCGTCCAAATATCTCTCTCTCTATGTAAGAACTCAAGAAGCTTCCCGCCAGTTTATTGACATCAGTATATATCTATATACCCGGGCATAATTGTTTCGTGTATGTGTGCAGCCAGCGAGTTGGGAAGATGGAGCTGAGTTAGTCGGTTGGGGCCAGAAATCAATGGGCAAGGGAACCCACAGCTGTGGCTGATTGGCGGGGACATTGACTTATCACTACGGCATGCAAATGAGTTTTAAGGGAATGGGGGGGGCGGCATTTTCCAATTTTTCGCCGAGCTAATTAAGGATCAGATTGCGGTGGGCTGAGGTATATAGAGTGAACTCGAGGCTGGGGTCAGCGGAGAAGGCCGATCCGTTATGTTTTCATTAACCACTTGCGGGCCTCTGATGGATGCCACTCGAGTATGTGCGGTTGGGTTGGTTGGTGGTGGTGGTGCTTGCTGCTTGCTCTGTTCTGTTCTTTTCGCTCTCTTCACTTCAGATTCGGTCGGCCAGAGTCGTCAACTCCTAGACGTGTAGAGAGAAGTTCTGAAGATGAATGATGAACGAGGGGGGTAAGCTCGAGTTGAGTTGCGTGGTGGAAGAGCAGAAGTGTGTGTGTGTGCAGTGCAGGTCGAGAACAGTTTGTGTGCCGCCTCTTCTGGTGCTGTGCAGTGTTCTCGAGTTCGTACGTGCTCTGAGTTGGTAGTGGTTTTCTGGAAGAGGGGAACTGGTTCTCTAGCTTTGCCGAACGTAGAGGAAGTGGAAATTTTTGTTTTTGGTGTCGCTGAGCTTCACAGTCTTTTCGCTGCGTTGCAGCAGCATATGTTACAGAAAGTGACACTGCAGTCTCTTGCGACAGCTGTTGAGCAAAGTTAATATAGGTTAGTTTAGAAATGTGAGAGATGTTGCTTGCGACTTAGAAAAAATAAGAAAAAGTATATTAAATCAAAAGTTTGCTTATTACTTCAATTTTCTAAGCAATGACAATTGCTCCCAGGTTCTCCTTTATATGAAATTTAGTCGCTGCTAAAAATATACCGAAGCCTGTAGTATATGCCCCAGGTCCCAGGTTGGGATTGATGCAGTTGACTGAGCCTTTATCTCGTGAGGGGACGATAAAATCGTGAGGGGACGACGAAACAAGCTTGCTCGAGGAATTAAACAAGAAAGGCCCGACGTCAGGCCGGGACATAACTTCTCAAGGACCCATAGTTGAGAAGGAGTAGGTGGGCATCAAAGACATTGGCCCTTGTTTGGTTTGCTGTGACACTCAGAAAAGTTTACTTTATTTTTTATAGTACCATTAGTTTCGATCGCAACAGTACCATTAACTAAAAAATGTTTTATCAAGAGTAATTTTTTAAGAATTTATGACTAACCTCAAGGGGAAACTTTAATCCAGGTGTGGCCAAATCATGCCGCCATGCGCCAAACTTGGCTGAGTGGAGGATTTCAAGTAGCGCATTACGTCTTTGTGCCTGTTTATTGTTTTGAGAAAAATTAAGGACTTTTGAAATAATTTCGAGATCGGAAATATTTTATTTCTTGTAAATTATAATGCTACATCTAACGGAAACATTTGTATACTCCAAAATGCCTTGTCATCAAAAATCGCACCATCTCTGAACCTCAACCAAATGTCCGAAAAATTAATTATAGAAACCTAGAAGCCCCTTCTTCTAAACAACAACTTCAATCTCATGTTCACACGTTACTTTTCCTTCCCTGAATTTAAGATTTCCCATATTTTCTAACTCTATAACAGTAAACGAAAGGAAGCATAAAAAGGTGCTTGAGTTGCATACCGCATCTGAACTCGTTAATGAAAAAACTTGGCGCATTATAAGCAAAAGTTTGGTTCCTCTGCTTTAATCTTTTTTAGGAAAGAGTCAGTTACCTATGACTTAATACGTAGATACATTTTTAACTATCCAAACAAACTAGCTGTAATGAATCTTGTTTTGGGGGTGTGAAACTCATTACGAAAAAAATATGATAATTTTGTCTCTCTGCTGCGACTTTGTGGAAATAAAGTGCAAAATCTGGGCAAATGCCACGTAAAATGTTTAATGATTAGTTTAAACATTTTTTGATGTGATTTTATACAATCAAAAAACTGAACAATAAAGCACATTGCTTATGATCTAAATTATTCAAGCAATAGCATTAACTCTTTTATTTGTCATTCAGCAGATCGGGAAGAGATACATATAATGGAAGAAAATGAAAACACAACTGTAACCCCCCCTCCCCCATGTATAAATGTTTAAGTATTGTCACAAAGTTGCCTCAGAATACACTTTCACTGTCAATTTTTAAGAAAAAGTGAAATTGACATTTTGACTGACGTAAACATACTGGACAAATGACTTCTCACTTCATTTAATATTTGGTGCTCCTGCTTTTTGGTTGCTTTGTATAGAGCATTTACTCGTCTTTGTATCTGAGTTCATAATTCTTCCATAATTGGTAGAGTTCATCGTCTGTTTCCCCAATTTTCTCCTCAATCCCCTTCAATTTACTTTTACGAGGTTTGTTCATTTTCTTGGGTTTATCCGCCCTTTATGCTGAAGCTTTTGTCCCTTCAGTTAAATATGCTTTATATATCCTTATTATGTTTCTATTTGATATTTCAAATTGATTTGAAATGTCAGACACTTTTATGCCATTTTGTCGCATAGACACACCTGCCCATTCGCTAATAGCTTTCATTGAGGACATCTGTAAACAAAATCAACTGGTTTTACTAAGTTCAAGGAATATTAAATTTGAATATTATAGAGGCGTTTACTTTGACATTTACTTTTTGAGAGACATTAGGGAATGTTTTCTATAATTACAGTTTAAGGAGATAAAATAATCATAAAAAGATGTAGGTGACAAGTCATTTGGCCACTGTGATTACAGGTTATTGTTCGACTAATCAATTTCCTTTATTCTGGTGAACAAGGCCAGGTCATCAGTGTTATCATCAGGCAAACACTTACCTCAGTTTAATTTATGTTTTCCATCTAATAAACTAAGGGTTTTTTTTTTTTTTTTTTTTTTTTTTTTTTTACGAAACAACTTTTGAGTAAATTAGTAATTTAGATAAGTAATAAACTTATTTATTTACATGCTAATATGTTGCTTAATTTTTAGTTATGTTACTTGAATGGTTACCAAAAAGAAATTTAATTTAATAAATTACAGATTTGAATCCCGCTTCGCATATTCTATGTCTGTCTTACCCATTTAAGTCCGGTTCTAAACTTTAACCTTTTCAATGCGGGAAGATTGGCTGTGTTGCTTTAAAATGACGGGAATTTCTCGAGAGTGCTTCCCTCCTTACAGTGATTCTTCAAATGAATAGTTGACGGATTACTCTTTCCCGCCCACTAAGTAAAACGAACGTCTTGAACAAGGAAATTCCGTTTACGCACATATCTCCCTTTTTTGAAACTGGGCTGTAACTGGAATGACGGATGGATGTTGACATCGCTCCCCGACCGTCCAGTACAGGTGAACAATAACAGAGGGGAAAGCATTACTTGGTCGAAATATTAACCATGTCCGTCCTTTAAGATGTTCAGTGCTTTTGTTGAAAAATCTACCGCCCGTATTCAAAGGGATAAATATGTAATATCCTTAATAAGCAGTTTCGTTTACCACCTTTACTGAGGAAAATTCCAAAACGGACTGCTACAGTGCTCCCATGTAATGGTCTCTGTATCGATATCAATACTTATTAAAATTAGACGTAATATGCAAGCACATCCGATTACCATCTAGAAAGCGTTACCAAAAATGGCTGCTGAGTATTTCCTGCTCGCATTTATAAGTGTCATAGACGAATTAGATTGAAAAATCTTATCATGGAATGTTGCAGATACAGAAATCCCACATATACCATCCTTTCGAATTTTAGAAGCTCTGCTTGTTTTGATTGGGTGAGCCCGCCAGCATTCTACTGTAGCAAGCGCAGGGACTTTTGACTACACCTCAAAGACATAAATTAGACAAGGATTGATAACTCTACAAATAAGCCGTGTATCCAAAAGGGTAGGGACTGCCCTTGGGGCTTGTGAGACTAGAGAAATTTTATTTAGTTTAACACCTTGATTTTAGTTCTTCTGTTCAATTTTTAATGTTCAACTGTTAATTTGTCTGTTTGTGTTTGTTGATTTGTTTGTTTGTGTTATGTATCCTTTTCTGGCGATAGAACTGTGTCCTTCTCGCTTGCTGCACTGGAAATGAAAAAACATCCTTTTGATCCAAATCGAACATTCTTGTGATGTTAGTCTCTAATAACGTGAAGATTTATAATCAAATAATTAAATGATACTAAACAGTTAGTGTTATAGTTTTGAAAACATACCACAAGGTTTCAAATGCGTATTCTGCAGAGAACTACATTCTCAATCGTAAAAAATACAATATCCTCCATCATTCTGTAATAACCTAAACAGTGGCACAAAAAAAGTGACTGACACTGACAGGCGATGAAACACCATTTTACCTCCATGACCAACAAGAGGCAAACCTTCAGGAGGGGCCTCTCTGGGCATCAGTCTCTTCTGCGGAGGAGTTGAGTTGAGCTGAGATGGAAGAGGGTAATGTGGCAAGAATTCTCATTTCTCCGGAGACGCCCAACTGTATATACTACTCACGAAACGTACGCCGTGGCTGAAAAGACGAAACTGGTCGCGTCATCACAAAGAACAGGTAATGCCAAAAAACAATAAAAGAACAAGGGGGTTGGAGAGAACGTGTATGTCGGTCGAAAAAGTTTTTTTTTTTTTTTCCACCAAGTAGACGAACCGTTGCTGAGACACGTATGCTTTCGCTGGCGGAAAAAAGGAAGCGGTGACCTCCGAACTTCCGGTTTCCCAAGGTTGCCGCCCTATCGGGCCGCCCGTGCCTTCGGAACGGCCATCAAACCAAACAACGATGATGGGGGAGAAGTTTTTTTTTACTCAATGTTCACTGATAGCCCGGACTGAGACTTCGACTGCTGTTCGCTTGCGTGAGCCGAGCCGAATCGTGTTGGAGGGGGGGGGGGACTCTCCTAGCGGAAGAGGGTTGACATGTATTTGTCCTGCCCCGGGCGCAATTGGATAGCCTCTTAAGCTGATGCCACTCGAAAAGTTGCTATTAATGCACAAATTGGGCAAGAGCATGGAGCGTCATTCACCGTATTCAATTAAAAGTGCGAGAGAGTTTTGATTTTTGTGTTATTACGTGCAGTTTGCGATCTTAAAAATTAGTTTACTATTGTAGTTGATGGTTTTATTAACAAGCAGGTTGTAGTATTCAATTAAATACTTTTAAAAAGTAACTTTGTAGCAAGGTGGAAAATCTAGTGCAAAATGTGCCTGAAAAAAATATTACTGATTCCTCTTAAAATATTGAAATTTTTATGGACAAAGAAAAAAAGACAAATATATATAACTGAGTTGTATATAAAAATATATACAACTGAGAGATGTATATATTTTTAATTCTAAAGTATTTAATAATCTGTGCTTTTGGCATGATTTAGAATCCTTGTTTCAGTATTCTGGAAGGACTGAGTAGGGAAAATTGGTAGTAGGGAAATTTAGAGCGCAAAACCGTTTATAGGAGGGATTCCCAACCTTTTTACTATTTATCCCGTCCCCTCCTTGAAAACGAAAAAATTGATATTATTATTACTAAAATAGATATGATTATCTAATAATTATTTTCGTTAAATTCGAATACAAATTTTAAAACCGAAATATTTTTCATTCACTCCAAATAGAGATCTGGAAAACTATAGACTTAGAGAGTCCATTTCATAGTTTATAGAAGGAGGAAATAAAAAATACTGAATTACATTTATTTCAAAGGATCAAACTTTAAACTTAGTAAGTATTACTTCTCTCTCTCTCAAATGAGTAAAACCCTGAACATGGTAGACAGTTGAAGTGGGTCCAGGTTTCTGGCCTACCGAGTGGCGGTCTGGTGTTTTGGGAAGATTTTTCCAGATGCAACTTGAATATGCGTTAGAACTCCTTAAAAAAATTCTCCGCACAGGGCATCCTCCTAGGCAAATAGCCCTCACGTAGCTTTGTCTTAAAACAATACTCCACTCCTGATCACCAGAACTATCTAATTCATTTACATATCACCAGTTTGCATACACGTACAATGTGTCGAGCAATCAATCATACCTTAGTTGTCAAACATTAAATCAGGTAAATTATTTCAGTATGGTTTTTACTATTACATCAGAGAGAAATTGAATGTTCTCCTAATTTTTTTATATCAGAATTGCTCAGTGGCGCATGCAGGATTCTCTCTTGTAGGGGGTCCAACCCATAAAGCTGTGACACCAACCACCTGAAAAAATGCAGATTTTTTATATTTTAATCGCAACCCCCTTTTACTGTGTTTTTATTTATCTATTTTAGCTGCTGAAAATAAGAATTTGTTGTCTTCTAACATATTTAAAGGTCAAAAATTACATGACGATTTAACTTAGGAAAATTGTCAACTCTTTTGGGAGGGGTCCGGACGCCTTGGACCCTCCCTTGTGTGCGCCACTGGAATTGCTTGATACCTTTAATTCATTTCATACACCAGAAATCAACAATTTAAAAAACCCTATTGAATTAAATATTTTTCTACCGTATTCATTAGCATAGCATAAATTACGTATACTCTCATATTGTTTCACCTCACCGGTATAAATGTGTAATTGGAGTAGGTGAAACCTTTGTTAAAAGTCATGTTACTTTGAGAAACACAATGAGTTATCAATGTATTTTAAGTAATTCAATAAATTTATATATGACTGGTAATAACAACAAATTGTTAGTATTAAATTAAAAGATTAATACTGAAAAGATTAATATTAAAATATTAAAATCTAATTAAAGTCTTGGAATTTACTAAAATTCAATACTACTTTTATATGCTACCTTATTATTCACTTTGTACATGTACAGTGACAAAGCCTGATAGTTAAGTAACATAAAATATATCATAAATCTTCATGAATTAAATATACTACTTCATTACAACAGATGTGAATTCCTGTAAGTATTCGGGACAGACTCTTCAAGTCCTTGTCATTGAGTTTCTAATAGAACAATATTCCTTGGAAAGTTATCATTATTTTATTTCAGCCCAAGACATCTCGAAAAGATGAAAGATTGATGAGGTGGAGATATATTATATCTTGATAAGGCATCAGCATGTTTCAGTTTTTCAATTCTCTGCTACCTTGGAAACCAAGAACTACTCATGGTAGCTTGACAGTCGCACGGTATAATTTTAACATCATAAGAATTCTACGAAAGAGCCCTTTTTATATCACATTAACCCTTTGAGGCGCAACCCTTTCCCAATGCTGAAAAAAGGGCAGCCGTTGCCCTCGCTCGACTTAACTACCAGCAAGATGGCGGACGATCGAAACGTTCATCGCGTGCCACAGATCTAGAGACCCCTTTTTTGACGACAGCTGGCTGTGCGCGCGCACAGCCAGCTGTCGTCAAAAAAGGGGTCTCTAGATCTGTGGCACGCGATGAACGTTTCGATCGTCCGCCATCTTGCTGGTAGTTAAGTCGAGCGAGGGCAACGGCTGCCCTTTTTTCAGCATTGGGAAAGGGTTGCGCCTCAAAGGGTTAATGGTCACCAAGATCAACAGATCTTTCACCGCTGGATTTCGGTGTACGAGATTTTTTAAAGGATTAAGTGTACACTCCGCCACTTCCTGGCTCCATTCCTGAATTAAAATCAAGAATCTGCACTGCAATTAATTTGATCGACGGAAATATGCTGACAAATCTGTGGCAAGGGATGATTTACCGATGGAACATTTGCGGAGTAACGAAAGAAAATCACATCGAACATTTGCGATAGTAGTAAACTTGGACCACTTCTTCATCTTACAGCAATATGCACTTCAATTTTTTTCCAGTAAATTACATTGAACAAATCATTTATTTTATCCAACTAATTTGTGGACAGCCTGTAATTTGCTATATTTTATATCGGGAACACTACAAAGAATGAATGACAAACAGAAAATGTGATTTAATCTAAAGGTTTTGTTTTATGGCATATAAAATTATTTTTAGGTTTTTATTTTGAAGTCATTGTGTTGAAATCACATGTATTTCTAATAAAACTTTTTCATTAATTTTTAATAAGCCTTTTCACATGTTGTATTTCGCTTATTGCATCGCTATTAGGTACATAGATTATAATGTAAGTTAATTTTAGGTACACTTATTGTATAAACATTCAGAATTTCGTTTTGCGTTTAATCTAAATACCGCTTAAGAAGTCACATCGCTTCGTAATTTATTTTTAAGTGATATACTAACGATGTTTGACTGTATTACATATATACCCCCTTTTTATTAATCAGTTGAATGCATTCATAAATTTTCATATTCGATATATTTCTCAGTTTGCGAGTTTTTCGGCATCAAGTTTAACATAATTATATCAGATTTGATTTTTTGTTTTGGTTACTGAGACAATAAAATATGATTAATTTTATTCGGGTTGATTTTACATTATATTTTGACTTTTTGAATGGCCATCTTTAACTGACACGTTTGAATTAATTGTAACGAACATGACGTACAAGCTTTTATTGTTTTGAAACAGTCCCATTCGAGTCATTTTAATGTAAATAAATCAATCCATTAATGAATAGGTTTTTATTTAACCAGCTACACATTGGATAGGGCCATTTTGTTTAATTTAAACTTCCGTCAATATTTTAGCACTAGCAAGAGAGTTCAAACTCACGAAATAACCCAAGAATTTCACGCGTACAGCTCTCGATTACTCGTCAGCAATCGTATTTAATGCTCACTTTCACTACCAATCTTGCTCAAGCACAGTTAATATAAAAGTGCACATTAAAGACCGGTAATTCGACGGTAACTTTCCTCTGAAAAAAAACCAGTAAGCATCTTTACTTCTTCAACTGAGCAGTTTGAAAAGCGTAAACAAACAGCGCAGGCATTTTAATAATTTGGAACCAGACTTTGTGTAATCGTATCGATTATGATCGATTACACTTTTTAGTGTAATCGTATTATGGTCATAATCTAGAAGTCTTAATTTTGCAAATAATCTAATGTAATCGTAATCTGAAAACCTAAATCCCCGTGTAATCGTAATCTGGAAAAATAACTTTCCATATGATTAAATAATCGTAGTATAGTCGTAATCTGAGCATCCCGTAATCGTAATAGTTTGAGACGATTGCAGGATTGCAGTTTTTACGTCAAATGTAGATAACAGAAAAAAATTCATTAAACTGTGTGTGAAGTCTTTGTTACATTTCTCGGGGATCCTGTTTTTGAGAGTCTATTCAAAACGCTGAAAAAAAATTTTGTGTCCCGTCATAACATTTTCATTTACATTGTTACCAAAACTTAAAGCCAAAAGTTATTCTTTCTGTGACCAGTGTTACTTCTCATCGGTCCTCTCTTGGCCCATCAAGGTATTCCGAGATCTGTGGGAGGAGAAGGAACGCTGGAGACAGAAAGGAGAAAATCTCAGATGTTGTATTATTGCAGGACATTGCTTAAACAGGTTAAACTATATTCAAGGATCTAGTTAGGTGTGTTATTTTTATTAATTAGTTCTGTCTTCAACTCGCGTAAAAATTGCGTAATTAAAAATCTGTGAATGTACACAAAAATATTTTGTAATCGCAATTCAATCGTAATCTCACATGCGTAATCGTAATCGAAAGTTTTTATCGTTTTGATTACTGTAATCCAATCCTAGTCGACAAAATTAATGTTTTGGATTACCGTACCCTGATAATCGTAATCGATAAAATTAATATTTGGAATTACCGTAATCTAATCGTAGTCTCCATTTGAAAAGGAAAATAATCGTAATCTAATCGATTACGCATCCACGTAATCGTTTCAAAGTCTGGTTGAAACACAATACGGAAAACACTGTTTATTTAACATGGCTTTGAAAGACACGTGCATGGGATATTGAACATCTTTTCTGTCAAATTTTACCGAGACTGAAAACATTGACAAATGGTCTGAGGCTGTTGATTTTATATATTTTTATGAGATTTACTTTCTCCCAAGAATTATCCGAGATGATCCTAGCTGTTGTGTGTGGCGTGACAGCCAGTCGTCTTATAGTTAGTGACATATATCTACATAGAGCCCCTGAAACAAAACATTCAGGTTAATTCACATGTCAACAGTCCATGCATCTTCCGTAAGCGTTCACTTCTTTCAACAGTACACATAAAGCAGACTTTTTCGGCAATTTAGATCTAATTATGGAAAATACTGTTTAGTTTACTTGATGCTGCAAAGGTGCGTGCAAGGAATATTGAATCCATCTTGTGCGTCAAATCCACCAAGATCCTATACACAGACAAATGTGCTTGCTTACATAAGCTGTCGATCCAACTTAGATCTAATATATTTTACGAGGGATTACTTTTGCGCGAGGGCAATTCGAGATGGTTATCGCGGAGCCATTGAGAGTGAGAGTCATCCGTTTTATAGCTACTGACATCCACTCGAATAAAAGCCCTTGAAAACAAAACATGTAGCCTAAATCATCTGAGAACAGGCCATGCATGTGCGTGCGGCCTAGCCGTATTCCTTCATCACAGCACTCTTACACTTGGAAAAAATAAAGGATCTTATCTGATCTAATAATTCCACAGTCAGGAGATGGATGCATTGCTCAAATCAATAGAGTGCCTTTTCTTTTACAACTCCAAGAACCTTGCTACGCTATATGGGTGCTGACTTATCCGTCATTTTGGTTCAAGATTGTTCGATCCAGCCGTAGACAGACATCCATTTTTCGTATTTTTGCGACATAGAACGTCGTTTGATATGAATTTATCAATTGTTCAAAATCTGAAAAGGAATTTTATATATTCAATTCCTCGTAGATCAAGATATATAGGCGAGAAATTGGAATTCTTGCTCTAAATAAGTGTTAAATTAGTTTGAAATGTAGCTTATGTGTGCATGTATGTGTATGATTCTATGATAAGCATTTATACTTTTTCAAAATATTATGCAGTGTGTTCCAAAATCCTATCCACAAAATCAGAGGGATTAGAAATCATCAAGAGGATGAAAATTTACCATAAGACATGGCGTCGCAAATCACGTTACGAGGTGAAAATTGCGAAAAACTCATGCAGGCACTGTAACCAGAAGAGATAAACCGTTGCATGGCCTCTACGTTCATCAGATCTCAGTCCGTGTGACTTTTCCCTGTGCTGTCACATTAAATCACTCATTTATGCACGTGTAGACACACTGGAGGATCTCATTGTGCGAATTGTCGTTGCTGTATTCTATGGTAAGTTTTAATCCTCTCAATGTCTTCTATCCAACGATATAGGAGAACAACTGGAGCTATTAGGTCAGTGGCCCAAAGTGTAGCCGTTGCCATCGCCCGATTTAACTATCAGAAACATGGCGGTCGATGGAATCGCCAAACACGTGTCACATAGCCACTTCTATAGATTAGACTTCATGGTTTGTTCTCACAGAGAAGCTCTTTGGCTCTGTGATAAGCTATTGGCGATTCGATTTTACAGGTAGTTAAATCGAGTAATGGCAAAGGCTGTACCTTTTTAGCATTGAGCTGTCTAGGCGACTTTAATATATAGATTACAAAGAAATGTTTTATAGAACGAGGAAGACAAATACGGTACACTCGTGGATTATGATACATATTCCAAACACTGCTTATAAAGTTGAAGTATATTTAGAATATTCCTGATGAAAATTGTAAACAGTTTCAGTAGGCAATTTTAATATAGATTTCATTTCCTTCTTCAGATTTAAATATCTTCTATATCGATGTTTCTATCCCACCTCTGAATTTGTCGGTCGAATTTTGGAACACCCTGTATTTATGCATTGATACGAAACACGTAGAGGGAACCAAAATGTCGGACGAGTCGGCCTGTTTCTTGCAGGGGTTCTAGTCACGCTAACTTGGCCATCGCGTGCTCGCCCCTCTAAACAATTATTTTTCCGACTTTTTCTGGTGTATTACATTGTGAATATGAGGAAAAGGGGAGTAGGCTTCTCTTTTTTTTTTTTTCTTTTCCTCGTACAGAAATCGGCTGAACGCGGGAAAACGAGCATGATTGTGATGTGTTGCCGATGGCTTTTGTCGATGATTTTTGCAGAAAAGGACTCTCTGGGATTTTATGAAAGAACAAAGGCGGTTTTGTACCAGGTTCCCTAAAGAAAGTTTTTTAATTCTCTCTCTCTCTTTTTTTTATGCTGTAAATATTTGGACAGACACGGTGCGGATTCTTTAATGATGTTGTTAGTATTGTTGAGCTTGTTTGTTTATGGGGTAAATGGAGGCATCACTAAAGCATAGCTATGACGTTTAAATCATCTTAATGTCTCGTGGTTGATATATTGTTCCAAATCACGAATTCAAACCAGCGTAACAACATAATGATAGTGTGACACTGATATGCGATGGCAGGCATGTTTAAAAGCAGAGGAAGTTCGAAATTTTATTTTATTTTACCTCTAGGTAATTGCTTACCTGTGATTCGTTAAATATTTTTTTTTTTTTTTTATATGCATGTTCTCTGTAATAATTACGGAATCGTACGGAATTAATGAGAATTGCAACTTTAAGATAGGATCGCGATGCCATTTGCAATTGTAAAACTTAAGATTGTTAAAACTTAAATACAGTCAAACCTCTTTAGTACATCACTCTCGAAGGCACTTTAAAATGACTTACTAAGCAAAGTTTCCAATAAATGAAAATGAAATTCTAAATGTTTATATAATAAGTGTGCGTTTAATTAATATACATTATAATTTATATAAATCAGTAGAGTAAGAATTTAAATTAATAAAATGGATGACAAATTAAGGAAATTATAAGTAAAGACTAGCTGGATACCCGTTCTCCGCACGGTGGGAAACGAATATTTTCCTTACACATATAATTCGAATTAAACCCAGTAATGCGGAATCTCAAAACGTGAAAAAAATACTTGAATCGTGACTAAAAGTTGACGTCATGAGTGCAAATCTCAGATGGTTGCAACCTGATGACACAAAAACTTCGTCAGTGTCACTGGCGATCAAAAAAGAAGATCTTTACGGCATGCAGATGAAACTTCTCTCTTTCGAAAAATGCCTGATTTCTACATCATATAATTGTGTTTTTTAAGCTTAATTATAGCATTTAATATATACCAGATGAATAAGTTACATGATGTTGACAATTATTTTATTTTATCTTGCATTTCCTAAAGCGTGGACAATGCATTAGCGCAGTTATTTCGCAGATGACTTTATTGAATTTCACCTAAATTAACAAAACCTACATGAAAGAATAGATGCACCACGTACGTTATAAGCCAAAATAGCACACAGTTTTCGTGAAAATAGTCACATTTCAAATGAAAACATTTGTGACGTAACTTCTGCGATAAAGTTTATCAGCCTTACTAAACTCTTAATGCAGTATCACACTTGTTACATAAAACTGACGTTGATCTCACTGTCAACTCGCGATAAATAAATAAATAATTTCATGTTTTATTTTTAACAATTTACAGTAGACCACTTCATAACACGGGTCTACAACACGAATTCGTAGAACACGGAGAAAAAATTGTGATCGTTTTCGTGTAACACGTTAAAAGAGACTCGTACAGCACGGTAAAATGAGACATATGTTCTGATATTATGACGCTTTAGCTCCTGTAATTAACATACCTTTTGAATTGCAATATCAAGCATCATTGTATTTCTACGGAGTGCAAATAGGTTTTGCCGTGATTATTTCGCGCAATCCGCACTCCAGGTGGAGTATAGCGCAGGACCAGTACAACACGGATTCCTATAACACGGAACGTATCTACCGTGTTATAGGGAATCTACTGTAGTTGCAGAGTGTCAAATTCAAAAGAAAATTCTAGGTTGCCGTATTTAGAAATATTTCATCTCACCTTGGTGACAAATATCCGAACTGTATCAAAAGTAAACTTTACAAAATTTTTAATTCTGTATAATCCTTGAAAAAACTTCAGTGTTTACCACCTACGACGGTTTTTCATGACGTGACAACTTATGCTTGCGTGCAGTGGCGTAGCCAAGGAGGGGATAGGGGGTCACAACCCCCCCATGAGGAGTTTTTTGCCATACAAAATGTATATTCTTCACTCCCTTATCACACACGCGTATGCATACATATATGTGAGCTGCAGTAGTCGTAACACCTCCATGAAAAATTTCTGGCTACGTCACTGCTAGCGCATAATTGATCATTTTTCTTTTCATGTATCAGTGATCAATATACTTCAGGATGAGAATCTCCATTGAAAAAAAAAAATGTTCTAAAAAATCTGACCCCAGAAAACTCTGAGTAACACAGTGGGGTTACCATGGGCCGTACCCAGAAAAAAATTTCGGGGGGGGGGTGTACAGAAATTAAATTTATAAATTCATAAAAGATGAAAAACACCAAAGATGAAAAAGGCCCAATTTTTCACAAAAACGCTTCATTATTATTGTTTTGTTAACAAAATTTTAGATTTCGGGGGGGGGGACCCCATGGTCCCCCCGGGTACACAATAGATAGTTAAGATATAGTTTGTGTAACCCCCCGTACCCCCCGGGTACGGGGGGTTACACAAATACGCGCCGGACATACGCTCTTGTTTATGTCCGGAGGAGCATGTACATTAGTGCTTGTGTACTGCTCCGGATAATCTGCCAGCAAGGCAGCAAAAATTGACATAAAAATGGCATCCACACGCGAAGGAAATAAAATTAAAGGTATATAGAATTACATGAAAACTTCGATTATTTTCAAAGTGCAAGTCTCTTACAGTTCTATTTGTTTCACATTTGATGAGTTTTCACTTTTACGAGTTTTAAAAGCTGTAGAAATGAGTGGTTTCATTTAATTGTTAAATTTATTAACTTAAGTGGCAACAATGGATTCCGCTGCTACGGAAACTATAAAAATGGAACATGAAATGATTTATTTATGTTTACTTTGCTAGAACTGCCATATTGGTATTATTAACGCCACCAGTCGATGCCAAATAGCTCAAATCACAAATTAAACTTGACACTAAAGGCAATTCGCAATACCCTGTTTGGCGGAATTAAAAAAAAAATATCTATGCATACGCTAGTGAGATCGACTCATCTCATTTGTGGAATGGAATTAATAATACGAACAGAGTTGAACTACATTTGAATATTTCCCCCTTCTTTTCTAAGAAATGTACTGAAGTAGGAATCAACATAGATTTCAATTCGTAAAACAAAAAATACATTAGACAGTTTTAATTACGCCGTTCTAACAGTTGGCAATAAAAGAAATGTAGCGCTGCTTTAACATATAAGAATTGTGGCGTTGCATTTCAGAGCCCGCTCCAACGCAAGCGCTGGTCGAAAAAGCGCGCTCCAAGTCGACTTTACGAGCCGAAGATCCTCCGTACCAGCTGGCGCAGGCGCAGACTCGATGGAGAAAAAAGAGCAGCTTTGCTCCTCGGAATGCAAGTCAGTTTCGCTGGCTCGCCCGTGAATGTCGTTTGGGCATCCCTCCTCACTGCAAATGCGCTGAATGTTTTATATTTTAATCTTTCTATTGATACACCTTCTGTTGATTTTAGTTAATAAATGTTATTGTCTGTTCTACTGTTAAACGTTCTTGTTTTATCACACCAACAAGTAACACTGGTGACCCGGAAAAAAGTTTCAAAGAAAGTCAATTAAAGCTTTTACTCAAGATGACGGATACTGCATCTGAAGAGGCTGACAAACATGCAAGCAATACTCTGAATAGGGTCTCTGTCAAGGTGCCGCCCTTTTGGAAAGAGAATCCAGCTGTGTGGTTTCGTCAAATTGAAAGCCAGTTCATAACTTCTGGTGTAACATCAAGTATAACGAAATATCATATTGTGATTGGAAACATCGAA
Organism: Cheiracanthium punctorium; assembly: GCA_038373885.1. NCBI lineage: Eukaryota > Metazoa > Arthropoda > Arachnida > Araneae > Cheiracanthiidae > Cheiracanthium > Cheiracanthium punctorium. The sequence goes on along the minus strand of JAWZYV010008001.1, from coordinate 412,626 downwards.
ACAGAGGTTCTATCTCAGGTTAGTGATATAATTGATTCTCCTCCTGATGATAATGCATATAGTGTACTTAAAAAACGCCTGATAGCTATTTTTTCTGATTCTGAGGAACGTAGGTTAAGGAAACTTTTGCAAGATGTAAATTTAGGAGACAAGCGTCCGTCCCTCCTCCTCCGCGAAATGCAGGAGTTAGCGGGAACGAATGTTGGTCAGGGATTGCTTAAATCCTTATGGTTGCAGCGTTTGCCTACACAAATACAAGCTATTTTGGCTAGCTCAGAGGATGAATTAAATAGATTAGCTGTAATGGCTGATAAAATTGCTGACGTAACGAGTTTGTCATCTTTGAATAGCACAGAGTTAAGTTCAAAACCGGAGAAGTTAGAAGTTACAAATAAAGCTCTAAACGATTTGCAAATACAGATTAACGAATTAAATAAGAGAGTTGATAAACTTTTTACTCTGTATTCTCGAAATAGATCAGTTTCTCGAAAACGTAATACTTCTACCCGTCGTTCTGACAGTGAGGGGAGGTCTTGCTGGTATCATTTTAAGTTTGGTGAAAAGGCAACTAAATGCACGAAACCTTGCTCTTTTTCGTCGGAAAACTAAATAGCCAGGCATTTTCAGCGACGAATGTTGAGGCTTTAAAAAATTGTCGCTTAATAGTACGCGAAAGAAATTTGGGCATAGACCTACTAGTTGACACCGGAGCGGATTTAAGTGTTATTCCACCTACACCTGATGAGCGCTTTTATAATTCAAAGTCTCTTTTAAATTTGTTAGCTGCAAATGGTACTAAAATTAATGTATTTGGAAAAAAGATATTGAATTTAGATATCGGCCTTCGTAGAATTTTTCCTTGGACATTCACAATAGCTGATGTATCTCGACCTATACTCGGTGCAGATTTCTTGCATAATTTTGGAATAGTCGTCGATTTAAAGTCTAAAAAATTGATTGACAGCTTGACTAGCGTTTCTTCTCGAGGTAAAATTTCACAAGTACTGTGTCAAAGAATAACCCTCGTGCATCCGTCTGAAAGATTCGATATGTTATTAAAACAATACAGTTCTTTATTTGATGATAATTTTGAAACGTCTAATAAGTCAAAAGTCTGCCATACAATAGAAACCAAAGGCCCACTGGTTGCGGCTAAAGCTAGACGTCTGTCACCAGACAAATTAGCAGCAGCTAAAGCAGAATTTTCATACTTAGTACAAAAAGGAATTTGTAGCGTTTCGAAAAGTTGTTGGAGTAGTCCACTGCACATGGTTAAAAAATCCGACGGTACATGGCGTCCATGTGGCGATTATCGTGCTTTAAATGCAATTACAATACCTGATAATTATCCAATACGACATATTTATGATTTTACATATAATTTATACGGAAAGAAAGTCTTTAGCACATTAGATTTACGAAAAGCATATCATCAAGTTCCAATGAATAAAGAAGACATACCAAAGACCGCTATTATTACGCCATTCGGCTTATTCCAATATAATTTTATGACCTTTGGATTGCGAAATGCGGCCCAAACCATGCAGCGTCTTCTGGATCATGTTTTGGAAGGACTAGACTTTTGCTTTGTTTACATAGATGATCTGCTAATAGCTTCTAACGACCTAAAGGAACATTTACTTCACCTAACAGAGGTCTTTTCTCGCTTAAAAGAACACAAATTAAAAGTTAATTTGCCAAAGTGCACATTTGCAGCGGACCAAGTAAAATTTTTGGGACACATGATTGATAAAACAGGTATAACCCCTTTACCCGACAGAGTAAAAGCAATCGAGGAGTTTCCAAAGCCAAATACTGTCGTTGAACTTCGACGTTTTTTGGGTATTTTAAATTTCTATAGAAGATTTTTACCCCATTCAGCTGAAACACAACTCCCATTGCATGCAATGTTGGGACCTGGTAAAAAGAATGATAAATCAGTATTGAATTGGTCAGAGGAATCCGAAAGATCCTTCGAAAATTGCAAGAGAGTATTGAAAGAGATAACGTCCTTAAAACATCCAAATTTAAAAGCTCAAATAGCAATAATGTGTGATGCTTCAGACAAGGCCATAGGCGCTTGCGTCCAGCAACATAACAAAGATGGATGGGAACCTCTGGGATTTTTCTCAAGAAAATTAAGCTCTACTGAAATGAAATACAGCACTTACGATCGTGAACTTTTAGCGATTTTTGCTGCAATTAAATATTTTCGTTATCTTTTGGAAGGAACTAACTTCATAATTTTTACTGATCATAAGCCTTTAATTAAAGCATTTTCACAAAAATATGATAAACTTTCTCCACGACAAATCAATCAGCTTAATTTCATTGCGGAATTTAGCACTGATGTTCGTTATATGGCTAGTTCAAAAAATACAGTAGCCGATGCCTTATCAAGGATTTACGAAGTACAATTTCCGGAACCTTTGGACTTTCCAGCTATAGCGCGAGCCCAAGAATCCGATGAACAACTTAAAGAACTCTTGTCAAATCCTAACACCGTTTTTAAGTTACAGAAACTACCTATTCCGAATTCTGATTACTCTCTATATTGTGATACTTCTACAGATACCATTCGCCCTTATATTCCGGAAGACTTTCGAATACAAGTGTTTAATACAATGCATTGCCTTGCTCATCCTGGTATTAAAGCAACAGTGAAATTGATCACGGATCGCTTCGTATGGCCAGGCATAAAAAAGCAAATTGCGCAGTTATCGCGAACCTGTATTGCCTGTCAGAAAGCCAAAGTTTCTCGGCATGTACATTCTCCTTTCGGTGAATTTAAAGTTCCAAGTCAGCGTTTTTCACATATAAATATTGACCTGATTGGACCTTTACCATCTTCGCACGGTATGTCATACTGCTTAACGTGCATAGATAGGTTTACAAGGTGGCCAGAGGCTTTTCCACTTCCGGATATAAAAGCTGAAACAGTCATAAATGCATTTTACAGCGGTTGGATTGCGCGATTTGGAATACCCGAGCGCATAACAACTGACAGAGGTACACAGTTTAGGGGTGAGGTACTACGATCACTAGCAAAGAATTTTGGAATAAATCTGTCACATACCACGGCATATCACCCACAGTCAAACGGGATTATTGAGCGCTGGCATAGAGTGCTAAAACAGTCCATAATGTGCCATACCTCCATTCATTGGACTGAAGCTTTACCCATGGTTCTTTTGGGATTACGCACGGTTTACAGAGAAGAAATAGAATCTTCACCAAGTGAACTAGTATATGGAGAAAATCTTCGACTACCAGGACAGTTTTTTACAGCTACAACAGCCGATACACCTGATAGCAAATTTTTTGCTAGGTTAAATAGGCATATGCAACTTTTAAAACCAGTTCCTACTACTAGTCATAATTCAACAAAGATTTTTATTTTTAAAGATTTGCATACATGTTCACGTTTTTCTCAGGGTAGATGCTGTCAAGCCATCTCTATGTACCCCGTATACAGGGCCTCACAAAGTACTTAAACGAGGTGATAAAACCTTCAATATCGTTGTTAACGGCAAGGAAAGGACAGTATCAATTGATCGTTTGAAACCTGCTTATATGCCCTCTATAGATCCTCTACCAGCCCCATCTTTTAAAGATGTTTCTCTGCCAGATCATACAACTGAAAAAGTACCATCAAATGATAAAACACTTCCCTCTACGGCCACTGAAACAGTGCCGCCAGATGTTACAACACCCGTTTATCGAACCCGGTATGGACGTAAGGTCCAATTTACAAAAAAGTACCCTGAACTCTAAAATTCTTCTAGTCTTTCTCGTTTCAGATTTTTTTCCAGGAGGGGAGGTGGTGTGGCGTTGCATTTCAGAGCCCGCTCCAAGGCAAGCGCTGGTCGAAAAAGCGCGCTCCAAGTCGACTTTACGAGCCGAAGATCCTCCGTGCCAGCTGGCGCAGGCGCAGACTCGATGGAGAAAAAAGAGCAGCTTTGCTCCTCGGAATACAAGTCAGTTTCGCTGGCTCGCCCGTGAATGTCGTTTGGGCATCCCTCCTCACTGCAAATGCGCTGAATGTTTTATATTTTAATCTTTCTGTTGATACGCCTTCTGTTGATTTTAGTTAATAAATGTTATTGTCTGTTCTACTGTTAAACGTTCTTGTTTTATCACACCAACAAGTAACAAACCTCACACATCAACTTCATTTAATGTATATCAGTGTCATAATATCCAGTTCAATAAATCCAGTCAACAAGCCTCCAACGTGCCAACTTACTCCATTTTGCGAGATTTTTTTTTCAGGGAATCATTCGAAGTTTGATTTAACAGCAATCAAAATGGGAAATAGTTATCTATCATTTATATAGTTCGCTCGCCAAAATTTAATCCAGACATCTAATTGATTAGTAGCAGTTATTCAAATTATTAACTATAACGTGTTTTAATTCACGTAACTACAATGTACAAGATGCGAGAATTTTAATTTTCTGAAATTTGGCGGAATTCCTCTAACTTAAATCAGATTACTTAATTTGGTGAAAATTCTGTAGATAATTTAAAATCGCCTTAATAACTGCATTATTTCTGTATGAAAAATCGAAGTGTAGCGCCGTATTCTAATAAAACTATACTTGTTATTAAAAATACTATTTCGTTACGCTCTCAGTAATTTGCGCCAAGCCCAAAACTGTGCAAATCGGTAGAATCTACTACTTTATCAAAATCGCCAAATCAGCCATTTTTTTTCGACAAACTAAAAAATATACATATAGTCTCGGAAATCTCCCAATCCCTTATTCTTTTAAACATAAAAAACATTGAATTCCTGCTCTGATTTCACACGCACGCAATACTTTAATTAAAAAATATCTTTGTAAATAATCTAAACAGAAAAAAATCATTATTCTTTTATTTTTACTGCAGGAGTCTAAATAATTTAATAAAATACCCAAACATGGGAACCTCGATGCTTATTTCTCAATTTTTGACTACAGGGGGTTACAATTAGGGAATTAAGGAGATCAAAAATATTTTGACGGGTTTTTTATTAATATCTCCTAAACTAATTCGAATTTCAAAATTTAAATCAGCGGAGGTTCTTTCTCGGAATTTTCCGAATCCGTGGATACCTCGATCGAAACTCGGGTCCCAGCCGTTTCGGAGGAGATGATGTTACAGACAGACAGACGCGCACAGATTTTAATAGTATAGATGGTACGTATTACTTCTAATTTAACTGTGCAATCTGTTCAATTTAATAGACCCTTTTTTGGCGACAGCTGGCTGTAGCTGCGTCAAAAAAGGGTCTCTATATCTGTGGCACGCGATGAACGTTTCGATCGTCCGCCATCTTGCTGGTAGTTAAGACGAGCGATGGCAACGGCTGCCCTTTTTTCAGCATTGGGCAATCTATCCAGCTGGTCTCGCATTCTTCCATTTTTCAGCAGATGTCAGTGCTGTTGAAAATAATCGTGACCATTTTTTTACGGGAAATGACGTGCTAAAAAGTAAAGGATTCTCGTGGAGCTATGTCACCCGCAACTATTTTTATAGAAATCAAATCTATTCTTCGTGACTGGCAACAGTCAAAACGTCAGAGTTTGGTGTTCCCAGAGCGGGAACACTGCGTGTTAAAGGTTTAATTCACTCGTTATAATGCTTTAGTGCTGCGGTGTTGTTTACTATTCCAGATGTGTAAATAAATAATTAAAAGCTAATGTTTTGTTTTAATAATTTTAATATATCATATTCATGCCTTATATGTTACACGCGAGCAGTTAAATTTTTGACATGCTACTGCATGCAATGCTAAATGTTAATCATACTTTTTCACAATTAGAGTTAGTAAAAAGGAACTCTCTGGACATCAAAAATGTTTAGAGTATCAATCAACAAAGGTTGGTGGTACTTTGTGGCTATTGTCCATGTTATTACCGATGAAAAAATACAGAATAACATCATAGAATCATTGCAGTAAAGTACTATTTGCGGAAAGTGAATCATAGGCAAGGGGAACAAAACAGGCAAAGTTATACTACAAATGGGAGGTTTTAATGTTTAGTCTTTTTTTTATATTAATTTTTAAACATTGAGAAAGCATATTGATGATACTTTAATGATGTCAGTATTATTGTCCCCTTCATTTATGAGGGGTGCCTTTAATAGTCCTCAAGTAACAATTGTTCCGTTTAATTATCCTAATGTTTCGTATTTGATATATTGGTGCATGTCACGAAATCAAATTTGCATAACAATTTAACACCAAAAGTATATCGATATGCGAAAAACGGACTTACATATCAACACAAGAGCAGAAACTTTTAAACTTTTAAAATGTTTAGACATCCAACAATATAGACAATGTTTTCTTTTATAGATGTTGGGTTTTGCCGAAGTTGGAAAAAGGGGAAGATTTTTTTTTTTCCCCTATTGTTTGTAAAAGTTACAGTAGGGTGGAAAAAAAAGGATCATTTTGCTTGGAACAAATATCGTGATTGTCCGATATTTTTATGTTACGAAATTTGTACATGTATTTTGAGTCGATATGCTATGTTTTTAATGACATCCCTTGAGGTATCATTAGGTAGTTTTCTATTTTTGAAAGCCTACGATGAAAATATTGTTCTGTAACTGCATTGTTTGAATTATCAAAATGTCACTTTTTTGTATTATTCTTTTGGTGATTTAGTTAAGCATTTTGAAAAGTTCTGCCAATGTTTTTAAATTTAAGTTGAACTTGAAAAAGGTGGTACAATACAAACGCTTTGGTAACTTTTCATGATTTAAAATATTTTTTAAATAACTAGATGTCTTTTAGAAACTGCACATCGTGCATTTTCGCTTTATTCATATTATCTGTATATAAAAAGTCAAACATTGGCGCAACAGCCCCTCTGCGGGGCCAAGGCCTGCGCTGCCCAACCGCGCCTTCGCGACCATAGTCTCTGGGGTGCGGATGCATATGCCTCGGCCAGGTGGTCAGCCTGACACGAAGCCCCCAGTGTTTGACCCCAAGCAAGCTTGGTCCTCATTTTATCGACCCACTCAAGGGATGAAAGGCTGAGTCGACCTTGCCCAGCCCGGGATTCGAACCCCGGACCTGTGGGACGGCAGCGCGGGGCGCTAGCCATTACACCACTGGGCTTCCATTATCTGTATATATCCGTTTAAAATAGATATTTAAACGTGTATTTTTAAATAAATGCATTTAACGCCTACATGAATCTTATTTGGAAACTAATGACCAATGTAGAAGGTGAAGTTCAATACAAACTCACTAAAAATAACCACGAAAGAGCTTAAATTTAAATTTTCAACTAAAAAATACAAGTATATTTTGATAAAATCACGAGTGAGAGTGGGGGAACTAAAGTTTCCGCCAATTTTTCTCCTGAGATCTCACTATATTATCAAAATGTGCAGTTATATTTTGCTATATTTTATATCAAGAACGCTAAAAAGAATGAATAACAGAAAACCTGATTCTATCGAAAGGTTTTGTTTAGTGCCACACACAAAAAAAATATTTTAGGGTTTATTCCAAAGTCACTGTTTTTAAGTCACAAGTAATTCTAATGTAGCTTTTATATCACCTCTTTTAAAATTGAATTATATATTAGACAACTTAAACAAACTGTGTAAAATTACTTTTAAAAATGTAACATCTTCGTTTTTTTCTTTAAATTTGCAATCCTGAGAATAAAAGATGAAAATATGTTCATTTAATACAGACGCCTTAGTTACCTGCATGATGATTAGAAAGAAACTTGGCAGATATCTAGACAGTTCTGGCAGATCTTCGAAGAGAGTCACTCCAGATATTCAGAACGACAGTCTTAATAAACTGCCAGAATTTGGACATTTCTAACTGTGCGAGCGACTGAGACATATTAGTTCTTTTCACTGATCTCCAGGTTTCGCTACAAAACACCTAAATTTTTTGTTCGCTAAAATATTCATGCACAACATAAATTATTTTTATACCTTTTTTTTTAAACATGAGAGTACATTTTCTATATACGAGGTGTATTCGGAAAGTAAGTTCCGTTTTGAAGGAAAAAAAGAATTTTTTAAGCCAATTTCATTTTTACATGAAAGAGCATACCTTAAACCATTTTTTTACATACTTTCCGCCAATGTTCAAACACTTGTCGATGCGGGTTACCAGATTTTCTATATCTTCTTCATAGAAACTTCCCGCGAGTGACGATAACCACGACTCTTCAGCATTTTTCGTTTCATCGTCAGATTGCTTGTCGCCTAGCTGGCGCTTTATGTCCAGGAGCTAGTGGTAGTCGGACAGCACCAAGACTAGGATAGCACGGCGGGTGATCGAATTGCTCCCAACGAAACTGTCCAATCCTATTTTGAGTGTCACCAGCAGTATGAGGCCGACATTGTCATGGTGCAACACAATTCCTTTACAGAGCATTTCTCTGTGATTGTTTTAAATTGCACGTAGTTTTCTTCGCCGTAGTCGTGGGCATCCTCATTGGCGGGAAATTTCTAGGAAGAAGGAAAACAAAAGCTGATAAATCGCAACGACAAGTGTTTGAACATTGGCGGAAACTATTTAGAAAATTAGTTTAAGGCATACTCTTTCATATAAAAATAAAATTGGCTTGAAAAAAAAATTTGTTTTATGATATAATTCAAATAAAAAGAAGTTATCTAAGAATTGTGTTTCGTAAAAACATGCCGGTGTGCCGATTGTTCCATTTTATGGAGAATTTAGTACAATAATTCTGTTTTAAAATTTAATTTAATTAATCAGATTCAATATACTATTAATATATACGGTAATATACAACTAATAAGTTTAAATCAAAAATTAATCCAGTGCTTATTTTATTCATGTTTAGTTGCTCTTTTATCAAAATATAATTTTTCTTATTACATTTTTCAAGGAGAAAAATATATTTTTTTAATTTAACAAAATTTTGTTGTAGGTTATTTTGGCCCAATAATTTTGTTTATTCAAAAAAATATTTTGTTGCTCCAAGAAAATTTTGAGTGATTAAACAAAAATTTAATGAATTATTTGGTTAAAATTAGACATTCTATTGAATTAACAAAATTTTATTTTAATTCAGAAAGTAGTTTTTTTTTTTCATTAAGAGCTGAAATCATCAGAAATCATCAGGGATAAATGAAACATCACAAAAATCTCACTTCCCTTGGCTGCACATGTCAAAAATTATTGTGGAATAAAAACTGCTTACATTTTTGTTCGTTTTAAATCGAGTGTTACAGAAAGGCTGAGTGACTCTAAATATATTATTAGAAAAAAACCTACTAAGGGTTATGTTAACACGCGATTATAAAACACTTAACCTATAATTTTATGAGTAATTATAGATATAATTGAATGTTGCTTATGAAATCACTAATTTTAAACACAGAAATAAGAGTATTAAGTGTAATGCTCATAATTTTTTAGTTAGCATCTAATGATTCAGCAGAAAGCCAAATTTGTACTTGTAGTACACATCTGTAGAAAAGTACATCTGCTCAGTTTCACAAATCAGTAAACATGACTTGTTCTGCTGTATATCAAAATACGATTTTACTTTAAAATCCATAAATTCAACATTCTATAAAAAGGAAACACGTCTGTGAATTCATGTTTAACCTGAGGTCTTTTTATTTATGGATTAAAGAACATATCAAGTAACAAAGGCAATTAGCCGAAGGAAAGGGAAAAAAAATAAAGTAAAAGCCTGATGTCAGACAAATTGGTCGTAAAAAAAAAAAAAAATCTCTAAAGGGCATACCATGAAAAAATAAATAAACAAAAGTAGCCGTCTCCTCCACATTTGTCAACTTACACGAAATCCAGAGAAAGAGAGAGATAGTGCAATCATAGACAATTAACTGATGTCGAAATGCAAATAAATGAGGGGAAAAATAACTGCACGGTTCATTGAACGATTCTTTTCGCCGCTCACCTGCGTAGTAAAAAATCTTACCGGAATGAGTTCCTTCGCAGCTGCGCTCATCTAAACGATTGGGTCATGGACAATGACACTGAAGTGTATAATTAGAAGTGTCCGAAGATCGTATTTAACTGAAAGGGGAAGAGATACGCTATAGAAATGTTTCTGCTTCGCGCTTTTTTATTGATATTAACGCGTGTTAATGTGGAATCGATCATGGAGATAATTTACGCTTCCTTCCACTGTTAGCACGCTTGGATTTAGCATTTAACCCTCCGAGCGGTTGCGACGTAAAATCCCGTCCACTTTGCTCCAGTTTTCACTGCAATGCGTCTATAATTTAAATTATTTATGACACTGAAATATCATAAAACATAGACAAAAAACACTCAAAATGCTGGTGTTAAAAGATGAAATAAATATAAACATTGTGTAAAAAACACATATAAAATGATGCTTATAACAAGATACGATCGTTTCGACCGAAAATTTGTTCAGTCTTCATCAGTCGCAACCCTTCGTATAGCATATCTCTTCGCCCCTTCCTCTACTCCCCCCTCCTTTCCCCCCTTTTCTTCTGCTGCTAGTTTTCTTTTTCTTTTTTCTTTCCTTCTTTTTTTAAAATTAATTATTTTCTTTCTTTATTTTTATGCAGTTTTTGTTTTTTGTGCGTGTTCTTCTGTCTTTCCTTTATGTTTTTATCTTATTATTGTTATATATTATTTAAAGTGCTCGTCCTATATGTGATTAAAAAATAATTATTATACTATTATTTATGTTTTTATGTTAATTTTGTTTTTTATTCTTTTGTTTGTTCTGTTTTCTATTTTTTTCTTTTTGTTTTTGTGTGTGTGTGTGTTTGTGTATTCCTTTTTGCTTTCTTGTATTTATTTGCGTATTTTTGTTGGTCCATATTTTTTTTTCTTTTCTACTTTCGTTTTTAAACCACCTCCTTTTCTTCCCCTTCCTTTAATCTTCGTGGTTTCTCGCTTTTTCTTTTTTCCAAGTGGAGACATGCTTATTTGTGTTTATCTTTTTTAGTTTCCACTGTTTAGTGAGACTTATGAAGACTGAATAAGTTTTTGGTCAAATCGAAACGATCGTATCTTGTCATGAGTATCATTTTATGCGTGTTTTTTACACAAAGTTTTTATTTATTTTATCATAAAACATGTTTCTATATTAAAGCTTGTATGTTATTTAAGAACCAATTTGGTTAATAATTACAAATTTTCCTATTGAAATTGTATTTATATATATATGTATATATATATATGTGTGTGTGTGTGTGTGTGTGTTTCTAATTCTTGCCAATAGCTGTTATATTTTTATGTGAGGTATGTCTTATTTGTAGTATGCTTTGTGTTTTACTTATTAGTTATACATATATATACATATATATATATATATATATATATATATATATATATATATATATATATATATATATATATAATTTAAAAGCAGCATTAAAATTTTACCGTAAAAACAACTTTACATTATGTGCCTTTTTCCAAAACGCTCAGAGGGTTAAAGAATAAAGATACATAAAGTTATGAGTGCGGACACTAGTACCTTATTTAGTTTTTATATTTCAGCATGAGTTGTTAAATCTGCTGTTGTTTAAGGTATGAGCACTTAAAAAAAAAAGTAAAATTTTAATGAAAAATCCATATTTTTGATTGAAATGGGGTATAAAAATAAAAATTTAAATGCTCACTCAATGAAATTTCGTGTAAACTTTGAAATATTGTGAAATTTAAGTTAAATTTTGGTAAAAAATTGTATTTACGTCACACTTTCTGTAAACAATTCTAATAAATATTTTTAACAATATTTATGCCGTACATAACTAACAAATTTATCTATGTTATGAACCAAAAGGTTTGCGAAAGTTCTGATAGTTATGAAAATATTTTAATTTTTATATGAAAACTCACTATTTTTGGACAAAAAACAGAAGAAAAAAAATCATTTTCTGTAGACATAAAAGATCATAAAATCAATAAACCTGCTTCATAACACAGCTAGAAATCGTCAGAATATCTTGGCAGAATCTTAAGTCAATATCCATTTAAATACGTTATGAGATACATTTATGGTAAAGAACATTTACAAAAAATACACGTGTTTGTATCATTGTACATGATTTTGTATGTAAACGTTTATTCCTAAAGTGGATTAAAAGATTTTCTTTCGTAATTTCTGTGCTACCCCTGAAATGCGATCCTGCGACGTGATGTTTTCCCTTCGAGAGTCATGGAAAAGTGGTTTAAGTCAGCGTTATATTTATGTTTATATCTCTGTCATATTTTAGGATATAATTATCAAATTCTGAAAATCACCTCACTAGTGTATGGGGCATATTTTACAATCTGGGAATTTTTTTCGTAAGGGGGTCGTATACAAATTTAAAAAGTGTTACTTTTTGAAAATGAACGAGAGGAATTTTTTCTTAACGGTGACTTATTTCCGACCTCATTTCGAACATTTTTTTTCATTTTACACTGTCCACTTATCTCTAATAGATAAAGAAGTAAAGCCCGTTACCACCTTTCTGGGACACCTTGCATAGCTACGGAATGCCTTAAAACAGTTTGAGGGGTATTTATAAAGTGTATAAGGTATACCGTGTATTTGTTTCAAATAGCTGTAAACAAACTCTATTTCATGATGCGAAATTTTCACTTACACGAGGTATCCTGGTACGCATTTCTCGTGCGTACCAAGATAAGTCAAGACTCCACTGTTATCTTCATTCTACTATTTAGTTACTGCGATCCCTGACTCACTCTGTAACCATTTCAATCTAAATATTTTAGGCCTATTACTCCAAGAAAATTAAAAAATCAGAAAAAGCGTAATGACATCTACAACGTTCATACGACCCGCTTAAAATTTTTCATAATTATGTATAAAAAAACTATCTCTGCTACTTTAAAAATCTGAAAATCCACCGGTTCCCTCAGAGTTTTTTGCTATTTTCAGCTTTTTTTTATTTCCGAGAGAAAAAAGTGAATCATTTGCGTGGCAAAATGAGCTGTTGCAATCGATATGACGTTCTATTCACAGTCATTAAGCTTTTTTTTTTCTTACAGATAAATCGTCTGCATAGATATAAGAAAGGTTTTCGAATGCCAAACGTTTCCGCGCGTTTTTTAAAGAGCATGAAATGTGATTGTGGTACACAGTAAAAATTGAATATGAACTTATTTATTTTTAGGTGGACGAAGATTAAACATTTTAGAGATATTTTCGTCAAATGTTTCTTCTAGCGCCCGTTGTAAAAATAAAATTTAGTACTTATTCTTCATAATACCTATTGCGGCTCAGCTTTTAAATCAGAAATTCATTTGAGACGATTGCGTTCTCACCTCCTTAACCCTTTAAAGCGCAGTGTTCTCGCTCTGGGAACACCCAACTCTGACGTTTTGACTGTTGCCAGTCACGAAGAATAGGTTGGATTTCTATAAAAATAGTTGTGGGTGACATAGCTCCACGAGAATCTTTTACTTTTTAGCACGTCATTTCCCGTTAAAAAAAATTGTCACGATTATTTTTAACAGCACTGACATCTTCTGAAAAATGGAAGAATGCGAGAACAGCTGGACAGATTGCCCAATGATGAAAAAAGGGCAGCCGTTGCCATCGCTCGACTTAACTACCAGCAAGATGGCGGACGATCGAAACGTTCATTGCGTGCCACAGATCTAGAGACCAGCTGGCTGTGCGGCACAACCAGCTGTCGTCAAAAAAGGGTCTCTAGATCTGTGGCACGCGATGAACGTTTCGATCGTCCGCCATCTTGCTGGTAGTTAAGTCGAGCGATGGCAACGGCTGCCCTTTATTCAGCATTGGGAAAGGGTTGCACCTCGAAGGGTTAAAGAATAATAACCGTTGCCACAGGAAAATCGCCTAATATACTAGAAAACAGAGCGAATTCCCCCCGTCCACAATGAAAACGAAAAACTGAGAATCTCCCGACTGCCGGGGACAAGCCCCCGTATCTGCTTAATGGCCTGGAACTGACTGTTTGGCCTCAGTTAATCTAGCTAAAATACTCGAGGGCCTAAATTGTTGCGTCACTTCCAAGCGACCACCGTCGGCTGTTTTCTTTAGGGGGGGGGGGGGTTAGGAACGTTTGCCATCTAACAGCTTTATCTTGTGGGAAAACAAAAGAATGAGTTGATCCTCGATAATCTCTGCTGCGTGTTTAAGCAATAGCAGGGGAATGAAGTAGAAGAAGAAAATGGATTTACCCGGATTGATTAAGTTGTTTGGCTTGACTTACTGAGAGTTTCAGAAGTATCAGATCGTTAGATCACTCTGTTGTAACGCATTTTCAAAAAAGTTCTGTTTCTGGTTTGACAGTATTGGTTTCTGTTCAACTGAGCAGCAAGTTTGCTGAAAAGAATAGTCATACATTACACGTACCCCTGAATTTTTGCTCGGCATTTACATATCTGCCAACTTACATGTTTCGTTAAAGTGACATAACTTACACTCGCAAATCTCTCAAATCTACACATTCTAAGTAGGCTCCTTGTCATCAATTTGTTTAAGTTGGTTAATTCCGTTTAAAATATGTAGTCGAACCCGCTTAATGGAATATCGGTTAAAGGAATATCCCAATTATTGTAATACATTTTCAATGTACCAAACCGTAATAATTAGTAAATGTGATCCTGGATAATGAAATATCCCGCTTATTAGAATAATTTTTTGTGGCAAATTCACTGTTTCATTAAACTTGTTCGACTGTACTGTTGATTTGACATATATTTTTTTTTTTCACCTTTAAATAAAGAGAAACCCATTTGTACGTCTCCTAAGTGACATACGCAAATTTCAAATTTTCGTTATCTTGATCACAAAAAAGTTTTTGCCGAGAAGTAAAGTTTTTTCATTATAAAACGATATTGATTACCCAGAAACAAAAATCGTATTATATAGTGTAATCAGTACCGGATCCAGGGGAGGAACGAGGGGGCTTCAGCCTCCCCCCTAAAAAAAAAAAGATATTGCTAACAGTTAGCATTCTTCTTTATTATGAATTTTTATACAGGCAAAATGAATTTTTTTCATAAATTAGCCTCTCACAAAAAATGTTACATTGCTTTACAGTAAAACTTTGCTTAATTGTACATTTTGTTCTGGCCAAATAATCTTTTATAAAAAATTATCCCCACCAAAAAGAAATTTCTGAATCCGCCCCTGAGTATTAATGTCTATATATGAAGATAGTAGTTAATCAAGTCAACCAGTGACGTAGCTAGAAGGGGGCAAGGAGGGACATCTGTCGCCGGGCGCAGCACATAAGGGCGCCAAATTGTATATAAAACTTTCTCCATTGCATTTTGGCGAATAGGAGAGGTCGCAAAATTTTCAATCGTCCAGGGCACTGAAAACCCTAGCTACGCCTCTGAAGTCCACTAGTTAAGTAAAATTTCCATTGAAAATGTTTTAGTTTTTTTTTTATCGTACATTAATAATTGAAATTTTAATTGATTCTTCATTAAAGATGAATTCCGTAATGAAGTATTCTAAGTATAAAAAAACGTTTATCTTGCGTTCCTATTTTAAAACAATATTCTTCTCAGACATTGAAAAAAAATTAATACCGCTTTCTATACAGCATCAATTTACTAAGAATAAATTCTTAGGAACTTCATTTAACTATTTTTCCTTTACTTGCTCTTCTGTTACATCAGTTGAACATTTCCCCTATCCCTCCCTTTTTTCACTCACGGAATGTTTCTTCGCTCTGCTTTTTTTTTTTTTAACGTACTTTTTCCGTATCCTCTACCAGCACTACTTCTGTAGCAGCCGTGGGGTCCTGCCGACAGATCAGGTGGCAAGAGGCTTCAAGTGTTGATGCAGCCCCTTCAGTTGAGCCACTTGATGCCACCGTGCATCCTGGTGAGATCGGACACATGATGAAGTAATTAGCCGACCGCCTCGAATCTCGAAGGTGGGTGGTCTGCATTCACCTCAGTTTTTTTTTTCCATTATTCGATTGGAATGGAGATGCATGGTTTTTTAAAGCTTGCAGACTTCAAAGTTTGAAATCAATCTAGTTCGAATATTAAAATGGATTGACTCTTGCTTTTCATTGAATGGGGATCAAGGATCAAAGATTCGTCTGAACCTTCCTAATTTTTTAAAAAGTGATTTCTAATTGGCGGCGAATACATTTTCATCGCTATGTCTCATTTTATAATGTTCTCTATTTTTAATTTGTGACCATGCCTTAAAACTAGAATAATGCTTGTTGACATTCAGTCGTTTAGAATATCTATGAGAAATGCTTGGTCCCATTCTTTAAGACAACAGATTATGGATTATCAGCTGATACTAAGAGAAGAGGCATTATTGTGTATTCTAGTCTGATTCCAAAGTCTGGTATTAAATGAATCCAAAAATTTAGTTTCAAAAAGACCATCTCTGAGCTTGCTCTGAGCTATTTCAACCCCTGCAAAAGATATCTACCTTGTTTTTTCGGTCTGAAAAAGAAATACTACTCTACCTCAACCTTTGTTAAGCTGTTATGTCTGTATAACACGAGCCTATTTTCCACTATGGTGCAAAGATATCTTCACAATCTTGTATTGAAAGCAAGTTGCCCACTTGCGTGTGTCCGTCTTTATTGATGGAGAACTGCTCATTTAGGTTGACCAAGAAAAGGCTACATTACGTGGACTGAACAACAATGTGCTTATGCATTTTTCACAAATGCACCAGGATTCATTTTGAAGAGGGATTTGTGTTCTAATCCAAGTAAAACAATTTTTTAAAAATTCGCAGTTAAAAAACGAGTTATTAAGGAATTTAAAAACATTATTTAAGATCAATCTGCAGATTGGTCACACTGATCTTCTGATTCATGCGTTCCATAAAGGAATTTTGTTTGTTGCAAGACATCAGCTTAGAATCCTTCATCAACGTGTCAGATCATACACTGGTAATGAATTAACTGGTAACACACTGGTAATGAATTAACCCTTTTTGATGACAGTGTTGGGACCTGCCAACACTGCCAGCACTGTCATGAGTCCTACTTGTTGATCTTGAAGATCAAAGCTTGGAGCGAATGAAGTGCCATGTCTAGACTGATTTCCGGAACTGAGAGACTAGATCTAAAGCTGTTTTAAGTTCTTAAGTGCGGTCGTTAAATGTAATAGAATTATTATTGTTCTCTGCAGGTTCCGTTTATGGCTTTCCATTTTGTTCTTCAACAGCCTGGATGCCTATTTAGAAAGTCGATAGTATCAATGTATTACAGCTAACCGCGCTCACTTTTCGTATTAAAACCTTTTTATTTATCTATTTACCTCAAGCAATAGGCTTTAGCACAAAAGAAAAATATATGACTCATTTATAAATAATATTTGATGTTAAAATTAGGTGAAATTCTACTGAGTGTGGATATGCATTGAAGATTCAAGGTTTTGTAAAAAAAAAAAGGTAGACTTTTTATCTAACAGAATATTATATACTTATATCTAAACTAGAAAGAATTTCTTCAGCCGAATGCCACACAAAGTATCAAGAATCTAAATAGTTTTCTTTGGTACGAAAGTAAGTGTTCATTCTGTAAAATCTGCCTATTTATGAATGTAGAGCTGACGCTTTTCTAATTGAATCTAATTCTGAGAGCCAATTAAGAACATCCTAAAGAGCCTCTTCTTTATAAAAGCCTTTATTTAACGTCTGCGATCAATAATTTAACGAACTTCTCCCCCCCCCTCCCCTTCATTAAAGTCTATTTCCCACTTCCGAAACCCCAAATCGCCCCCCCCCTCGTTCACGAGACTCATTCACCAACACATGGCCGAAGTGTCGATTCAGGAGTCCCTTGTGCGTCCGCATTTGCACAGATGGACGCCTCTAATCCTCGTCTCTATACGGGTAAATGGCGGCCTCTGCATAATTGGCGGGCGTAGTGGATGGGGCTGGGGGGGGGGTGTTATTCTGCCGGGGCGGATTAACAATCGATCATCGACCGACGCCCCCCAGAAACCGCACACCGCACGTAATCTGCATGAACACACAGAACAACCCCCGTCACGTCCAGGGAATCCTTGCTTTTGTAAAAGGGAGGTGGCAATCGCATTTGTAGCGTGTAGTTTGTTTAATGCGCGTGCAAAACTCGGCCAGGGCGTACTACAGTGTGAGTTGGCTGTAGAGTAGTGTAGTGTGTATAGGGGTCTGTCTGGACATTCAAGGGGAGGAAAGGGTTTCTGCCGTTGCTGTTCTCTCTGGTAAAAGGAATTGAACGAAATAAATGTTTGGGTCGGGGAAGCAGTTTAGCGGGTTGGTTCCTGAGCAAATCAGAGATATTTGCTTCCACTTGGAAATTTTAACCCTTTGAGGCGCAACCCTTTCCCAATGCTGAAAAAAGGGCAGCCGTTGCCATCGCTCGACTTAACTACCAGCAAGATGGCGGACGATCGAAACGTTCATCGAGTGCCACAGATCTAGAGACCCTTTTTCGACGACAGCTGGCTGTGCACAGCCAGCTGTCGTCGAAAAAGGGTCTTTTGCTGGTAGTTAAGTCGAGCGATGGCAACGGCTGTCCTTTTTTCAGCTTTGGGCTATCTATCCGGCTGTTCTCGCTTTCTTACATTTTTCAGCAGATGTCAGTGCTGATAAAAATAATCGTGACAATTTTTTATACGGGAAATGACGTGCTAAAAAGTAAAGGTTTCTCGTGAAGCTGTGTCACCCGCAACTATTTTTATAGAAATCAAATCTATTCTTCGTGACTGGCAACAGTCAAAACGTCAGAGTTTGGTGTTCCCAGAGCGGGAACACTGCGCGTTAAAGGGTTAAGAATAGTTGGATTTGCACCGAGCCATAATCAGACAGTGATAATTACAGCCGAAGTCCGCGTTGCAGTTCAGACTTAAAATAGTGCAGTACAGTTTTGAGCGGTCTGTGCCGGAGTCTGTGCCGGATTCTGTGGATCGGATTCTTCGGAGTCTGTGCTGGAAGCACAGACTTGGGAATATTTACGGAGGTGTTTCAAAAAACAAAGTAGCAAGAACTTTCATGCCCTAGAGCACAGATGGTCACAACGATTACCGAGGGACACAAACTCGTCACAGTGTGATTGTGGAGTCACAATGTGATTGTCACCAGAGGCGGGCACATCAACCTCACAGTGATTAAGCATCAACGTCACAATGACTAAATTGTGACTAAATTGTCAGAGGGTTCGAAACACAGTCACGATGCTATTAGGTCGAGTGCACATATTCCCCGAAGAAATGAAATTCTATGTCTAGGTTTAACAGACGATCACAGGGATCAAATGCCATCAGATGCCACATGGTTGGTCTACAGTGCTTCCGATGAAACATATTGGAACAGCCTCTCTACAGCCCAGGTCTCGAACCCAGTGATTTCCACGTGTTCAGTCCTTTGAAGAAGCACCTTGGCTGACGTCATTTCCAAACTGATGTTGCAGTTCAGGACGATGTTGTTGAGTGACTCAGCAACCGGGGCCCTGATTTCTTCAACACCGGTTTCGATAGATTGATATATAGGTGAAACTAATGCTTTGATGACCATGGAGGCTGTGTTGAAAAAATAAACCAAATGCCTTGCTTTGTTTGTGTATCTATTGAATAATGCGAATGAACTTTTCGATTAGAGGACTTGTTACCTTACTTTTTAAAATATTCTAGTCGATGAAGCAGAAAGCACCTTACTTTTGCCGTTAATATGGCTGCCAAGGGACATTGATTACATTATTTCAGAAAATTAAGTAAATTCAAAGGATAAAAAATATGAATGCTTAGTATACTTTTTTAAATGCAAATTGTCCTAAAATGATTTATGAAAACATCATCATTCAAGAAACTCCCATTCTGCGCAGGCGCATGCTATAGTTTGTGGCTGTCGTTTGTGGACACCAAATTTTCTTATTTTATGCTCAGTAGGGTGGATCGAAAAACAATTTTTTTTTCGAAATCTTTGACTCCTGACGTCTGAAATGTTTGGGCATTTTGAAAAATTTGCATGGGCTATGACAACGTTTTGAGGTTGCGCATCCAGCTTGAAATTCAGAAACTTTTGAAGAATAATCCAAAAAAGTTTTTTACCTCGGGAGCCTAATAATGCAGAAAAGTTGTGTACTGTTACGTATAAAGCTTATGGAAAATTTAGGGTTGCGAATATAATGTCTAGAGGTTGAACTTCCAGCTTCAAATCTACAAATACTTGGAAATTACGGCTTTAAAAAAAATGTTGAAAAGGAAAATTCTTAAGCAGCAAGATTCACAATTCTTTGCTCGTTTGACCAAAATCGTAACTACGCCACCCAGGAGCCAGAACGTTCAAGTGGCTACGATCCGAGACCCAACCGTGCCAGTCAAACCATCCAATTACTGGAGCATGCGCTTTAATGAGCTATGTAACGCCCGACTTCGATTCAAACCGTGCCATTTTCTGTCAGTGTAATAATCTAAATCGTACACAACCATCTTGGACAGATAGATAGATAAACAGCAAATTCCGGAATGGCAGTTTGGCGGTGTGAACTTGACAGAGGCACCATTGGAGAGATTTTAATTAGATTAGAGAATTGAGTTTCTAGATTTCGGATCAAGCCTTTGTTCTTCCTAGTATTCGATGGTTCGCCACCACAGCCATAGCCATTGCAGATGAGAGTCGCAAGATCAATGGATTTCAGTGTCAAATTATCCTAAATTTCCCGTGAAACTGCCTCGGTCTTACAATCAGAAGATGACACGTGGCGAAATTTTGTTGAACCAGGTTCCCCTATCAGGGAGATATGTTATTCATGGGAAACCCTTGGGTGCAATTTGACATGAACAGATTTTTCTATGTATCTTGTTTTGTCCTTCCTCCTATCAAAATGCAATCCATAGAAATCTTTGAAGCTTTCTTCCGTTTCTTTCTCGAATTCACTGCGAGTCATCTCATGCCCTCTTCTAACTTTATGTGGTTTTAGAATCAGTTGAATAGGTTTCTCTCCATCTGTATTCCATTCCAGATCGTGAAATAAAGCCGATGCCAGAGCATCTGCTGCCCAATCCGAAATACCGTATGTGTCGCAGGCTTGTACGAACACTGAGATTTTGATTCTATCTTGATCACTTGTCAAGGCTTCTTCGAAACCGGCGGCAAGTAATTATCAAGTTATTTCGTTTTAGTTAAATTTATTAAGTAAGCGTCAGCGTTTTACTTTAGTCTTTCTAACTTCTCTTTCTTCATTTTCTCTTTTCAAATCAATGAGTATAGCTGGAGACACATATTGCATATTGGCTTTTGCTCTTTCACCCCTTTTATTCTCAGCCAATCGCAAAATTTCTTCTTACAACCTTTCCATTTTTCTCTTATTCTGCACAAACTTGTCTTCTTTTCAATGCCACCGATTGCTTCACATGTATAGGTCCCCGCTAGTCTGCCACTGACATTCCTGTTCTCTATAAGGTTTGGACTTATCTGAGCCACACTTATTCCGGTAAAAGTTGGTACATTTGCAAGTTTTCATATCTAATAGCTCGATAAGAGAGAGTTTTTACCACTTTCTTCATAAACGATTGATTATGTCTGTTTGTAACGTACGATTTATTTAGCTGCTGAACTTGCTGGTGACTTTTTCTAACTACCTCCTGAATTCTTTGGACTGACAAAGTAGAGATACTGTCTTGATCTAAATCTCTTGCATTTTGATCGCCACATCTAAGGTTATTTCTCCTTTCTATAGATCCTGATCTTTTTCTGAATTTTTTTCTCCTCATGCACAAAATGCCGTGTTTCCTTGCATAATTGTCGCCCTCGCATAATAGTCGCATCCTCGTTTTGAAAGAGAAAAATAACTTTAGATTTGCAATATTATGTAGTAGATTTTCTCCGCATAACAGTCGCACACAGACTTTCACCATGAAAAATTGGCAAAAAAATGCGACTATTACGCGAGTAAAATAGGTAGTAATGTAGCGTCTCGTCGGGTAACTTGGTAACATGTAATTCTTTCGGTATTCCCAGGTCTTCTAAGAACGCCGATTTCGTTCGATGTCTTGTAAGCAGACATTTTCACCCTATTCAGAATCGTACCATCACAAGACAACCGCTTTTTAGCTCTTTAAAAAGAAATTTAAAAACATCACATAGCTAAACCGCCAAACTAAATGCGCTTCGATGAAGTATCTCATGTCTGATGTAACCGAACACGCGTTCTTCGCCATTGCAGGCAAACCAGCGGCAATTATCTACTGTAGTCTTTGCGTACTGCGCCCAAGGAAAAACGACAGAATAACGTGTGTATTGTACCAGACTATTCGTAAAGACATTTTTATGGGATTTACTGAGTTTTGTAAATCTTTTTCAACATATTTTAAAAGTATTCGACTGTCAAGATGGCGATGCCACCTTGATAGTCGAATGTCCTTCCATGACAGCGTCACAACCTGACGTCACCTGAAGTCCTAGTGTGACTTATTGAGAGTAGCGTTGATTTTCTGTTGATAGTGCAAGTATAGCTCTCAAGTGCTGACGTGCAGCAAAGTCAGAAGAGAAAAAACTGTCAGAAACAAGTCACTTTGCGATTTCCAGATATCGCCACATATTGGTCACAAGATAATTGAGATCTATGTTACGTAAATGGACTGTCACTGCTTTGCAGACGTGACTATACACGCTGTTAGGAGTGTGTAAGTACTATAAAGTACTTTTTAAAGGCATATAATGTAAAAAGATTTACAGCAGCTTAAATCCAGGAAATACAGAAAAGGGGCGAAGAATGCATAACTGCAGGTCAAAAGTGTAACCCTTATCCTCAAAAGATACATTTGAATCCCTCAAATAACCAATATCACGTAGTTCTTTTATACGTATTTAGTTATATGATTGTATCCCATCTCTGTCCAATGGCGCAGCGTGGGGGGAGGGGCACGTGCCTCCAACTCTTTCTCAAAAGCCTTGATTTTCAAGATTTGTTTGGAAATTCAAAAGGAACTTCTCTTATTTACTCTTTATTCGACTTGTGATCCCAAAATCTTTTACGTCTCCTCCCCTATCACAAACAAAAAAGAATGAGTCAGAAAATATCAGCAAGAAACTTTTTTTTATAGCGCTGCCAACCCTAAAATTTAATAGGCCAACTACTACGTACGTAAAGCTAATATTCATTATCTTTTACCATCGTTTTTTCTATCGGCATTATTACACAGTGCTATAAACTCTGTACTACTTAACCCATTTATGCCTAGCGTCCCTTTTTTGGGACGGCATTTTCGCTATCAGTCGAAAACGTTATTTATTTTTCCTAGCCTTTATTCGCGAGTATTGAACTTCAATTCCACAAAATATTTTAATATGGCAAAGTAGGATGTTGACATTTCAATTTTTATGCATAAAGATTTTAAATGAAATCATCCCTTGTTCGAAAAGTTGACATCAGAAATTTATCAATTAATGCTATTGTTATCAAAAATCGAAGCAAGTCGCAAAAATATCCGAACCAGGAACGAATGGGTTAAGTAGTTCTCTTTAGATATAGCAATTCAAATTAAAGACTTTTAATGGCAAGAAAGGTTTATTCGCATGAAAAACTTCTTCAATGCAACTGTTAGGTTTTCTTTTAAATTAGTTAATTGTGTAATCGAAGAGTTCATCCCGAAACATCACAGCTAACAGTTTCTGAAAAGTTGTGGATGAGGAATGGCAGTTTTATGAACAACTTTCGAATTATTATGAAGCAGGATTTTTTGTTTGGTACAAAAATCGACATACTACATAATGAAAATTTATTCCCATTGTAAAATGGCAACGTTCGGTAAAATTTTGCCAAATAAAGAAGATATCGCCAAGTATGGCTTCAGTTTTCGAAAATTATTATTATTATTATTATTATTATTTGGCACCAAACTAGGAGATAAATTTCTAAAAGGGGACCAACTTTTGTGACTTTTGACATGTTACTACTACTACCGCAGGCCATCAGAACTTGACCTAATTGTTATTTTACCCTCTTTCAAATAAAAAAGAATTAGCGAAGTTGGTCAACGGTGGTGAAAAGTTATAGTTGGACATACATGAAAAAAAAAATTTAATTTTAAAAAAATTGACAAATTGATGAATTTCTTCTTTTTGAAGTCGGTTAAAAATACTGAAGAATTGTTATCCAAAAACAAGGTTACCTAAAATACATTAAAATATAATGATTTTAATTGAATAATAATTAGTTTAATTAATTATTAATATTGTAAATAACTAATTAGCCATTAATTATTTGGGTTCAAACTTTGGAAAAAGAGTACTGGAAAATTTGTAATGATCTTTTAAAATTCTTGATTGCGACGCCATTTTGTTTCCTAAATAATCAGAAAATAATCTGATCTAAGAATTTAAATTTCATAGGACTGGGGTAAAGCGGTTGTACCCATAAATCCGACTTTCCATTGGTTAAGTTCTTGCATTTTGATCGCATGTCACATTTGATTTGACCTGACTATCTATGTTTTTAAAAAGGGGAAATTAATTTACAGCATGCCTGTAAATGTGGTTTCCCTTTCAAAAGAGATTGTATACGGGAAAACGCAGTAAAGCAAAGCAGCAAAGAGCGCAGTTTCTAATGCGTTATCTGAAACTGCAGGTTCCCAAACTTTTTTCGACCTTCGACCACTTTGAGATTAAATAGAAGTCTTGTCTCCCTATACGTTTGATCAGGGGCGTAGCCAGGAAAATTTTTCGGGCGGGGGGGATATGCGCCTGGAAAATATTTCGGGGGGGGGGGGATATGAACTTATATGTGTAAAAATAGACGGGATTTCATCACTATTCCAAAAATTTCGGGGGGGGGGGGATATATACCGATATCCCCCTCCCTGGCTACGCCCCTGCGTTTGATGACGGTAGCAGTATATTACTTAATATAAAATACACATATGTAGCGAATACTCGGTTTTCTGATAAAACCTGTTTAATAAAGGAAATAAAACATAATGTTATAATTTAATTTAACTGGAAGCTATTTCTTATAACAAGATTTCGTATAGGTAACAAGGTTAGACTGTATTTAGATTTAGTTGTAAATACTGAGGAATCTGCCGTTTCCATGGTAGGAGGATTTAAAGTGAAGGGGTACTGTGGGAGGGGGAGGGGGGCGGCAGGCGGTGTGTCAAGGCCCGGGCTCCACTCGCAGAGAGCTGCTAAAGGTCATGACAAATGAGATTTTCCGAAGAATGAATTTTTTTTTTCATCAATTTCTGTAAAATATATGTTAATGAGTGTGTAATACAATATAATGATAATATTTTTTCAATTCACTCAGTGGAGCACCCTGGATTTTAGTTGGGGGGGGGAGGGGACTGTGGCTACAAATACTGCTTAACTCGATTATAGTGACCTCGATTATAGTTACAACTTTCTTGTAACGTCAAAATATTCTATACCACTTTCCCAAATAACATAAACCCATTGTCTACGTAAGTCTTTACAGAATAATCAATACAATTATCTGGTCTTTCCTCAGAGACGTTGTAACTCAATTTCTCACTGCGTACCCATTCTAAAATCCGAAGGATTTGGTAGAATGCCTCTTGTAGTCATTGCATACCAGTATACAATTTTCGCGAACCACCGGTTGAGAACCAATGTCATACACTAACTGTAAGTGTACTCCCGCACAAGCACCACCATTTCATTACGTTGTTAACGTAAACTTAGCATTGACTAAATGTAAATTAACATTTCACTACTGGTTCATTACTGGTATATATTGACGAAAGGCTATTAGGGGAAATCAATATCATATTAATAAAATAATTGGTGCTTTTAGGATAAAATATATCATATGACATTTTTCTTCTAAAAAAATACGATATTTACAGAAACTGTTAGAAAAATCTCTAAATAAATATGAAAAGTGCGATTTCCCTTATAAAACGTTGTAGAACTGATGCGATTTATGATATTAGTCCACAAATTTTTGTTTTTAAAAACGTCTTTAGTGAAAAATATAACAGGAGACAAAATAGGGTAAAATTTACCCCACGCGAGTTCTTGAGTTACATAAGTAGGCGCGAGTGATGACGGATTTTAAAAATAAAAGTACAGTCGAACCTCGTTAAGCGAAAACGCTTAACACGAAATTTCTCTTAAGACGAAGGAAAACAGTTCCCCCAATCACATTTTGCCTTTTGATACTTTATAGGTTAACACGAATTTCGGTTAATGCAAAAAGATATTTCCTTCACCATCAACTTCGTCTTAACGAGGTTTGACTGTATTTTAATTCATTAAGTGGCAATTTTCTCTTTTTAAAAGCTGTTCACTTCGTACTCTCCACTTTTAAGGAGGGGAGGGAGGGCTTTAGCTCCCATGAACCCCTCCGTGGGTGGGCCTATGAGTTTACTGTTATTTTAAAATGATAACAAACAACGCTAAAAACTGGCTAAAAATCTGGAGTATGATAATCATTTTTAAGTTTCACGTGATCTACTTGGAAAGTAATGAGTGAATGTCATTGATCCATCCATATAAGATTTCGTTACTCTGAATGTGAAACAGTGTTTTTGTAGAAGGGCGAAGTTAAGGTTTTGTAAAATGTTTATTTTCTTCAGTTTTGATTTAA
Organism: Cheiracanthium punctorium; assembly: GCA_038373885.1. Classification (NCBI taxonomy): domain Eukaryota; kingdom Metazoa; phylum Arthropoda; class Arachnida; order Araneae; family Cheiracanthiidae; genus Cheiracanthium; species Cheiracanthium punctorium. The sequence continues at coordinate 386,115 of JAWZYV010008001.1, read as the reverse complement.
GCTAGGAACAATTTTCAATGCCTTAAATAGTATACATATGCATTTTTTGCTAATAAATTGCAATAGAGCACGTTTGTTGACCATGAATAGCATGGGGGACGGGAATTCTCGTTCTGCATTCGGAAATGCATCGATAAAAAATTGCATGCCCTCGCAAGCATTTCACACCATCAAAATTACAATAGAAAATATATGTAATTTATATGCATTCAATAAAGCATATAAACTTTTAACCAGACTATTCTACGATTTTTAACAGCCCTTTACATCACTTTATGTTATTTTAAGATAATTTTGCATAGACAAGCAACAAACTCAGTATCTTTGCTATAAGTAATTGCAATTTTTCTAATAACTAACCAATAATTTTAATTTGTTTTTTCTATAATATTTAATGGGGCGTTATTAATTTGCTTTCTTCATCATATTCTTCTTTGCAAATAAATCTCAGTTGTTGAAAAGCTAGTACTAATAATTGAGCTAAGAACAAAATCACTATAAATCTAGGTAAGGGAGGAGAAATCAATTTTTTCTTTATAACAAAATTCAAATGCATGTGTATGGCATGCAGATTCGGTTTCAATTTGTATAACTACTGCGTAATTTTAAAAAAACAAGTCATAGTAAATATTTATATTATTTACGTGCATTATTAATTGATAAACTGACATTACATATTAAATACAATATCTAATAACTTTTTAGATATGAGATATATAAATTTCAATTAAAAAATAAATTTATTTCCGAATCCAATGTTTTCTGAAGAAATTTCACACAATCATTACGGCATATTCCATTTGAATTGTACTTTTAATCACTAGTAATTTCTATGAAATAATTAAGCTTTGTAAAATAGCACACTTAAAAGGTATTTATCAATTTATACTTTTATATAAGTACCTATAATTTGTGTTATTTTACATAGTTATATTACTTTTAAAACACCAGCTTTTTTCGAGGGTTTTTTTGTTAAGTGATTTTTACTTTTCATTTAAAAAACCGAACTGGGTTTTTCTGTGCATCATTATTTCACCCGGAGTTCATTTTTAGCTCTGTTAATTACACGCTTTTTATTTCAAATTAATATCTCAATTGTTGTGAAGCCAGTAGTAATCGAGTAATTAAGAACAAAATCACCATAATTCAAGAGAAGTAAGAATTCGCCCTTTTTTATGTGCACGCGTGTAATTACAAAGAAGTAATCTATGTTAGCCGGCAATTTATGAGTGTAGGCACAATGTCGCTCGCCCCAGTGACCCCCTCACTCAACCAAACCCCCTCAGTCTCTGGGGATGTTTTGTTCGTTGTGAACTGTGCTAGAAAGATGCCGGAGTAATTATACCTGATTAGTCAGAACTTGATTAGAAAAGGGGCAGCAGTCGTGTGCTTAAAGACCCCAGTTCTTTAAATTCGTTTTTGTTTTATTATTACTTTTTTTTTCTAAATAGTTTTATAATGATGTACTATTTCTATATATGCAACGTAAGCTGTTACAGTTTTAAGGAATGTGACGTTTTTGAAGGAAAACTCAGAATTAGTGGCTTAAGTTGAAATATATATGTGTCCACTCTTAAAAATTTGGTGCAACATTTCACCAAAATTTGGTAAAATATGGTACTAGAAAAGTTTGCTCCATAAGATGGTAAAACCTTGTTCCAACCTTTGGTGCTTCACAAAAGTATGGTTAAACCTGAGTACCAAGTGTTGGAACAAGGCTTCACCTTCTTATGGAGCCAATTTTTCTATTGCCATGTTTTATCATGTTTTGGTGAAAAAATGCGCCAAATTTTTAAAAGTGTATGACTTAGATTTATTATCGATTTCAAAACGTGTTACAGCCGCGTGATTTTGTAAAAATAAGTCATAATCAGTGATGGCTCGTCCATATTTACTGTGGAATTGTAGTACCCCCAGTTAACTATAAATGCTTTTTTCTTTCTTAATACTTTCACTTTACACAATCATGAAGCTTAATGTCACGTAGCAGTAACAAATACTTAAACTAAAAATGTAAAAAAATCCGGTAAATGTTGTAATCTTTTTTTTTTTGAGCAGAACTGCTCACGGCAAAGTTACCGGCAGCGAGTCGTTTGATTACTCTGCGCCTGCACGAAGCCCGAGAGGATACGTTCTGAGATAAGCGGAAAAGGCGGAGAGAGAACTGCGGAATTCACAGTTCTCAGTTCCAGACAGCAGCGTTGGGTTACGGAATCTGATATAATTTAGCAGATAAAAGCAGCTCAAGGACTGGCTGAAACAGCCCGGCATTTCAGTCATGGCATTTTACCGGAAGCCTCTTTTACGTTCTGGACAATGAAAATTGTACATTTTTTAATTTTAAAATTACGTAAAAATGAGTACGGAAGTTTTCCTTTTTGTTTTAGGTGCATCCAAATTTCAGGGTGCAATTCAGTAATCAGGCCACGAGAAATAGCGATATTTCCTATTTTATCATTTTGGTACTGAATGCTAAAATTTAACTATTTGGCTGTCCAAAAATTTTAAAAAAAACGCATTTTGTGAAATTTTGTGCTTAAAAAAGTTCGTGCATACCTTAAGAAATAGTGAATTTTTATAAATTTGTTTAGTTATCAAAATCATTTCTAAACTTTTAACAAATTTTATATTTCTTAATACACATGGCCTTGTTTGAATTAAATTTCCGATGTTTTGGGAGTGTGAAAATTGTATTTCTTTTGCTTAAAATATGAAAAATAGTTAACGGTTCTCACTTTCTTATCACTTAGTATTTTGTGGAAATCAAATTTAATATCCGAGAAATTAAAGTAGGAAAATAATTTAATGCTTATGTATATTTGAGAGCGAAATATTTTGCGATTGTCCTTTAAAAAAAAAAAAAAAAAAAAAAAACGTTAGGTATTATGGGCACAGTTTACCCCAAATTTGGTCAAAAAATCAATTTCCTTTTTTTGGTATTAAATGAAAGCATGTTAAATTATGAATATTTTGACACCTCATTTTGAATCATACGCCAATAATATCACGAGTTATTGTAAATTTTGTTAATAACTCAGCGCGATGTCATTGGCAAACAAACTCTTTAAATGGCTTTTTCTCCATTCTCACATTTTTCTCAATTTCATGTTTTAAAAATGCTAAGGCTATTTTTGTACTTGAGATAAAGATTGAACGTTTTTGTATACATTCTTTACTATGTATCTGATAAATCTGTGCATGGAATTAGCCTTCAGTTTTTTTTTTTTTTATTTTACAGATTTACAGAAATCATATGAAGATATGTTACGTTTTATTGTTTTACACTATATATATATATATATATATACATATATTAGTAGAAAAACTATATTATACGTAATATTATATCTAAGAATCTATCCAGTCTTGTGATACATGCATTTGAAAATCTGTATTCAAAAATTGGACAAAAATCTTTAAAAATTAGTAGAGATTTTTTAAAAAATCAAATTTTGTTTAATTTTATTTAAATGTGCAGTTTAAAAGGATTTGGTTTTTCAAAATGTAATTTTAGTTAAACATTGAAATGCATTCAGTTCATTAGTGTCTTATATTATTTAAAATGAAAAAATAAATAAGTATATTGAAATTGTAAACTGTTCCCTTAATGGGTTAAATAAATTGTCATTTTTTTTCTTAAAATGTCATATCTAAATATTGCATGTTTTCATTCAATAGCTTAAACGAATAAGCTTTAAAAGAATGGGATAACTTCTATCTATTTACATATAATTTATTTAATTCTTTTTTTCGTAACAACTTCATACTTATTTAATGCTTCAGAATGAAGATTGTAAGATTACCGTGTCATTAAGTACTATCGTGTAATCATCCGCAAAGACAACCTTCACAGTTTCGCACGCAAGGGGCGGAGTGTGTTAGGGGATTGAACACCTATTCCCTTGAGAATAGGCACCTTCATTTTTAAAGGGATTATGTATTTCATTAGGACAAACAAGGGATTAAATGTACTTCATTAGAACAAACAAATTAAAAGAGATCCCCCCTTTTAAAGAAATTCTGAGTATACCCATTCCCCTTCGCCATACATTCTCATACATACTTCAAAAACGTAATGGAGTGACGTATACCAGCACCTTTAAAACGCAGCATATTTCTCTGCAATATTTCCTTGCCAATTTAGTCAGCTCGCAATGCTGAGAGGAAGAAAGTGTATATTTCTAAAAAGGACACTAAAGCACTATCCCATGCATTTTACAAGTACAGCCGTTAGAATGAAACACAAAATTCCAGTAATGATTTTACTTGCTTCTACTCACTGGTGGACTGTTTGAAAAATTAAGATAATTTTTCCTCTCTTGTATGATGGATGAAAAGTTCGTTCAATTTCTATTCGCCAGAGAACCATTCTACCACACCACGAGTCCGGGCTCGATTTCCGGCATCTGCTTGGAAGTCGTTTCGTCCCTTCCTTCATAGAAGACAACACTGATCGACCTATTAGGTACCCCCGAAATTAAAGTGACCCATAATCCCAGCCTTAGTAGCGGACATTGCCTACAAATGGCCAGTCTCCATTATTAGAGAATGAAATGATTTAATAGCTAAACTTCATATTTTCACTTGCATATAATTTCGTATCCTGAATTTTGATTTGTATTTGAAGTCCACGAATTAACCCAATGGTTTCTCGTATCACATACTCGCGATACATATGCCAAGATATCTCTATCGGTATGTACTTATATAAAAAGCCTGGTATTATAAGTTCTCCATAGAAATCTTCAGAACTGTTTTTTGTTTAAATACAGTGTGTTCCGAAAAGGTATTAAAGGGATTTAATTCCTTATCTATTAGATAAGTGGGCACTGTAACTTGAAAAAATTTCAAAATAAGTTTCGGAAATAAGACTCCGTTAAAAAAAATTCCTCTCGTCCATTTACAAAAAACTTAGACTTTTTATATTTGTATACGACCCCGTAGAAAAGAATTCCCAATTAGAAAAAAGTGCCCCATACACTAATGAGGTGATGTACCAAATTTCACCCTTTCATCATACCACATCATACCACGTCTATCTTTAAAGAGATATCTTTAAAGATAGATGATCGGGGACTATACAAGATTTTGAAAGTAAACGTTTATTGCTATAAAGAAAAAAAAAATGATTTTCTTTCGTAATTTCTATACGATCCTTGAAATACGATCATTCGGCGTGATTTCTTTTTTCCCTTCAAGATCCCTGGAAAAGTCATTTAAGTCAGAGTTATATTTATCTTAATATCTCTGACACTTTCTAAAGTATAATTCTCAAACTTGTATGTCACTTCATGAGGTTATGGGGCACATTCTACTCACCGGGAATTGTTTTGTACGGCAGTCGTATACAAATTTAAAAAGTGTAACTTTTTGTAAATAAATGAGAGGAGTCTTATTTCCGAACTTATTAGCACTCGGGTGCTATTTCTTTCAAGCACAGAATTTTTGTCTACGCAGCGCACCGTGGTCATTTTTCTGTTTGATTCATGTTTTCTGCAGAGTGATTTGATATTGCTAACGGAAACATGGACTATCGATTCAGATGATTTTCAAATACCAGGATTCACTTGGGTCGAACGGATAGACAGTGGTTTCCAAAACAGAAAGCCATCTGGAGTTATGATTTTTATAGAGGAAAACTTAATGAAAGGCTTTACCCGTGCCTAGACGAGTCAGATCAATGATGTTCAAATGGTCATTGCGTATAATCAAGATAAAGTGAGATTTGCAGTTACATACGCTAGTCCTCCAATTTCTTATGAAGATAAATTAGACGCTCTATTCGAAACGTTACTGAAGGAGGATGATTGTAAGACTGTTTTAGTAGGAGATTTTAACGTAGAATCAAATTCCGATCAAGGATCCAATTTTATAAGTGAAATGGATACTTTAGATGTTCCAAAGCGCACTCATCCAAAACATTTCACCACTAGGGGCGAAACAACAACTGATGTAATTTTCAGCAACAAAATGATGCGAACAGGAGTCTATAGGAGCACTTACAGTTATCATTTTCCTCTATATGGCAGAATTGATTGAACAGATTTTTAAAAAAAAATCTGAAATTCTTCCAGCCGAGTGCATAAATAAAATATGGAAGAATTTTAAATTTTTTTCTTCTTTTTCTTTTCTTTTTCTTTCTTTTACTTTTTTTTTCTTTCTTTCTTTCTTTTTTTTTTTTTTTGAACATTTTTTTCAATTTACACTGCCCATTTATCTCTAACAGATAAAAAATTCAAGCCTGTTACCACCTTTTTGGGATATCCTGTATATATAAATACATGTCAGAGAAGAAACCTGCTTTACACCCAGCCGAAAATCAATCCGAGCTCCTTTTCAATTTCCACCAAAAAAAGAAGAATAAAAAAAAAAATCTCTGCACCAACCTCAACGCTAGGCAAACATCACCCCCCCCCCCGCAAGAGTTACGCTTGTGTTTATAGCTTAGTCACACAACACTACCTCGCACGCCCTCCGCCCCACACGTAAAGGTAAATGATAAATTACTGGGGAACTTAAGCCGCAAACAACAAGAAGAAGAAATAAAAAGAAAAGAAAGACTACATATAAAAAAAAAAGTTAAAAGAACGCGTATTACCAGCAACATACGTTCTCAAAAAGACCCCCTACGCCCCTTGCAAAGTCGGCCCGCAACGTCGACTTCCTGAGAGGGAACCCCCGTCTGATAGGTGGTTCCAGGGTGAGAGGTTATGTGGGTGCAATTTTTTTTTTGCTCCTATTTCGTAAGGTGGTTCAACAGTTGGTGCCAAATGGGTGTTTGCCAGCGATTTGACACCCCGTTAACAATGCAGGAAGTGACAGATGCAGTGGCAGGGGGAGATGCAGATGATTTTCTGATAGCTTATGCAAAGAAATTTGGTTTCTTGTTTATTAAAACCCTCAGCATCTTGTAAAAAGTGAAAAATATGAAGCTACTTTCACTCCACAATCTGTTTATACAAAGAGATTGTTGTTAATCTTTAACGCGCAGTGTTCCCGCTCTGGGAACACCAAACTCTGACGTTTTGACTGTTGCCAGTCACGAAGAATAGTTTGGATTTCTATAAAAATAGTTGCGGGTGACATAGCTCCACGAGAATCCGTTACTTTTTAGCCCGTCATTTCCCGTAAAAAAATGGTCACGATTATTTTTAACAGAACTGACATCCGCTGAAAAATGGAAGAATGCTTGAACAGGCACAGCCAGCTGCGTCAAAAAAGGGTCTCTAGATCTGTGGCACGCGATGAACGCTTCGATCGTCAGCCATCTTGCTGGTAGTTAAGTCGAGCGATGGCAAAGGCTGCCCTTTTCCAGCATTGGGAAAGGGTTGTGCCTCAAAGGGTTAATGGGGTTTAATACCCCCCTCTTTGTACAGGGAAGCCTCCCAACTAGGGAAACTTCATTTAATTCTTTAGATAATTCCCTCTAATTTTTAAAAGTAAAACAAAAATGTCGCTATCACGATATAGGTATCCTATTTTAAAGGTGTTTCGTGGAGAGTGAGCTATCTTGTTTCAATTTAAATGAATTTAACAGCTGTAGAGGGGCAAAAATCATGAATATTGCCCATCAGTATTCAATGGTCCTCAAAAATCATATTGAAAAATATGTTGCACGGGGCAATGAAATTCGAATTTCATTGCGTAAAATTAAAAAATCATTGCGTACAGAAGGAGAATGTCCGCTACTGAGCCTCAGTGACTATTAATTACCAAATAGTAGAACCTGTGTTAAGAAGCCGTATTAAATCCTTAACTATTCTCCAAAAAGCCAGGCAAAAAGAATTATTTATTTATTTTTTATAATAATAATAATAATAATTACTCATCCATTTATTTTTCATATGTACAGTTTTTAAACTGTAATCTCAGAAAATTAATGTAAGTAAACTACAGGATAAGCAAATAAAAAAAGCAATTAAATATTTCGTGAAACATGCAAGCTGGATTTAATGAACTGCATTTGTAGTTTAACTTTTTGTTTTTCCAAAATGAAGTTTTCCAGGAGATCACAAATAAATCCCAGTTTAAAAAACTAAATATTATAAGTGGAGAACTTATGAGCAAATACCTATCTTACAGGGAAATGTGCAGCTGTTATTTCACAAAATAAATTTTATTTGGCATTTTAAAACTAATTTTTTTGCCAGCTGTATTCATCTTAAGTTTCGTTTTAATAAAAAACTTTAGTGCCATGAACTAATAAAAAAAACGGAGGTTTGATATTTTCAGAGATAAGCTCATAAAAAAGGATTTTGTGGGTTTTGTATTAAGGTTTTGCCAATTTCCCATGCAATGTGAATGTAAGAAAAAACTTTAATGCAGAAATCAAAGACAATGAGAACTGTCTCAGCTTCCATTCGGCAGATGGCGTAAGTAGTACTTTCAGTGAAAGTGACACACATTTCCAAAATCAAGAGCGACTTTTGGATCATTAGCATAAATACTCGTTTAGAGAGGAATTAATGTACTCTCCTCCTCGGAGCATGGAAGCATTACAATGAGAAAAGTCGTTTTTGCGCAGTCATATTGTCGTTTTGATGGTAGACTTTCGTCTGGAGCATGACAGTTAGAGGAGTCACATGCATATAATTACACAAAGAATAAAATGGAGTAAATTAAATTGGTGTATTTATATTGCGGAGAAATTTAATGGTGCATTATAATAATAATGTTTTGATCGTGTGTAAAATCACGACCTTTGATTGTAATCTTTCTATTCTGTAAAGAGGAACTTTTACAGTGATGTCCCAATTGTAAGATTTCCGAGAGACCATTTATGTAGGTTAGAGTGTGTGTGTGTGGGGGGGGGGGCAAGAGACGAAAATGAATTTGGGAAAACTAAAAGATCTTTTGAATAAATAATAATAATTCTTGACAGTACTATATTTGTGGATTCAATAGAAATTGGCTGAGTTTTACGCCAAATTCTCATTTTTTTCGGTAAAATGTGGAAATCAAGCCAATATCTTTTGCGGGCCATAGATTGGGGTTAACTCTTGAAGCATTTTATTACTTTTTTCAGCTTTTGTAGGTAACTTCAGTGATTAATTTAATTTCGACATTAATTTTGTGAACAGTTGATTCTTTCTGCTTAAAATGTATATCATACATGCAAAAGATTTACACGTCCCTTTGACACCCTAGAAGATTTTGTAAAAGTAAAACTTATTAATGAGAGATAGAAAAATAGATTGGTGCTTATGTATTTTTCACGATCTACAGTGAAAATTTGAAACTAAATGCTTTCCTTCACAACGAATCACTGAACGTTTCAGAGTTAACCAATAACCGAAAGGATTTTTGAATCTAATTTACGTATTCACAAACGCTATTTATTTTGCAATCCTTAAAGAAAGAAATCCAGTGGAAAAGAGAATCCTGAAATATAAAATTACGGAAAAATATGCGGAAACGTTATAGCCTTCGAGATTTTTAGGGAATAGACGAACGATATTAATGTGATGCCATTCTTTAACAGCAAAATATTTCTTCTTATTACACTTATTTCTTCTATGATATCAAAATTTATACTAGCTCATCGTCTCCTTTCAATGATATTAACTACTTGAAATCCTTAGCTGTCGTTCGTTGTTTTAGCCCCTCTGTTATTGATAAGACTTTTTTTTTTAACTTAATAAGATTAATTCTTAATCTACTCCAGTCAATTCTTTAATCAATTTAAATCTTAATTGTTTCAATCAATTAATTGAATTAAATAAGTATAAAAAAACAATATACAGGGTGAATCTAAAGTCTTGGGCAAAACTTTAAGGGGTGATAGGGCACATAATAAGGAATCAGAATCACATAGCAATGTAGGGTCAAAAATGCAGTTTTCACATACCTGGTAATAATCACTTTGTGAAAAGTATTGAAGTGCTCGTCTAATTTCTTAACCAAGTTTCATAAACAATAAGCTCGTCTCCAAAAATTTCAGTGAAGTAAAATAGAATTTTTAAACTATGAATTTCAGTCTTCTGTTTTCGGAGAAAAATAGTATATTAGTTTCTGACGTAAAATGGTCGGAAAGTGCACTGTTGTTTCAGCACTTTTTCCAAAGTGATTATTAACAGCTACATGAAGACGATGTTGCCGACCCCCCATTGCTATGTGATTCTGATTCCTTATTATGTGCCCTATCGTCTCTTAAAGTTTTGTCCAAGAGTTTAGATTCACCCTGTATAAGAGCAAAGAGCACAAATAAAAAAAATTAAAATAGCAGACAGGTTTCAACATGTCATACATGTTATTTAAATTTTCTTTTTGGTGCTCTTATATGTTATTTTTTAATGCTTATTTACCTTCTGCACCCAAGCTACGTCCTCGTGCTTATTAATAAATTGCATTACCTTTCTTGCAATCTTAACGCTCTCTAAATTTCTGACCTTCTCCAACGTTTTCGTTTCAAAGTCATCCTTAAACCATGAGAATAAACTTCAGTTCTCTTCTCTCGAAGATCTTAATTTGTACCAAGAACTGTTCCATTACTCGTGAATCTTGTGATTTAGCACAAAAATAGACAGTTGTATTGCAAAGTGCTCCATAACCAACATATTTATAGCATGATTTATTTTTCATGTTTTTGTAACAGCGTGTGAATTGCAAAATAGAAATAATAGTAAGTTACTTTGAATGAGGCAGAAGCTAAGGAAAACTGCAATTGTGTTTCAAAAGATACAAAAAAGTTCTTTCTAGATGGACTTGAACACTGCGTGAAATGTGCATACAGTTTTTATCGTTATTTTGTATGTTGTATACAAAATTATATATTTTTATTTAAAGTGTAATGTTTTATAAATTTGTCGTATCACCTTTTTCAAGCATACATTTCATTTACATAAAAGCGTTACGCGCCAGTTTATTTCTATAACGTACGATTACGTTCCTCTTTCATGGTCCTACGTAAACTTATAATATTACTCTTTTAGAAAATTAACTGTGTGAGCTATCCAGGTAGACTAACTGAAATAACCAGGATATCTTTTACTTCTGCCAAAAACGTGACATTATAAAATAAAACTTGCGTTAGATTCATAAACTCTTAACATAAAATTTGCGAATTTCGCAGTTTGTGAGATTCTAAATAGCTCCTCTAGATTACATAGTTTAAAATTTTCACGAGAAAACAAGATCATTTTAATTGTTTTAAATATGAAATGTGTAAATTAGATTGTGAATTTCAAAAATTGAAGTTTCGTTACGACGATAATATGGATTAAAGCACAATATACCGTGTTAATAAATATTTCATGTATAATCAATTAACAGTGTTTGTTGTATTCGTCATTTTTCAACGGGCGTCTCTACAGTGAACTAAACAATAAGTAATCCTACAGTAATATATCCCGCGGTAGTTTCAATGGAATATAGTACCTGATTTTTTTCCATGCAATATTTTACGCATTTTAACCCATTTATGCCTAGTGTCCCTTTTTTGGGACGGCATTTTCGCTATCGGTTGAAAACGTTATTTACTTTTCCTAGCCTTTATTCACGAGTACTGAAACTCAACTCCACAATATATTTTAAAATGACCAAGTAAGATGTTGAATTTTCAATTTTTATGCATAATGATTTGAAAAGAAATCATCCCTGGTTCAAGAAGTTGGCATCAGAAATTTATCTATAATTGCTGGTATTGGCAAAAATCGAAGAAAATCGCAAAAATAATTTGGGCACAAATAGGTTAATATTATTTACTAGAAGACGAAGCCCGTAGTGGAGGCAATTACAACGGGCGCTAGGAAAAACATTTGACGAAAATATGTCTACACTCAATGTAATTAATCTTCGTGCACCTAAAATAAATCGAAGTTTATATTCAATTTTTATTATATACCCAAATCGAATTTCATGCTCTTCTGGAAATGCAGGAAACTTTTGGCATCGAAAGATTTCGTTTTTTTGTACGCAGCCTTTCTTATATCCATGCAGACGATTTATTTGTGGGAAAAAAAAAGTGGAATCATAATTTCCTTTCAAAGTCTGAAGAATATGACGTCACATCGATTGCAACAGCTCATTTTGTCACGCAAATGATTCACTTTTTTTACTCTTGGAAACAGACATGCGGACACATGCCGCAAGTAATACATTCGTTCATTATCGTACAGTTATATCAGTAGTAAATTCCTATATCTTATTTTTTACTCTAAACATAGCAACAGTTCTGCCACTCGTTTGTGTTTCAGAATAGTGCAGCAGCCAAACGAACAACCATTATGCACAATTAAGTGCACTTCAGTGCGATAATCATTAACAGAATTAACTACGATAATTCAGCCGTAAAAGAGGTTTTTTTTTTTCATAATCTTTCGCTCGGCTGATTTATGGAGTTAGGATTTTCCCGCGTGTTTCGACTTTCGAACAAATCGATTACGTGTTCGAAGCACGTGACTATAGTTAGAATACTTTGTAACGCAGTAGTTCACAATGGGAATTAAAAGTTTAGGTGCATGTCCTGAAAATATTGGATCGAAGTGTTGGTTTTTTTCTGCCTACATAATTTGTGAATATTTTTGTTGTGGACATATTTTTGTGGACCGACTTTTTGGGGCCCTTTTTGTGGACCAAATAGAGTTACCAGATAGGGAGGTGCGAGAATAAAATGTTGAAAATCGCCAATGTTTGCAATATTCCATGATTTACGGTCAAGTTCGGCGCCAAAAAGTAAGCTCCCAAAACAACCTAGCTTGGCGATATCTTCCATATTTGGCAAGAAACTGGCTAAAGCTACAGTTTATTGTTTATTACAAAGGAGAGAAGTATGGTTAGAATACGCCTGAAGAAGATTGTAAAACAGATTTTAGCAGCCGATTTTAATGCAGATTGCAATTCTGAAAAGTGCTTTATGGAACAAGAGAGGTAAATACGGCACACTCATGGTTTATGATGCAAATTTCGGACAGTATTTATAAAGGTCAAATATAGTTAAAATATGCTTGACGAAGATTCTTAAATAGTAGACGATTTTAATATGGATTTCGATTCCAAAGAATTGTTTTTTGAAACAAGGAAGGAAGAAAAGCGCACTCCTGAATAATGATACACTTTCCAACTTAATGGAATAAGAAAGAAAAATTGGGACAACTCATGGATTATGATACGCTTATGTAACACTTTATTATGTATTTAAAATATAAAACTCTTTGAGACTTTCCTTTTTAAATACTTCGGCTTCGTAATATAAAGGAAATGTTTCCAATATTGGCTTGCTAAGATTAACTTAACGTTGGATTTACTTTGGATTAGGTTTTACGCTTATCCATGATGTCTTTTGAAGAGTAAATTTTTTTGAAAAGTCAGCTCGCTTTTACCGAAATTTATCCAGGTGGAAAGTTATTTTCATTATAAAACCAATATAGCCAAACTAAAAATAAACCTACATTTACTGAAAATTTCACGGAAATCCTCCATTTGTGCTTGAACGTACGATACTTTCTATATATCAAGGATAAGAACTTCTCTGTCTGTCTGTAAAGAAGTTTCTCCTGTAATTTACAGTAATAAAATTACGGAAATATACGGAATCATTCTGGCGCTACATTTGCCAGCCCACTTTTCAACCCCCCCCTTTTTTATCCTTTACAGTGAAGCCAAATCTGGTCCGCTATTAGAGTATAAACATAATTTTATTAATACATTTTATAAAATGTTTTGAATAACTACACTATATATTTTTCATTGGGTTTATATTGAAAATAAGTCAAACACAGTCCCAATTTTCCATATCGATCTTCCAGAAGAAAACTATCAAAACTCAAAAATCGGGTTTCATCTTGTTTGTTCTTAGATAGCCTTCTAAAAGTGGTAACCTTTTATATGGAGGGCTAGTAAAATATACTTTATAGCTTCTTTTTAAGACGGTTATTGTTAGTATTTTCTTCAAAAGTAGCGATATTTCTAATAGAGCTACTTTCAATCTCGGCTGTATCAATCATCCCTTCCAATGTTTGTTTCCCATATTGCATCAATCCGAGCGCGCCGATGTATTTGCTCTTGTGTACTCTCGTGTGCGCCAAAACAAAACTTTAATATATTATGAAAATAGATGGTTGTAATGATCTAAACTGTTCAAATCATACAAGGAAAAGTTTCAGAATCTTTCGTTCTCTATTGCCGATACAGAGAGGACAAATATATTGAAAAAATCAGAACTGCTTACTGCCCCCTAATGTTTACTGCACGATCAGCCAGTTTCGTTTCACTAGGAAACAAACATTTTTATCTAATCAGATTTATAAGGTATTTACTTTAATGTACCACGATGTAATAGTTCATGGTATTTTCTTTTACAAGTATCTCTCTCTCTCTCTCTTTTTTAGAATTTTTAGTTAACTAACACATTTAGATGCTGTCAATGCTTACAAAAAGTTATTTTATAAAGATTTGTAACACAAAAAATGTTATACTGTCCTTAAAGTAAGTGGTGAAAATTGAGATAATTTACTTTTTTTCTCTAGCTCTTTTCTGGTCTTAGATATTCTTTAGTCGCTTCACTCACTAAAGAGCTGTACTTTAATTTATCATATGTTTCATTTTGTTTTCCTTGTATAAATTTCAGCAGCTACTGGAGTACAAAACATATATATTCATGCAGATTAAACTAGACAACAGGAGCAGCAAAATCAATTATTGGCTATTCAATAAGGACTGCTTATCCGTACTCAAATGCTAATTTCTCACAATAGGTGTAAGTTATCAGTAGCAAGCCATACCCTCCGCCCCCCCTTAAACCAAGAAAATTCAGATATTACTTATTTGTAAATATTTTCTTCAATTGCAAACATTTTTCCCCACTCTCAATGCTACATGCCAGTGCCCCTCACTACATTAATTAATTCTACTAGAGTTAAAAGTGCAAATATCTTTCATGAAGTAATGAAGTACGACATAGTTTACGAAAAGCATATCTTCAAAACCCTGACTGCATATTCGACCAATTTAATAAATTTTAATGAAAAATGTAAAGGAAATAAGTGGTATGATTTTTCACGTTTGAAAAAAAAAAATGAATGTAAAACTTAAATTAGGTATTTCGGAGTATACGAATACTTTTAATTTTTTTATGAAAAGTTTCTATTCATTTTTACGTATAGTACATAAAAGAATATTTATAATTAAATTAATAAAACGATACAATCTAATTAAATAAATGAAGTAATATTTTCTTCGTTGTGCAAGATTTTATTTTTCTGTTGTCAATTTGTTAAGGCAAAGTACACTAAAACTATCTCCTAAAGGGAGGAATTTTTTGTGCAGAGGATTTTTTTTTAAAGGAAAAAGAGATATTTTTTATATGTTATCCAAAATTATATCATACAGTTGCATGTAGTAACAATGTATCTTCCTGACTGGTACATTTTAAATTTGGTTTCATTATTGGCACAGAGTTCTTGATCATCATCATATGACTTTTATAATATTTTAACATGTGACATGCATTTAACTTATAAATATCATTTATGAATCATGTTTTGTTTTAGAAATCACTATCGCTGCTATTAAAAACGAGTCTTTTCCAGTCTGCCTTGTGAAGATATCCAGCAATATTCGCAAAAATATATCTCGCATTCTTATTGATGTTTAGAAAAAGAGTAAAGACAACAAATATAAAAGACAGAAACTTTTTACATATTTATTTATCAATAGCCACATAACGTAGCAAGTACTTTACATATATACATTCATGGTAATTCTTTTATTATTATTCTTACAAACAAACAAAACATCTAAAACAATCGATTTTTCACGTTATAACAATGCCAAAAAACAAACTCTACAGGGGAGAGAAAAAGTAAATATTAACAACATAAAATAGAAGCAATGTAAATGTGACACAGCTTGAGTATAATTTAAAAGAAAAGAGCTGGAATTTTTTTTTTAGTCACACCAAAGGGACGTTCGCTTCGTTTAGAAATTATTTACAATCGCTCTTCAGGAAAACAGCAAACTGAGCACTGTGAAGGCTTTCTTTGATACTTAGGGGAATGTTGGTGGCTGGTGGGTTTATGTGCTCTTTTGTTTTTGTTTTTTTCTCAGCTGATCAATGATGTACAAATCTCGTACAAAAGAAAAAAGGAAAAATACCCGTTTACATATATCTAGCAACAAATTCAGCAGAATGACGTCAGTGGGAGCTTTAGGAAAAACATTAAAATACCCTGTCATAATTAAGAATGAACTGTTAGTTTGCAAATGAAATGTATACTTTTTCTACATAACTTCTCAGTCATATCCTCCTTCCATAAAATTTAGGTTTACTATTACTAAAGATGATGTATATGTTCTGCATCCCCTATAGAAATATAAAAATCGTCTGCAAGTTACACTTATTCCACCACACTTTTGTTTTCACGTGTATAGAAAAATCCTGTTGTCTTCAACAAAACAGTTTATTATTACTGTTGTTGTTGTAAAACTTACTTTTATTTTGGGGGTTCCATTTATAAATAAGTGCAACCCCCTAAACAATTTATTTTTACCAAGAATTTGTTAAAATGTGTTATTTAAAGGATAAAATGACATTTTTGTAGTGAATAATACTGAAGAGAATGACTACAATTGAAGAGGTAGATTCAAAACTCACATTCTTACTTTTGTAAAACTCACATTTTTAAATTTAAATTCTAGCTTTACCAGAATTACTACTGGTTTAGGACTATGTGCAAGTACTTGTTATAGTCACAAATATATCACACAAAATAAAGTTGTGCAAATATATCATGTTTGGTAGGATTTTTTTTTTTTTTTCATTTTTCTAAGAACTAACTTTATGATTAGAGAATGTAAGCTTTGTATCGACACCCTTCAATTATGAGAGGTGAATTTAATATCATTTCCCAAAATAGGCTGCTTACATTATTTTCAATAGATAAAAGCTTCACGAGAATTTATTAGCAAAATTTTAACATTAGAATGGAAACTGTAAAATACAATTTAACCAAAAAATTTATTAACAATTGCAAATTTTGTAAAGTTGTATCTTTTCCAATTGCACAATCGCTGCATTTTGTAAAAACTACAAGTAAGCACTTTTCATACAGTAAATACCAATTCCAAATAAACCATCAAAATATTTAAGGTTTCTGTATTTTCAATGCTTCAATTTTATCATACTCGCGTCTATTAGTTTGAATTTGTAAATAATATATAGTAAAGCAGGCTAGCGGATACCAGAGACTTAGAAAGAAAAAAAAATTAGTTGGGGAGGGAGGTGCCCAAAAAGGTGAAAAAAGTAGAATTGCTCAGAAATATAATTTATTGACACTCATCTAACAAAAATCCAAATTTTCAGGGGATGCTCGGGCCCCCCAGGGCACCCGTGGCGGATACTAATTAACGTATATTTATTTCAATGGATACAAAATACAAGGCTTAGAAAATGATCTTAATCAATAATATTCTGATACAAAATGAATATAAACGTACGTCTACAGCGTTTAAATTATGAAAGTGTACATTGATGGAAAAATATTACTCTTCTGACCTAAGGGGTATTTTCAATCTTTAGCGAACACATATGTGAATTGATGAAATATGGCGTGAAGAAATGGCTAAAAAAATCTGTTTCATAAACTTAAGTAAATGTATTAAAGTGAAATATTTCTATCAATGTAAAAAGCTGCCATTAATTATAAAGTATGAATCGTTAAAATTGCGTTTAAGCTATTCATTTTACTTGTAAAGATTTCAGTTCGTTTTGACTAAATTAGAAAAGTACAATTGTTCCTAATTTCTGAATTTGCAATTTGCTTATTTATTCTCAGACCAATTTAAATTATTATAGCTTACTGCATTATTAATTTTCATATATATTTTTTATACGGCATATAATATTTATGATTTGCAATGTATGTTAAAATATAAGTGAAAATATTAAAGCACCAGATGTGACTAGTTATTGGTTCTCTCAACATTATACAATTTACTCAACATTACTCAACAATTTACTCAACATTAATACGCAAAATGTTTGCTCTTACAGAAACAAGTGCTACCACTGACATCATTCTCTACTTCACTAACAAATGGGACTAATAAAATGGACTGCCAAGTTACGCCAATTCTACCAAGGAAACAAGAAAACAACTGAATCCAAATGGTGCCTGTCTTCGAATAAATATTAAAATTTATTTACTGAGTATATATTTTTTGTGCATTAAAAGTAAATAACAAAATAATGTGCACGTTACATACGTTAATGTATAACAAATTATGCAGTATTTCTCTCTCATTAATTTGCACCAATAAAAATATGGCAACACTTTTCCAGACAAAATAATTATAATAATAATAATAACAATGTTAATGCATTCAACACTTAATAAAGCGCCTTTTACCGACTGAAGAAATTAAGACTTTTATATACTTAAAAGTCTATCGAAGTTATAAAAACCTAATTTTTTCTTCCTGAAGCTAGCATTTCTTTGAAAATGTCTAGCTATGTAATAGGTAGTAACGTAACTAACAGCAAAATATATTATACAAGCAATGCTCAAAACTGGCTACTTTTCAGTTACAGGATTCTAAGTTAAATAATTGCGGATGAATTAAATAAATCTGATCAGTAAACTGATTTCAGCAATCAAAATAAAACTTATTATGGTAAATCATACTAATTTTTATTGTAAATCCTGCTTTATACTAGTATCTATAAATGAATATACATCAAAATAAAATGGGGATTACTCGAAAAAAAGTTATAAAATGAATTATTGGAAAGAAATATTGGTCAATAAAACACTATTTTTTAAATACACCTGAATTAACAACGCAAAAATTTATCAGTAAACAATAGTGAAAAACATGGCTGCCATATTAAAATAAATTTAATTAATGCACAGAGCTTTTATATTTTGGACTACAAGTAAAAATAAGATATGACATATACATATAACGTATTTTTAAAGGATAATATTTTATTCACTAGATTTGTCTGTTTATGTTTCCATACTGAGGAGATTTTTTTAGACAAAATTGCATTTTGGGAAAAGTTATAGAGTAAAGTTGTTCAAAAACATAAGTTTTATTATAAAACTAGTTTTTATGGGATTATACTTAATTTGAAGAATTTAAAAGTTTTTAATAACTTTTTTAAATTCATAATGTGTAAAATAAAAGTTGAAATTTGATTTAAAGATTCAAACATACTGAATGATACTTCTAGAAAATTTTATGCAATGTTAATACAAAGACGTATAGCACATCTTTGCAGATATTGCGAGAAATGGAAATCAAGAGCTTGAAGGGAAATTCAAAAATCTTTAAAAATTATATCAATGTTAAATCATATTTAATTTTGTTAGATATTTTATTTATCATCATTTCAAAGATCATAGAATTTCTATTAATTTCAGCATTAAAACTTAGAATTAACACTAGGTGAGCATAAAATGTGAAAGAAGGCTCAGAAAACATTAACCAAATATGTGTAACAATAAATGTTTGAAACAAAACACAGCTACATATTTATATTTTAAAAAATGAACATGTACGAGACAAATAATGCGATACCATTTAATTACATATATACAGCTTTCTCTCTTAACATACTTTTTTATCTGAAAGACAAAGCTGTGCATTCAAACATGTTCACTTTATACACAGAGTAATCAAAATAGTAACTCTTTTTCATTACATTTAGTTATGTGCACAGGTTTCAAACCTTTATTCGCGAACTAAAGCACCTTCAGGTACGAACATAGTTGCGTTATTTTTTAAAATACAATGTACATAGTATTTGTGATACTCTAAGGTAATTTTATCTATTGCTTAACCATCACCATCTAGACAAGGCCGGAAAAAGTGCTGGGGCACTTGATGACGTCTCTCAGACCAATAGAGTCAGATGACTGTCATCTGGCTTGCAGATTGGTGATGCATTGATTCACGACAAATCAGCTATCGAATGGAAAGTCACCTGACCCTAGTAGTCCGCTAGACGTCATCGAGTGCCAGGAAATTTATGAAGATTGACCGTGAATCAGAGCTCCGTGATGTCATATTAAGGAATTATTTCAAAATACATTCTTGACCAAATTTATGGCTGCTTCGCACAAACACTGACAGTAGTTTTTAATTCAAAGAACATTTAAAAATATTTTTTATCAATAGTTGTAAACTTCTTTGGATGCATAATTAATAATAAAATGGCTTTTAAAATGAAAATAACATTTCTGTTCTGAGAAAAGAATTTTGTGCTTCCATAACAGCCTGAAATTTTATAAACATATATTGTCGAAATATTCATTAAAACACTGGTCTGCTGAGGATGACGTCACGATCCCAGAAGTTTGGCTTCTATCAAGGCGGCTTTGGCTTAACCTTCTGAAGGCAAAAGTGCTTGCATGCTTATCGAGTTTCAGCCGTTAGAGGATAGGTGTGTTTAAAGAGTTTAAACCAAACACTAAACCCGAGTTTAATCAGTTCAGTCTCCCCATTAGGCAGAGGAGGAATACTTCATCGGTGCGTCTCTGCAAACAATCGGAGAGAAAATGTTAAACCTGGGTTCAAGAGTAAAAACTGTGAAGAAAAAAGGATGACCCACATCTTAAAAATTTTCTTGGCATGCTACAAAGATCTGAAAGTTTTTAATTTAATTCAAACAAAATAATTTCGATAGTTAAAAGAAAATTAGCTCGAAATAGTACTTTCAAACTTTTAATTTAGAAAATAATTTATGGAAAACGTATTTCGACTAGTGAAAGATGCAGATGTGTTATAGTAAATAATTGCCGCTCATTCAACGGAACATTATACCTCAGCAGCTTAGAGGGTTAAAGTCTGTTCCGTGTCTGTTATCTTGAAATTTTTATACCCATGTTACAGGGCTCGCGCGTACTCGCATTTTACGCGTAAATCGATATTTTTTGAAAAAATTGACTCTCACTTTTTGAAACTGCGAGTCAAATTTGACTCGCAAAATTTCAGCCGAACAGTTATGGTACTCATATCTGTAATCAAGTTTATATTAATCGTGCATTGTGAAGAAATCAATATGTAGGTGAAAATTAATAATTACATGAGAAAAAAGGAACGTCTTTACTTTCTCTTTCCTAGATTAAAACAAAACAAACTAGTTTTTTGACTTTGACTCGCACTTTTCAAAAATTGACTCTCACTTTTATTGACTGCGAGTCAACATGACTCGCAGATTTTGAAGTCTAGCGCGAGCCTTGCATGTTAATTATCCAAAGAAATTTTAAATTTTTGGAAAAAAAATAAGACAGTCCTATACGAAATTCTATATTTTAAGACAGTTTATTAGAATGTATAAAAAATTTGATGCTAGACAGTTTTAATACATAAATTAAAAATAATAACTTAAAATTAGTTACAAACACACTCCAATAGTACACACTACAATAGTACTCAAGATGTAGTGTTTTCTCTGCAAAATGTTTCGTAAATTTAATTTTTGGGCTCTTAAATTTTGTGAGAAAGAGTAAAAATTGGTAGACGCAGAATCAATCAATACATTTTTCTAGCAGACCAAATTAAATTAAGGACATTTTTGTTTTGTGTGTGTGTGAATAAAATTTCCACGCAACAGTACTTTACACTACGGCATGAGATCGGACTTTCAAGACAGCAATCATAGAACAGCCGCAAGTTTTACTGTGGCGGGAAGGTTTCAGTCGTTTCTGTGTAACACGAAACAAACGACATTAAAAAATTTGTTAATTAATTAATAAAAAGTATGCTTAGTAATTTTCGTGTTTATGTACCTTCTGCAAAGTATATCTTTGTTTTATCTGAGTCGTAAAATATTGCTCATTAACAAAAGAAAAAAAAATGTCCATAAATTATAGAAAATTTTTATAACGTGTTTATTTGCCGTCTACTATTAACACACAAACTTAGTACTAAATTTTTCAGCATTCTGGGTTAATTTCTAATTGATTAAACATATAAATTGGTATTTATATGTTAATTATTTTATTTTAGGCTAATATCAAATAATCAGAATGCATGTTAAATATTTTGTAACTAACTGTCGTGCTATGCTTTGAATTTCTTTAATATATATAAGCTTTCAAAAGAAATTACACAGCGTTCAAAAGTTCAGCATTTAAAAGTAATTTGTATTCATTTCATTTTATTTATTTATTTTATTTTATTTTTTGAAAACAAGGATCGTTTGTCAATAATTACTTGAAAAAATTATTAAAAAACTGAGTCCTTCGGCTAAATGGCCTACTTTTTTTACTGTACCTGTTTTAATCAAGGTAAGTCAATTAAAGATTATCATTAATGTAATTTTTTATTTAATTAAAAAATTGTTTCCGCTAATTCGATAAATTACATTAATGTTTCCTGTACATAACTTATTTACGTGTTTTATAAAAATGGAGTTATTTTTTTCCCTGTTTAGATGAAAAATGACTTTTAAAACAAGTCACCTGGCAAAGAACTAGAAAGAATATTAAATCAATAAGCATAAAGCCAAGTCATTTCTCAAGCGCTGTGCTCTGATAATGTTAAAATATATTTAGTAGAGTGATACAAGAGAACATTTAACTTTCAATCTTGGTTTTATAAAATAAACAGTGATAATGAATAAAGGAAATTACATATAGTACTATATTTTCATTTCTCCAACTTCCACAATTTCAACTTTAAGAAAAAAAGGGAAAGGGGAAAAAACAAAAAGAAAACAATTACATGAATCTTGCAGTTTTAAATTTAAATAATTTTTGAAAATTAAAAAAAAAAGATTACTCAAGTTATATTTTATTTAAAATATAATATAATATTTAAATAAATATTTAAAATAAAATAGTTTTGCATTTTATTTTATTTAAAATAAAATGTAAAAAATTATTATTATTATTATTATTATTATTATTTTCAGTGAGACAGCCAAACATTTATTTTTAATCTAACACAGTAAGAAAAGTTTGAATCAAAAACAGTACGAAAGGAATAACTCCATAAGGAAATTATGTTTACTTTCAAATGCAAAAAGAGTCTATCTAATATTTTAAGACTAAGCATTAAAAATGTTAAACCTAAATATTTTTAAAAATTAAATGTAAGAATGCTCAATTTTTTTTTCTATCGATCAAATATTTTTAACTTGGATTCAACGGAAATAAACCATAAGGCAACTCTGATGAAGAACAATAAAAAATAGGGGAAAAAAACTGGTATAATTACTCAATTATAAAACGATTATCACTCACCATATAATTATGTACACTCAAAGGAACGAAAATAAGTCTATAATTTTCCCTCTCAGATTCATTACGAGGCTACGAACATTTCTTTCCCTACATTATATACTTATTTCTCTTGTAATGTGGATTGTATCTCCAGCAAATGTGTAAACCAAGTGAAATAAATACAACGCATAAAAGATGTCGAGCGTTTAAATAAATAGAATAAAATGACAATAGATCAGAATGTATATGATGTTGGTGTCCTACATATGTTAGGTAAAATAACAGTCAAAAAATTATTTGTTATTTAAATAACTTCGCGACAGTTACAACTGCAGTGTTGTAGCGACGACAATTAAAAATAATTACATGATGCAGCTTGTATTGAATGAGTGCCGTTTTAATTATGAATAAATTTTGGATAACAGATCGAACTGCACATTTCGAAATCGAGGGATTATGGGTAATATGTGCATTTGTTTCCAAATGAGTTGTAGTTATACTGCCAATTGTAGTGTGCAAATAATTATACTATTTGATATCGTAAATTATATTTTTAGTCTTAGTTCTTCAAATCTTCTTGATTCTTCAGTTCTTCCTGATTTGTGTGTTGGCAATCGAAAATTAATAGTAATTTTTTATTGTAATTTTCTGAGATAAATCCTATTTACGTATTTTAATTTGTATTGTAAGTGTAAAATATCTATTTAGTTCAATTTAAATGAACTTAATATTCCTTACGTGCAAAATAAAAACTTTTAATAAAAAGACTTAAAGTATTTGCAACTAATTCATGAACGGTTTTAACAAATTTGCTTCTGTTATGCAAAAACATAATATTTTTTTGACAGTAGAAAAAACGTAAAGATAGTCATAATCTAGATTTTCCCTTTTTATTACATTTTATTAAACACAATCGGTTTCTGATAAAGAAAATTCATACTACTGTGAAACTATTGGAATATTTACAGGAAAAAGAGGAATGGTAAAGCTAAGTGTAAACTAAATACTTAAAATTAATGAATGGAAGTCAGTTTTAGAAAAATAAATTTACATGCTAAAAAAAAGTAAAACTACTTCTATTTTTAAAGAATAATTTCAACAGCTAAACAAAATTTGAGATATCTTTCAAAACAATTTTTCTAAACATAAAAACAATAGTTATCTGTATCTAGCTGTATATAATCACCTAAATTTAACGAAATTGTACGAAAAATACAATTCTAAAACACTTGGTCAATATTGTATTTATCTTAATTAATAAGTAAATACAATTTAAAAAATTTTTAAACATTGTCAACAGTCAAAAGACATTTACAAATTATTCCGAACTGCTGTACATCATACTGAATAATGTATTGCACTTTATAATTTGAGCTTGGCAATAATATTTTGCAATATTTCAATCAACATTGATCTTGTTTAAAAAAGTATAAATCAGTAACAAGAGCACGAAATATAAAAATCAAATAATATACACATCACATTCAACGTATATTTACTTTCATTTACAAGTCAATTATTTACTGATTCAATATATTTACTTTCACTCAAATGCTTAAAAAAATAAGACACGATGTTTTATAAATTTTGTATTTTACTAGCCAAAAAGTCTATTTAGTCATTCAGTTGATTTAAAAGCCTTCAAAACGAGATGAATATTTAATTAATGTAAATTAATAAATGTTCGAGTATATTCAACAGAAATTTTTATAAGCTATGTATTTTTTTCATGAGTATATATCCTCTATTATAAAGTAACGCAGAACAAATTTTAACGTTTAATTGCCATTCGCTAACAGGACACAAGATTTAATAAAGCATTTTTTATACGTTACTCATTTTTATATTAATAAATCTATAAGAAACAATATGTGATGATGTTTTCCATTTAATTTGCGAAAATGTCAATTTTATACTTTGATGAAATATTAAAGAATGTTTTTGCTTTGAAAATACCTATTATTTGAATTGCATTAATTAAGGCAGAATAAAACCAAACTAGTGTAACTTTGTATATAGTTTATAAGTCATGAGCATAAGAAATAACAGTGGAATTTCGACAAATTTTGTGGGTTTTTTTTCTTTCAAGTGAATGAATATGAAAATTACATTCAAATTATGTTTGAAAACTTTTCTGAGATAATTAGGTTAGGGTAAAGGTTTAATGTATATATACTCAGATTCAAATAAAAGAATTAATCCCAATAGAATGCACATGTAAACTTATTTTATATAAAGAAAAAATTACAATACATTCAGATATACTAAAAGTTTTTAATAAACTGAAAAAGAAAATCCATAAAATCAAGGCTTTTATAGTGCTTTAACAACAAAAATCAATTTGTTAAAGAAGATGATAAGAATATAATAGAATAAAAATTTTACACTATCGTATTTTCCAGTATTTACAGTTGTCTTTAGATTAAATAATTAAAAATTTATTTAAAAAAAACACACTCATGAAAGGTACTTATCGTTTTGTATATGTGTTTCGGATGTAAAATTTTTATCCCTCATCAACAGCTCTCCATACATAGACTGGGATTGTAAAGGGAGTGGGAGTTGGAATGAGACTTTCAGTCCAGTCTGTAAATGGAGAAATGCTGATGAAGGATGAAATTGTTTAGTCCGAAACAGTTAAGTACATTTTATGCGTTTTTTGTTTTACGAAGTTTTAATTATTCCATCTTTTAAACACCAGTGTACGACGGTGCAGAAACTTTACACTGTCTTACCCCTCAGCAGTTACTATGATTTTCTCATCAATGAATGTAAATATACGTTGCAATGAGTTAAAAGGGTAAAGATAATTCAAAATACACTCAACGAAGAATTTATCAGGCACACACAAACTACACTTAAAGGAAACATGTCTTCAAAATGAATTTATCACTGCTAAAATAAGCACCATTAATTCAGTTCGTAAATTAAACTTTCTTACTGCACAAAAGTTGCTTTTTTCTTATAATCTTCAAAAATATGCAAAATAGTTTAGAAGTTGCGGCGTAATTCTTTTGATTGCATTGCAGTCTTTGAACAGTACTAATATATCAAAATCAGTGTTCTCTTTTTCATTGAGTCGAAGGCAATAATCCAGCGGTTTGAAGGAGTAGCTGCGTTTTGGAGATCACAAAGGATTAAAAAAATGCGAAAGTAACAAGTAGAGTTGAGTGCTTCCCAAACTTGATGTACGGTTTTACTTGCTTTCTTGGAGACGGTCTGGCAGTGTTACTTGGCCAGTTGGATTGAGGAACTTTGTTGTCTGACCTGGAAGGAAAGAAAAAGAAGACCATAAATTTTTGAAGAAACAATTGCTGCACATAAAATGGAAACCGTTACATCATCATCAAAATAATAATAATAAGATACATCCCGTAAAACAATGATGCTGTTTTAACCCTCTGGTGAGAAACCATCTCATTTCAGCGCTTTTACTGCTAGTCACCAAAAAATGGTTAACCCTTTAACGCGCAGTGTTCCCGCTCCGGGAACACCGAACTCTGACGTTTTGACTGTTGCCAGTCACGAAGAATAGATTGGATTTCTATAAAAATAGTTGCGAGTGACATAGCTCCACGAGAATCCTTTACTTTAGCACGTCATTTCCCGTAAAAAAATGGTCACGATTATTTTTAACAGCACTGACATCTGCCGAAAAATGGAACAATGCGAGAACAGCTGGACAGATTGCCCAATGCTGTAAAAAGGGCAGCCGTTGCCATCGCTCGACTTAACTACCAGCAAGATGGCGGACGATCGAATCGTTCATCGCGTGCCACAGATCTAGAGACCCTTTTTTTAAGCAGCTAGCTGTGCCGGCACAGCCAGTCTGCGTCAAAAAAGAGTCTAGATCTGTGGCACGCGATGAACGTTTCGATCGTCCGACATCTTGCTGGTAGTTAAGCCGAGCGATGGCAACGGCTACACTTTTTTCAGCATTGGGAAAGGGTTGCGCCTCTGAGGGTTAAGTGATCCTAACGCTGAAAAAATGTATCCGTTACCATCAATCCATTTAACTAACAACAACATTGTTTTCTTGGAAATTTTTTTGCAACTGGCCACACAGCCGGCTGCGTCAGGAAAGTTCTTTATCTCAGTGGCGCCAGAAGAGCTTTTCGATTGACCGTTATGTTGTTGGTAGTTAAACGGTTCCCTGGCAACGGCTGCACTTTTTCAGCATTCGGCAGTCTATCCAATTAGTCTTCTATATTGATGTGGAAATTCTTCTGCTTCAATTGGTTAGCACATTTGAAAGTGGTAAAAAGGCCGTTGCTCCGCATTTTTGAAATGACAGTAGATTTTATTCATATCAGATCATCCAGAAAACTTTGTGCTGTAGTTCTCAGCGAGAAATAACGACCCAAAATTTTGGCGATAAAGCATTTCATTAGCCAAAATAATCTGCTTCAGCTTCAATTGCATGTTCCCAACGAGTTACAAGCTTATAAATCTCGCGTTTGTTAGCGTTCTTATCCCAAAAACCGAAAAAAATTTCTGTGGCATGGGTGACATAATCTCAGTTTTGGAAATGCTGTTTACGCATGGAAAAAAAGAGAGTGGTAATCAGATGGAGCCATGTCTGGGGACTAAGGAGGATGAACTTAAACTCGTCAATCAAGTGTATTGATATCCTTCTCCTATGTTGCTTTCGGCATTTGAGGTTCGGCGTTGTCTTGAAAAATGATCACTCCTATACTATTGATTACTGCTGCCTGACATACTGACAATGTACCCACGACCTTCTGTTTGAATTTCATTTTCATTTATAACCGTACGAACTTTTCGGATACCTGATATATTTCAAGAAATAGAAAACATCGAATGCAGTTAATGCGAGAGACAATGTTTAATTTCATTGCACACATATGCAAATGATGTAGGTGGTCATTTCGCAAATTTTCTAATCGTAATGATTCTAAAAGTGCTAAACCCTGCATTTTTGGGACATATAGTAGACTATTTTTATAAAGATTTCTTACCACGCTAACTGTTAAAAATCTTTACAATACTGTAACATTAAACTGCTGTAAATAGGTATTTAAAAAATCAATTATCATACAAAATTAGCAGGTGATACTTTAAAATTCTCTTTCCTTCAAATATTCCACAGTACAGAGTAAACTGACAGTGCATTTCACAATGCATTCACTCAAGAAAAACGCATCAGACAATAATATTTCCGGAGACAGATCTTACTCAATGCCGTAAGATCTCTGTAAAGAGGTTTTACTGCATGTAATAAAAATATTTCCTGCTGAATGGAAAATATTATTTTGACACTGAAAACTATCTACAATATACAGAGGCTGTAGCTACATATTTCAACATATTCACACAGACGCTAATCAGTTAAGACTTAAATTTTGCAATCACCCTGGTGTGTTACATTACACACAATCATTTTCTCTCTGTATCATCGCAAGATATCTGATTCTGATAGATTCGTATTCTGGTAGTAAAATATAATCATCGAACTTATTGTGAAACATTTTCGTGATAAGCGAATTTATGTCTTCTCGGTGTTATTCTGCTACTAAGAGATTTTCAGTGCGAAAGTTTTCCTTTTTCCCAAGAGATGAAACGAAAAAACGACGCAAATTAAATTTCGTAATTCGACGCTGCGACATCTATAATTATGAAGTAAATGATATCCACACTTTCAGTTTAAAAATTCAGTGCTAAGGAACGCCCGGTTTGGAAAGTCTCTGGTCGCAATCGCTTTCTGCCATCGCTGTTGATAATAACGGAATTAGCCCGAGAAAATTCCGGCCGCCGTAAGAGGGGGCCTCTCCGATCTCGACCGATCGCTGATCCCGCCATTAATCACGGGCGATCGTTACGTCATTATGGATCGATTAATTTCACCTTTCCGTCAACTATCGATCCATCACAATTAAAGGATCGGCTCAGATATCGATAACGTCTCGTCACTCCCTTTAATAGAGTTGAGTTGAGATGATTATTTTTTTATTTTTCCAAGAGAGAGAGACCAATTCTGAGGGAAAAAAAATATTAGTACGACAGGACGTGTGTGTGGGGGATTACACGTCGGTTGTGGGGCCTCTGTGGAGGTTTAACAACCTCCTGAAAGAGTACATATAAGACGTGGGATGCTTTAGGTTCTTTTTTAATTATTTGTAAGTAATCTTATGGATTCGTTCGTGTGAAAGATATGAACGAGATGCGACAGTGACATTGGTAATGGTTATGAAGTACTTACGCAAGCGTGTACAGCTTCTGGCTATATCATAATCCTAACTACCATAGAACCTAAAACAATGTAACTGATTCTTTTTAACTTCACGACAATTTGTTTCTTATTAACCCTTTGATGCGCAACCCCTTTCCCAATGCTGAAAAAAGGGCAGCCGTTGCCATCGCTCGACTTAACTATCAGCAAGATGGCGGACGATCGAAACGTTCATCGCGTGCCACAGATCTAGACACCCTTTTTTGACGACAGCTGGCTGTGCCGGGCACAGCCAGCTGTCGTCAAAAAGCTTTCGTTGCTGGTAGTTAAGTCGAGAGATGGCAACGGCTGCCCTTTTTTCAGTATTGGGCAATCTATCCAGCTGTTCTCGCATTCTTCCATTTTTCAGCAGAGGTCAGTGCTGTTAAAAATAATCGTGACAATTTTTTTACGGGAAATGGCGTGCTAAAAAGTAAAGGATTCTCGTCGAGCTATGTCACGAACAACTATTTTTATAGAAACCAAATCTATTCTCCGTGACTGGCAACAGTCAACACGTCAGAGTTTGGTGTTCCCAGAGCGGGAACACTGCGCGTTAAAGGGTTAAACAGGTAAGCTATTATACTAGTGTAAGTAAGCTAATTTTAAATATGCATGAAATATAGCGTACATGTTTTGGAACTTTTATTCGCGTTTTCTAAAGAATTCGGCTTTTTACATGAAATCTATCGCTTTCTTTCCGACATTCACTCGTCTAATCCAGTCAGCATCTGATCAGCTTAAACCAATCAGCATCTGATGCTTACACTTCACTGGGGTAGCCTCGCTATGTAAATAACTTTTATGTCACCGTAATAAATTCATTTTAATTTTTTAAGTCACTTTTTCAATTGATATTATACCTATATAATAACTATTTTACTGACTTTTTAAGATTGTGTAACACAATATATTTTCGAAAATTTTGGAGTATTTTTGTGACGTTTATACATATTAGTATATCGATAATGATGATCTAAATGCAGTATATACGTGTGTCACTATTTTAAAGGCAAGAATGTCTATATTCTAAGACTTAAAAAAGTAAAAATGGATTTAAAAAATTAAATAGTTATGTCACAATCCGACAAAACATGTTAATAAAGTATTAGTTTTGCATATCGATGACATTTTGCATTTATTCAATAATATTTTTTGAACCTAGTAGGGGCAATGCAAATAACTGTTTATTAAAAAAAAAAAATGTTTTCACACATTAAAATATTTTACCGACTGGGAACACTTTACTATTTCTATTAGAAAGATAAACTTACTATCAAATTCTACAACATCAATGTCATGCAATTAATGCAAAAGGAAAAATTATTCACTGCTATTTTATTTTTCATTATTTTATTAAGGTAAAATTAAGAGCCAAAAAATCCATAATTGTTATGGAATTTTTCATTTCATAAAAATATGTATATAACCGCTCATACATTAGATTTTAAATAAAAGTTACAAATAGTTAACAATAATAAATGCATAAATTTAGCGAATGAAACAGTTGAAATTTTTTTTTTTCGAACGTTACCCGTAAAAAAAATTAGAAGAAAAATTCGTTTTAATATTTTTCAATGATCAGACTTAAGAAATTAAATATATCATAGAAATAAAATATTTAATGATATTTAACAAAAAATTTTTAAACTGTGCCTTTATAAAATAGTTTAGTTCGTTTTGAAATTAAATTTATTCAAAAATTACCCATAAAAAGTGAGCGGAAACATTCCTTTTAATGTATTTCATTGATAAAACGTATAAAATAAAATGAATTACAAAAAATAAAAGATTTAATGATATTCAACAGCAAACTTTTAAATTATTACTTTATAAAACTATTTTAATTCATTTTGAAATTAAATTTATTCAAAAATTTCCAGTGAAAGCACAGCGGAAACATTCATTTTTGTATTTTTGATTGATCGCACTTATAAAACAAGACAGATCATAAAAATAAAAGATTAAATGATATTTAACTGATAAATTTTAGTTATTGCTGCATAAAATATTTTAGTTCATTTTGTAATAAACTTTTAAAAATTTGACACTCGGCACTTAATGTGCAAGCACCGAGCCCCAGAGACATTGCAAATACCTACGCTTTAATGGAATAAATCCCTTTTGTTTTTAACTTTGCTAAATTCACCTTATGCGTTGCGAATTTTAATTGTGCACCACTCTTAAAAGAGTTGATGGATTCTGAGGAAAAATCGTATCTCCATGAATATGTATGAGCGGAGTGATCTGCATTTCTTTTCTTGTTTCTTCGGTGTTATTTCTGTTTTTTAAGTAGTTGTTTGATTTTTTTATTTCTTTTATGTTTCAATACTCTAAAAAACAGGTAAGTAACTTTTGTAACATATTTGGAGAGCTGGATTTTATTTATTTATTTATTATTATTACCTTTTTTTGAGTGAAACAGCATACTTATAATTGGTAGAAGAATTTTAAGTCATTGATAAACAGAAAATGGAACACATTTCATTTTATTGTATGTAATACTTAATTTCTCCTAAAACGCATAATTTCTTTTTTTTTATTACTCGTTTAATATTTTTACGGATCATAAACATAAAAAATATCAACGTACTACTTAAATAATTCAAAATATTTATGTCGAAATTAGTAACTGACTAAAATTGTCAGGTACATTCCAAGAGCAATTAATTCTTAGTTTTAAAAAATTACATTCTCTTTTTAAAAAATGTTTTATCATTCTAATAAAAATAAATTTTACTTATTTATTTATTTTACTTAAAAAAAGGAATGAAAGTGTTAAAGATTATCGAATGTTCTTCATCAACAATATAACTGTTTTGTTACTATGAATTATTTTCATATAGTTCAAAAACTTTGTAAGATTACTTATTACACACAGTAAATTTGTGTCCACTTAGTGAAATATTCAAATGAATGTCAGATATTAGTGAATTTCACTGGAAATTTTTAAAAAATGTAGAACTACTTAAAAAGGAACTTTTCGCTGTACAACACCGAAACGAATGTTTAATTTCCATCAATAAGTAACGTATCAATTACATGTATATAATAATTAAATAAGATATAAATAATATGTAGCGTAAAAAAATATTAACAAAGTTTTGTTGTTATAAAATACTAATTTATACGAATGCAATACCACTTTATAGGAATTAATTATATTTTAAAATACAATTCATCTTATGAATTATATTTTAAAATAGTATATATTACATAAGTATAGAGTCTTTTTGTCCATATAATATAGTCTTTTCCACTTAAAAATATTTTTTTTTTTTTGTAAATTTTTGTTTGTCATGTCTGTTACCAAGTTTGTCATGTCTATCTAAAACTGCTTTACAGACTTCGTCGGGTATATATTCCAACTATACTTCTTATTGGTAATAAACTGTAGGCTTTATTAGTCTCTCGGCAGATATGGAAGATATCTCCAAGCTAAGTTTAATTTTGGTAACTTATTTTTCGGCGCCAAACTTGAAGATAAATCATATAAAATTGCAAACTTTGGCGGCTTTCAACGTTTTATCCGCCACCACCCCCGTCAGGATATCTGGCAGCCCTATTGAAAAATGCAACGAAATCGTGTCGACGTAGACAAATTACGTCAGCAGAAAATATCGTCGTGAACGAGATAGAACTCTAGTACCGCTTAAAAAAAATCTATAAATGCCATGGAATGTTTTTAGTGGAGGGCCTTGAATTGTAATCCTTTATAATAAACATGATTTTTCTTTTGCTTGAAATAGATCAACTCCTTTAAAATAAACAAAACCTTTTTTAATCATTTATCAATACAAAATTATCAGTATACGAAATTTATCACAATAGCTCAACGCCACCCCCAGTATAACAGAATAAATAGTCAATGCTTTCCCTTAATGTAAAGGTATCCAACCTTATTTGCGCGCCCTCGTGTGACTCGCTGAGAATTCCGAGAGAAAATAAACACTCATGAATATGCATAAGGCTCAGACGTATCTGGATTTCCCTTTTATAAGTCTATGTTTACAGGCGCCGCAGCTTATTGTTTACATTACTTTTTTTATTCTTCCTTTCTGTATATTTTAAATTTGAATTTTGTTTCCAGCGTTTTGTTCGTCCTTGGATCACTTCCTACTGTCACCAGAAACGATATTCTGGAATAGATTGCATTTAAATGCATGTCAAGAACAAATAAAAACATCAGTATCGTAAAATAATCAGATACTATAAGAAATATTTTATAGAGAAAAATAGTTTTTTAATGTATGGATTTTTATCTCTTGTTTTGCGTTGCTTCCTATTCCAGTTTTAGCGTGTTAGAGACTTATAATATCACTGAAAATTGAGACAGATGCATTATTCAGATTACGCTTTAGCTGCAGTAATTAATATAATATTTTAAATGGCAATACTTAAGGAAATCATCGCCTATTCTAGAGTAATAGAGGTACAAGCCGGCGTTTCGTGAGCCGCAACATACGCCTCAAACAAAAAACCATGTGTTGCATTAAGTCTGTGCTTTTTCTAATTATGGTGTACATTAAAAGTATCTGAAAGAACTTTTGTACGATTTATTTTATACTGTAATAAATCTGCAAATTTAAACCTGATTTTATTTAGTGCACATCAGTTATCACTGGTGCAAATGAAGTATAAAGTAAGCGGTATTTAGGTGAAATGTCAAACAAATTGTTCAAATAGGGTGTGCAGTGTGCATCCGTAGAACAACGTGGTTTACACCAGGTGGAGCATTGCTCAGGATCCGTACAACACGGATCCCTATAATACGGAACGTATCTACCGTGTTATAGGCTTCACGCCTATAACACGGTAGATACATAAAATATGTACATAAAAATATATACATAAAAATATACATAAAACATACATTTTATGTATATACATATTTTTTGTACATCAGGCTTTGCGCACAGCCAGCTGTGGTCAAAAAAAGGGGTCTCTAGATCTGTGGCACCCGATGAACGTTTCGATTGTCCGCCATCTTGCTGGTAGTTCAGTCGAGCGATGTCAACGGCTGTCCTTTTTTTCAGCATTGGGAAAGGGTTGCGCCTCAAAAGGTTAACACTCTAAGCCCAAGTCGTGAGTCAAACAAGAATTATTAAACACAGAAGGTGATCTGCTACCACCATTCAATCTGGGGACGACTGTTGTAACAGAATATCTAGGCAGGGTGTTTTTTTTTTTTTTTTTTGGTGTGTGTGTGTGTTATGGCAAGCGTACGCGAGGGGCATCCGCCTAGAGGTTATTACCTTGGTCGGAGGACTTTCTAAGGGGTTGTAACGCGTATTCACGTTACATCTGAAGAAAACCGACCAAAACTCCAGACCGTCAGATCGATAGCCGCGCAGTGGGCCCAAACGCGGGCCCTTCACACTTCAGCCGTATACCATGTTCAGTGTCTTATCTGCTCGGCCATGGTTGGGCCGGGTCAGGGACTTATATAGACCGAGAACACCTTCTTGAACAAAATATTTTTACGGGCCCCATCTCAATCTTGTTTTTTTTTTTACGTTGCTCTTCAAATTCAATTTCGTTCTCCTTAACTTCGTAACGATTATGCTATAAGACCGGTAAAAATGCTAAACGCACAGTGTTGCCACTTAGTAAGTGAAAATATAAATACGGGGATAAAAATAGTCAATTTCCGCCAAAAATTTAAGAAACGATCTAATTGTTAAATAATATGATACTAAGCAATATGATACTAAAATATATATAACAGGAATAATATAAGAATCATAGAGCATAATACTAGTTTCATGTTTCATGGAATAAATACTAGAGACGAGACGGGCTCAGCCAGAGCCCGGGCCCGAACTCTGTAATTCATAATTGCATTCGGGATCGGAATCGTGAAAAATTTCTATTTTATTGAACATACTTCTTGAAACAGATTTTTAAAAATTGATTCATATGGAAAATAAAAGTAGTTTAAAAAAAATAGCGGCACGAGTGCCTAGAAGACGCGTGAAGCTCTTTGGGTATTTCAGAACGGCGGCGTATATTGCTTAGTTAGTCATGAGATCGGACATTATTTCATAAACATAGATATAAAGAATTAGAAAGTGCATTAGAAATATGCAACTATATTTGTCTTTAATTTGCACAAACGGCAAAATTCATTGTATTCTATCAAAGAATTACTTCTTTGAATTTTATTGAATTTTATTTATCTTTAGCTGAAGTTTCGGGCTCGGGCTCCGACCTAAATAATATTGCTCGGGCTCAGATTAAAAGTCTTCGGGCTCGGGCTTCAAAAAATGAGCCCTAACTCATCTCTAATAAATACCCGATAAATAATATGTTAATTTTAGAAAGTGATATTTTTATCAAATTCTAAAAGCCAATTATTCTTATATAAATATGCTTATACATTTAATAATGCATTCAATTATCAGTAGGCAAAATGCAAAAAAGTTTGAGGCCGCCTTGAAGATAATGGAATAATTTAAATATAATATGTCGGCACCAGTTTTATTTGTGCGAATTCATGTGACTTGAGGGATTCGGGCGAAAATAACTGTTCATGAATATGCATAAGGTTCAGACGGTCTGGATTTTCCTTTTATAAGTCTATGTTTACAGGCGCCGATTACTGTTTACATTCCGTTTCACTTTTCTATCCTCAATGCTTTAAATTTTAATTTTGTTAGCCTCCAACCACTTCCTATTGTAAATGAAAAACTACTCGAAATATAATTTTTTTGTACGTGCAGAAAAAATAGTTCATTTTAAGTTATAAATATTTATAAAATTAAAAAAATTCTTAGACTGTCCTAATCCACGCCAGTTGCCTAAGCGTACTCACTGAAAAAGGGTTTTGTTGATTCGACAAAATTTTAGCTGGTTTTATTTCAAAGAAATATTTTGGTTGATTCAACAAAATTTTTGTTAAATCAACGAAATATTTTATTAATTTAACGAAAGTTTTGTTAAAACCAACAAAATTATTTGGTTGAAAAAGCGTCAACCTAATTGTTGGATCAACAAAATTTTCATCAATTCAACAAAACTTTTTTATTTTTTCCCGTGCGATCGTGGGT
This sequence comes from Cheiracanthium punctorium, assembly GCA_038373885.1. Taxonomy (NCBI): domain Eukaryota; kingdom Metazoa; phylum Arthropoda; class Arachnida; order Araneae; family Cheiracanthiidae; genus Cheiracanthium; species Cheiracanthium punctorium. Next base: position 349,669 of record JAWZYV010008001.1, on the reverse strand, counting down.
TCTATTCCCACTCAGTTCCCTGGCTGTTTAAATTCCCTTTCTCTCTGTGCTAGTAAAACTGTTCTGTGTGCAGCCCACTTTATTCGATGAGGTTTTATAATCGGTTATAAATGCATGCTCCAGGTAAAACAACATAAAAATTTCTCTAAGAGTCAAATGAGCGATTTTTGTACTACTTTATTTTGCCTTAAACAAGGCTAGGGAGTAATGAAGCCTCACCTCTTCTTTAAAGCACAGCTTTAGTTCTGAATGCTCATTCACTAGTTCCAATTTAAACTAATGCAATACACCAGCAGTTACTGATTACTCAAATATCTTTATTTCACTGTACCCACGGATTAATCAGATTTTCACACTAACCGTGAGGTTGTCGAAAAAGTCAACTGCTGTATTAGCTCAAAAATCATACTTTAACTATGACGTTATAGCATCAAATGAGCGATATGCTGAACTTTTTGACCGCCAAATTGCAATGAATTTATAGTTGATACATCATACAAGTTCTATCTTTCGGAACTAGTAAAATATGCAAACATTTACAATCTACTATGTAATGCTTAAATTCTACCAAATAGATTCACAATCGTCAGAACCAGTTGCCTTGCAACAACATATTCTAAGTTCAAGACTCGTTTTCAAAGTTATTATACTTCTATTCTCTGATACTTTAGATTGAACATTAACCCTCTGTATCACCGTTTTGCAGATATGCAACCTACCAATTAAAGCTGCATAAATTAATCATAGCGTATTAAAAACCATTTGAATGATAGTTTTTTTTTCTAGAATAACTCGAGCATAAAATAATTTTTAAAAAATCGGAAAAGTTTGCGATATTTAAATAATATTGTAACACGTAACTCGATTTTGTCCTTCTACAGACGCACTCTCGGTTTTTGAAGCACTTTTGTGTTTTTTCATAGTTCAAGCAAACAAATTTGTAAAGATTTTTATAAAAAAAGTTCTTAGCTTAAACAGTTCAAAAGCACTTCAGTAACACTTTGGTTTACACATATATATTTTCAAGTAATACAAAATTTAAAATAACCCTTTTATCGAACTCAGCAACAAAAACATTTTGGTCAATTGATTTTACATGAATTACAAAATTGGAAAATAAAAACTTTCAGTACGTTTATAATCTGTTTCTACACATTACAGTAAAACATTTTCAAAAATTTGAATTGTTAATATATGAACGATTAAAAACAGTATTTATCAAAAATCTCGCAACATACATTTTTTTTTTTCTTTACGCGCACAATATGTTTGTTTTATGATTCATGATACATGTATTATTTTAATTTAAAAAAAGGAAGGACTAAATTTAAATTTAAAATATTCAAATGAACTAAATTTAGGAGTAAATAATTTGTAATAATGCTTAAAGTAGACATTGAAATTGAAACACATGTAAAATGTTTAAAAAATTCCCCTTCATCCTTTCAAAATGAAAACAGTCTAGACTTTTAGGAAGACTATATTATTAATTTAAATTTGAATGATCTTTATTTATTTAAATTTATACACTAATAATGTTTATAATAGCTAACTCAGTCCACCTCTAAACAGCTCAAGTTAAAAAATACATTTATGAAGGAATACAATTCGAACTCGGCAGTGAAAACTATGTAACAACTATACTGTTAAAAATTTTATGAATATTTTAAGAAAACAAAAATTTCAATAAATTCCGTTGAGAAACACCAAGTTTTTTGTCACAAGAACAATATTCTGTAAAAAAAAAATAATCACCATTCAACATTATATTCTAATTAAACTTTGACAAAACAACCCAAGATCCATCAAAACAACCACTTGAGGCTCCATTAATAACACCTATTCATTGCACAGTAAATTCAATGCTTCTTTCTGGGCATATGAAATCTCTTAAATTAAAACAAAATGGAGAACCACCTCTTTTGCTGTTTTCAATTGCCCAATTTAATGCATGCGCCGAGAGCCTTTAATAGGGCGCCCTCGTGTAACTGGCTCGTTTGCGCCACCAGACAGAAATCTACCTTCATGAATATGCATGAGGCTCGAGTCGGCTGCGATTTTCCCTTTTAAATGTTTATGTTTACATTGGTTTTTCATTAACCTTTTCGTTTGTTTTTACTTTTGTAAATTTTTGAATGGGGTATGTGTACCGCATTCTTTTACACGCTTAAATCTATTCATTAAAACTAACACTCATTTATTGATTAAATTTCTTATCGGCCGATTTAAATCCTTTTACGCCAAAAAATACTCATTCAACACAATAATTTGTGAATGCCTCAATTTGCCCCAGCACTCCCCATCCGCTATATTCTATTTAACTCATTTTCCGCAAAAATCTTGTCTATTTGAGTATTCTGTCTGTCTCTTCTCCCCCACGACCCATATCCTATTACTATCACGTGACCCACGCTGTTCAACGGCTGAAGGTTCATAGTCGGGCATAGTTGTGTGTGTATTCGCTTTTAATAATTTTATGTCATATCCGAAAACCAAATGCATCTTTTCCGTATTCAGAGTAGTGAAATAAATTCAGCCTAGATATGGAGGAGATGCTTTAGGTAAAGATTTCGCTTTAATGACATAGTTTCTTACGATTGGATTATAAAAAGCTCTTGTAAAACAAATGAAGTTAGGATATCTCCACCCAAAGTGAGTAAGTAGTATTTTACCTTTTTCATGTCAATAAATTGGGTTGCTTCTTTAATTAAATCTCACAGCTGGTTTAACCATGATTGCATTTCTGTATTCTGACTGTACTATGAATTCGTTTTATAACGAGAGACTATAGTGAAATTATATTCTATCTATTAAAAAAATACTTTTTTATACTGTATTAAGATATATGTAATGTATTTGCCTTGATTTAAAATTTATTTTCTCGGTAGAAAAATGAAGAAAACGAATCATTCAATATATTAATCAAAAACAGCAAATTTTAATAAAATACCCTTTTTCTAGCTTAAAATAATAATCTTAATTGAGTACAGATATGTTAATTAAAAAAGGGCTGATTTTGCAAAAACGCTCATTCTATAGCTTAAATAATAATCATAATTGAGTACAGTTATATTAATCAAAAACGGACAGACACTCCTCATTTTTGATTATTATTTAGCCTAAATGGAGCTGTTGTAGAATGCTCAAAAATTAGAGAATTTTTCGCTCCATTGATATTTGTCGATTAATGGAGCAAATTATACTCAATCGGGAGAATGGCTGTTTGAAGTCAAAAATTGAGTAAAAATATACTCCGTTTGATTATTATTTTACTCAATAGATTTAAGCGTGTATTTCTCGTTTTTCTTTTAACCCTTTAACGCGCAGTGTTCCTGCTCTGGGAACACGAAACACTGACGTTTTGACTGTTGCCAGTCACGAAGAATAGATTTGATTTCTATAAAAACAGTTGCGGGTGACAGAGCTCCACGAGAATCCTTTACTTTTTAGCAGGACATTTCCCGTAAAAAAATTGTCACGATTATTTTTCACAGCACTGACATCTGTTGAAAAATGGAGGAATGCGAGAACAGCTGGATAGATTGCCCAATGCTGAAAAAAGGGCAACCGTTGCCATCGGTGCCGGCACAGCCAGCTGTCGTCAAAAAAGGGTCTCTAGATCTGTGGCACGCGATGAACGTTTCGATCGTCCGCCATCTTGCTGGTAGTTAAGTCGAGCGATGGCAACGGCTGCCCTTTCTTCAGCATTGGGAAAGGGTTGGACCTCAAAGGGTTAACGGTTATATCTAGCGAAAATATTTTTTTTCACCGTCGTGCATTTAAATATTACTCCATTAAAAAACTGAGTGATTTTTTTTTCTAATGGCCGACTCAGCTGTCTGCTGGCGGCTTGCCATATGTTGGTCATTTAATAATGGGAACGCCTATTAGGCAGACAAACGCTGCCCCCTATGAGTGGTCTCCTAAATTTGAGCCCATTTCAGACGAGAGACTTAACCCTTTCACGCGCAGTGTTCCCGCTCTGGGAACACCAACTCTGGCGATTTGAGTGTTGCCAGTCACGAAGAATAGATTTGATTTCTATAAAAATAGTGGCGGGTGACATAGCTCCACGAGAATCCTTTACTTTTAGCACGTCATTTCCCGTAAAAAAAAACAACGCCATGAATTAAAATTTGCGTCCCATTGAAAAACTCTGCTACACAATTTTGGCCATATTCGGAATTTGTGCGATTCTAAATAGGTCTTTAAGATTACACAATTTGATATTTTTCTCAAAATTAAAATAAATAATTTCCTTCCGATAAACCATGAAGGATTTAAATATTCAAATTCAGCATTTCAGAGGGGAGAAACGCAGATAGGTGTTATTAGTATAAGTAATGTAATATTAGTATGTGCGCAGTTTTTTTATTTATTTTTTACCGTCTTTCTTCTTTTAATGTAGAATGACTTTCCTCCATAACTGTTACATCTAGAGAAAAAAAATTAACGTCGTCGTACATTTCAATCTAACTCTTTTTAAAAAACTACCCTAACACTTTTTAAAAAACTACCCCTATTGTCTACACTAACCGTTATCTTAGAGACTAGAACTCAAAGCCTGTTGTGGAGTCAATAACAACGATCGCTAGAACGGGGAAAAAAAAAAAAAACATTTGAAGAAAATATGTGTACACACAATATATTTAATCTTCTCCACTTAAAATATATAAGCTCATATTCAATTTATATTATATACCCATTGAATTTCATGCTCTTCTGCAAACGCGCGAAAACTTTTGACATTCGAAAGATTTCGTTTTGTATACACAGTCTTTCTTATATCCATGCAGACGATTTATTTGTGGGGAAAAAAAATGAAACTATGTACCTGGAAAAACTATTTTAAACGAATTGGAATCCCACCTTCCTTTCAAAGCCTGATGTCGGTGATGAATAGGACGTCACATCCATTGCAACAACTCATTTGTCACGCAAATAATTCCCTTTTTTTACTCTCGGAAAAAGAAAGGAAATTGCAAACTGAAAATTGCAAAACGGGGCTTAAAAATGAGGAAACCGGTGAATCCTCAGAGTTTTAAATTAGCACAGATTGTTTTTTATATTTTTATACATAATTATGAAAAATTTCAAGAGGATCGTATGTACGGTATAGAAGTTATAACGGATTTTTAGCTTTTTAATCTTTTTTGAACTTTTTATTCTTCTTGAAGCGGTAAAATATTTATATTGAAGTGGTTACTCGGAATGGTTATAGAGTGTCAGGGATCGGCGTAGCTATGTAGTAGGATTACGCAATTCGATATTTCTCACAAAATTTTTATTATTTATTTATTATTATTATTAATTATTTTTTTTTGAGGAGGGGGTCCGTCGTAGGTACCTGCCCGGGGCCCGAAAATCCTGTAAATCGGCCCTGGTACTGAGGAAAAGCCCTCCCTATTTCCCTGCCCCTTAGCGACGGCCTTGCAGAAGAACATAGTTCAGGATTATTGTTGTTGTGTTGAAGACTGCTTTAACTCTAACGCGAAGTGTTCCCGCTCTGGGAACACCAAACTCTGACGTTTTGACTGTTGCCAGGCACGAAGAATAGATTTGATTTCTATAAAAATAGTTGCGGCTGACATAGCTCCACGAGAATCCTTTACTTTTTAGCACGTCATTGGCCGTAAAAAAATGGTCACGATTATTTTGAACAGCACTGACATCTGCTGTAAAAATGGAAGAATGCGAGAACAGCTGGATAGATGGCCCAATGCTGAAAAAAGTGAAGCTGTTGCCATCGCTCGACTTAACTGCCAGCAAGATGGCGAACGAGCACAGCCAGCTGTCGTCAAAAAAGTGTCTCTAGATAGCACGCGATGAACGTTTCGATCGTTCGCCCTCTTGCTGGTAGTTAAGTCGAGCGATGGCAAGGTTGTCCTCTTTTTTCAGCATTGGGAAAGGGTTGCGTCTCAAAGGGTTAATGTGAAATCTCTTAGGTTTCGGTATGAGTAAAAGTTCTGTAAAAGTGAAAATAAAACTGTGTTCGTTCTATCCACTGATAGTTTTATTCGCTTCATGACAGCATCAGGTATAATTTAGTAAAACGAAGAATCGGCTCTTTTATTTATATACGGAATGGCTCAGCGTAATGCATCTACACAGCGATCTTGAAAAGCGCGCGCTCCCATAAAACTGGCTGAATCGCCTTCAGACAGGAATCTTATGACTTCATGAATATGCATAAAGCGCTGCGTTTTCCCTTTTATTTGCGTATGTTTACAGTCGTTTCCTCCTTCTCCCTGCAGCCCTTTTTCTTGTTTTGTTCTCGTTAAATTCTGGATTAGTGTGCGCAGTGCATATGCGCAAGCAGTTCTTTTCGGGGTTTTATACCGTCTGGTTTAATGATAAAATCAAAAGGAAAAAATGTCAATGTGTTTTATATACTCCAATGTTCTCTATAGGTGTAGTCCCTTCGTTCTCAGAAATTTTAAAAATTGCTTTCGTAGTGCATGCTGGATGCAAAAATTACACCGAGGACTAGCTGGGAGTTAACTATTAAAGAAAATAAATAAATAAATAAAAAATAACATAAAAAATAAGTATGGTAACACAGTGGTAATACAACTTAGAATTCTCGGCAAACAAAACAATAAAGATCAATTATTGCTTTTACCATTATTGCTTTCGAACATGTACCCTGCAAAGAAAGTATTCTAATCATGTAAAAATTCGAGATTTTGATGTATTTACACATTATTAGGTCTTCTGAATTCATTTATGCTATTTTTAGTGATATATGTATGTATGCGCGCGCGATAGATCCTGAAAGTTTGCATTCGATTGCTCTCGGATTTGGAACATATATTATAGACCACCCTCGCACAACAGGGACTGATTTTCGGTGTGTGTAGAACTTGTAGTTTTTTTACAGGGATACAAAAAAGGGTTATTTTACATTATAGAAAAATCTTTAAAACGCGCTAGCATCTAAACAGTGCATTCTGATACGCGCAAATTAGGTATATGTCGTGCGTGAGTGGTTTAGGAACAGCACAAACGGCAACGTCCATCTGGATTATTTTATTGAGGCATATTTACAAATTATATACAGAGGAGTTTGGAAATCTCTCGAGTCAGGAAGAGCTGCTCTGCGATAGATGTCTCCTGGTTTTGTTTGTTAAGTTCACAGTGTGTCCACTAGGCGGCAGCTCTGTCTGTCCATCATCTAGTTGGTCTACAAAACCATAACAAAATCCTCATTTGCTAAATTAGCAGACATGGGAGGCGCCTGCTGGCGAGACACCCTTATGATTGACAAGTTAGACCCTCCAAGGCAACAAGTATTGCACCATGTTTTGAAATTATAATTTATAGTCCAGATGCCCCCAAAGTGAAAAATGTTTTTAATTAAATGATTGCTTGTATGACATATCCCCCTTTTTAAGCTTGTATGACATATATATATTATAAGGCAGGGTCACATGACCTCCACAGATTTCGATGTGTGTAGAACTAATATTTTGTTCACAGGGTTGAAAAATATAAATATAATACACTACGGCCTACTGACGAAAATCAGTTAAACTACGCTGTCTTCTAAATGGTACGTTCGAGCGAATCAATTCAAATTGGGTATGTATATTATAGGTCACCGTCACACAACCTGTATAGATTTTGGTGTGTGTATATAAGAATTATAGTTTTTGTACAGTCCCAACATATTATGGAACACAGACGCAAATTACATAAAGTGCACAATCGTCCGAACACTGCATTCGATTGAGTTGAATGAAATTTAATTTAGCCCCTTCTAAAGACCAAGTGTTTATAAAGTAGAGTGGAGTCACTCCAGGCTTTTAAATTTGTTCAAAGTGAAAGAGAATTAATTGAGTAAATGAAATTCCATGTCTCAAAATTTTTCGTCAGAATTTCTATTTCTCGCATAGGAAAAAATCCTTTTGCACACTGAAGGCCAACTCTATGTTGAGCGAGTGGAACGTCAATCGTTTTAAGTTGTCACATCTCATTCGTTAGAATTCAAGAAAAGAACAAACCAAATTATATCTTTAAATTAAAAATATCATTTAATTAAAAAAAAACAAGATTGCAATCGCATTCAACAAAACCACGGGACTTCATTTGTACCACCTGTTCATACACAGTATAATATCCAGTGGGTATCAGCGGAAAAAATCTAAAACTAACAAACTGGAGAATCAACTCCTTTTGTTGTTTGCAATTGCCCAATTTAATGCATCTGTCACGAGCCCAGAATAGCGCGGCCCTCGTGCGCGACTTGGGTCGCTTGCAGACAAGATTTCTGCCTTCATGAATATGCATCAGGCTGCGAACGGCTGCAATTTCCCTTTTATCTGTTTATGTTTACAGTTGGTTTTTTTTCTCCTTCCGACTTGGCCTTTTTTGTTATTTTTGCATTTTTAAATTCTTGATTAATATGCAAGCAGTGTTTTTTTAATAATGTTCTTTTGTAAAGATTGGTTTGGCAATGGAATTTGGATGGAATGCATTTCGCGTTTCAAGCTAGCACTTAGATGTGGTTAATTTATTTAGAATATGCTAGATAGATACTCATTCCACTGATATTTTTTTATGGTGTTGCCAGCAAGAATTCCACATGCTTTTATAATATGCCTTTTGGGTGGTCAGTTTACAGGGAAATATTAATTACGATAAAACTTGCCAAACGAGTTTTTTTTTCTTTTTCCAATCGTCGCCAGTAAGAATTCCACTGTTTTTTATATGGTTTATTGGACAGTGTAGCTTTGAGCCCCACCAGTGGCATAGCGCTCTGAACTGGGAGATGGAAAGTGCCTAGTTCAACACTAGGTCGCGTCCGCGGGCCTACACGTTCGGAGTTTTCCCTGGTTTCCTCCTAAATTTAGCGTAAATGCGGGTTAGGACCCCTTTGAAAAACCCAACCCCAACGGAGGGCACTCTACTCTTCGGCCTAGAGCCCACGCATAGCTGTCGGCTGTAATAATCCCACGAATAAAAAATCAGTGTAGCTATGAAGGGAACTATCAATGATAGTGAATATGAGATTTCTTTGTCCCAGTGTTTTCTTTTCTCTTGGAGGGGGGGGGGGGTGTTTCGAGAGAAAAATTTAGATTTTTCTCTCCAGTCGCCGCCAACGAGAACTAATTTTTATTATTATTTATGTGCGTTACTTTACAAAATTTATTTACTAATGATTTTGCAATTTTTCAATGTTTTTCGAGTTTCTCGAGTAGTCAAAATTTTCAGCAAAATATGAACAATAAAAAAATAAACAAATTAGTTTTTTTATCAGTTGTCAGTAGCAAGAATTTCAATGGTTTTATACTTCTTGTATTGATAAGACTGGATGGGAACTATTAATGATAACACAACTTTTAGCAATAATACAAACGTTTTCTTTTAGCTGTTTGCGAAATAGCAAATTTGCGAAGATTAATCCAACGTAATTATTCAATTCACAACTTGCGTATAAAATTACTCAAGCATTAAAAAAATTAGCAATACCCTGAAAAGTATTTAAGAAAATTGTATTTGTAAAAGCAAATAAAGGAAAGATCTTTATGGAGCTTGGTAGAAAATGTTAGAAAGGAAATCTGGATAAGGCAGCAATTTTTTGAAAATAAATTTCCAGAGAAACTTTTATATTTCCAATGTTGTAACCTGTTATTTTTGGAAGAGTTATTTCTCAGGTATATTAAAATAAAAGGACATACATTTGAAAAAAAAACTACTTATAGGCAAACAAAAAAAAAGATTAAAAAATACACTGCTGGCCATCGTAAATGCAACACCCTGAAGGAAGCATGCAAATAATATGAAATTTACAACATGCATTAGCTGAGGTGAGATATGCAAATGATTAGAATTTCAGCGCAGACGCACATCAAGCGCGCCTGTGGCGCCACCTCAAAGCGCTATTTAAGGCTTGGAGATTTCTACGGTTTCAAGTACAGCAATTGTGTTTTTCTTGCTTTTTTTTCAAAAAAACGATAAATTATGCCTCGTAGGAAACAACGATCATCTTTTGATCAAGTATCCGAGTTTGACAGAGGAAGGATAGTGGCATACCGAGATTGTGGGTTATCTTTCAGGGAAATCGGTCGTCGTATTGGACGAAACCAAACAACTGTGATGCGGATATGTGATCGTTGGGTGCAGGAGGGTACGACGGACAGACGTGATCGACCGCATCGACCTCAGTGCACCACGTCACGTGATGACAGGCAGATTGTACGCATGGCAGTGACGGACCGCTCAGTCACATCACGAACCATATCACAGCAGATTCAGTCTGTAACGCATCATCCAGTGTCTGCGCGTACCATTCGACGTCGTTTACAGCAGAATGGTCTGTCCGCAAGACGTCCGTTGCTTTGTCTACCTCTGACGCGGAACCACAGACGTCTCCGCCGCCAATGGTGCGATGAAAGAAGGATGTGGACGACAGAATGGAATGAAATTCTCTTTACTGACGAGTCACGCTTCTGTATGCAACACCACGACGGTCGGATTCGAGTCTGGAGACACCGTGGAGAGAGGATGCTGAACAGCTGCATTATGCACCGTCACACTGGTCCTGCACCGGGTATTATGGTATGGGGCGGTATCGGATATCTCTCTCGCACTCCTCTAGTACGCATTGCCGGTACTTTAACCAGCCAGCGCTACATCTCCGAGGTGTTGGAGCCAGTTGTCCTTTCTTACCTTCAGGGCTTGCCAACAGCCATATTTCAGCAGGATAATGCACGGCCACACGTGGCACGCATTGTCCAAGGGTTCTTCGTCAATCACCAGATTGAATTGCTTCCCTGGCCGGCGCGCTCTCCGGATCTTTCGCCGATAGAAAACATGTGGTCCATGGTTGCTCAACGACTGACCCAGAGTTCATCCCCAGCTGTCACACCAGATCAACTTTGGCAACGTGTGGAAGCTGCTTGGTCTGCTGTACCCCAAGAACACATTCAAAGTCTCTTTGAATCAATGCCGAGGCGTGTGGCAGCTGTGATCTCCAACAACGGCGGCTACTCTGGGTACTGATTTTGGCAGGAACCACGCTTCATAGAATGCTGTAAATTTAATCATTTGTTACTTGGTCAACATGTTATCTACACAATAAATTTTGTTGTGATATCTCTTGTTTTTCTTGGTGTTGCAATTTGGGTGGCCAGCAGTGTATTAAAACAAGCGTAAATTTTGTAGGAATTTCAGAAACACGAATGTCACGCAAAATGATTAAATTTAAAGTAACTTGTTCACTTATTGTTTGTTCGAATAAACGCATGATTTTTTGTAGCCGAATCATAAAGAATTTGGACGTCTTCAAGTTATAATTCAAAGGTATTCCTTCGTTTTCACTCTCATTTAAAACGGAGAAAAAAAGTTTATAGATGTTTTTTAGTGGGCTGAGAAAATAATTAAGTATGCCCACAATAACTCTTAAAGTTTTACTGTAGTAGAAAATATTCAAAAACTCTTACTAGAATAATACTTATTATTCTAGTTTAGATAATAAAATATGCATATACATATAAACTAAGCACGAACTTTAAAAATTCTAAATTTATGAAAGTTATTATCTTATAAAAGGAGTTATATTTAAAGTACAAATATGTATAGATTTCTACTGAAAATTCCAAAAATAAAATTAAGTATCATTTGTATCCGAAAAGGTATTTTAAATTATTTCACGAAGGCCTTTAAATTGACTTTTTTCTTCCAAAAAAATTTGTATTTTAGTCCAGTAGACTTTTATGTAAAAGTTAAGATAAAGAATTACCGAGCTTACTCGCGTAATAGTCGCACATATTTTTCTAATTTTTCATTGTGAAAGTCTAGGTGAGACTACTATGCTTGAAATCTACTACACAATATTGTAAAACTCTAATGTTAAAACATTACTGGTGTAAAAAGTACATTACAATAAAATTAGTAAAATTAAGAAATGTTTCCAGATAACACAATTTTTATTGAATAGTATTTTCGTCAGTTGTACACTAAAAAGAGGCCTTTTTCTTTTGATGGTAATATTTTTATAGGTGATATTTCATAAATTATTTATTAGATGATGCTCGAATACGCGAGTGCGACTTTTGTGCAGGGAAAATATTTTGACGTTTTTTCTTCTTCAAAAGAGGTACGACTATTACGCGAGTAAACACGGTATACAATATTCGCTCACGTATTACTTTGTTTCTACGCTGACTCATAGGGAAAAGAGAGAGTCTAAATCTGACAATCAAAAATGTAATAACACTTCCTATGCTTGAATTATACAAGATTTAAATAAACTATACAAGAAAGATGCCAGTATCTAGATTTTTTACAGACATATTTTTGCTTGTAAAAATTTAATCTAGAGATTGCTTTTTCATTGTTTTTTACATAGATAAATTTAATATTAGTGTGTACAATTGAAGAATTTAGGATGTTTTTCAAACTTCAAAATCAATTTTCAGTGTTTTGAGAAAACTGAGAATGCACTATAGATTAAACATACTTAAATACAAAATAATCTATTTCATTCGTAAATTTACGATATAGGATCAACATATTTATTAAACCCTAATTTAAAAGTGAATATCATTTTAAAGTTTAGCAAACTGATACTTTTCTTGTACACAGAATTTTAACTAGTATAAGTAAATAATAAATATGACAGAAAATTAATAAATGAGAGAGAGAATGAGAGGGTTGTAAGTGGAGGTGGGGACGATTTTGCAGTATTCTGTAGTTTTAAAAAAAAGTTCTATCACTATATATACATAATTTAGTATATTTTAAATCAAAATTTTCATAATTGAGGGTTGTTGTTTTTTTTCACCGTTAGAAAAGATATATGTGGAAAAAGATGAGTGTGGCTACATACCCTTCTTGGAGAGCGAATTTCAGAATGTTCCGAAACTGATATTTAGGCATTATATATATATATATATATATATATATTGTTTTTGAGAACCGAATTTTGAGGCCCCTTAGATTTGTGAGGCCCGAGGCGCCTATTGGGAAATCCGCCACTGAACATGTTAAAAGAGACTCGCACAACACCGTAAAATGAGACAGATGTTCTGATTTTATGACGCTAATATAAATTTTGAATGGCAACACTGAACATCATTATGTTACTAAGGAGTGCAAAAAGTTTTCCTGCGATTATACCGCGCAGTTCGCACTCCAGGCAGAGTATAGCTCAAGCTCCTTACAACCAACACCTTTTAGATATAGAAAGCCTTACAAGTGAAGTTTTGACGTCATCACTAGATCTTTTTACATAACCTCATTGCAGTTTTACTTTCACAAAGTACATCTATTTTAAATTTGCGGTGAATTTTCTCACTCATAAAACTTTTTAATGATATAAGATAAAAAAATTAATTTAAAGACAAATGACAATTGCTGACCATCACTAATAGTACAATATGATACAGAAGTAGATCACAACGAATTATTTTGTATAAGATAGGTATTTTAATCTTAATCTTTAATTTAAGATATTTTCTAATATTTGTAGCATCCACCAGAAATTTTAAATAATTTTATTTTTTGAAGAAACAACTCTGATGACGTCATATAAGATCTAGTGATGACGTCAAAGCTTCAGTTGTTAGGCCTTCTACATCTAGAAGGTGTTGGTACTACGCGGATTCCTACAGCACCGAACGTATCTACCGTGTTATAGGGGTCTGTTGTATCGAGAATTTCTTGATAATCTTTTTTTTTTTTTTCAAAAGCCAAAAAACTTATCTTACAAATCCACTCATTTGTCATTTCTCTCAACAGCAACAAAGCATTAACCATTGTTTATAGAAAGAGAAATACGGGGTTATAAAAGAAAAGGAAGAAAAACACCACACCAGAAGCTCCCGATTACATCTTCCTCTTCTTGCAAAAAAGGCGGCGGAAAACGCAAAACAACAACAGCAAAATAATAATCGTTTTGCTTTCCACCCCACAGCTAATGTGTCCGGCGCGCAAGTTTACCAGACGCAGTTATATGAGTCACTGATTTGGAAGCGAATCCAGCTTCATGAATATGCATGTATTCCCCAGTTGACCCCAATTTAGCAGAGGCTTTTTTTTTATTATTTACTTGTGTTTTTTCTCTGTAGCAGACTCGGCAAGCGGGAGGCTCTTCACGTCTGCGGAAATTTTTTCGGAATCTTTCTTTTTCTTTTTATGGCTCTTCTTTTTTCTTTTCTTTATATCCGTGCACATATCGTCTACTTTTCTTTTATTCATGAGAAGGTATTCTTTTGTGTGTAACGCTATGTGGACATGTGTTGGATTTTTGCATGCACGCTCGGAACGTAATACTTTCATCGGGTGCAACGGTTTCCTGAACCGTTTGTTAATGCGTTTTTCTTCGTTTGGGAATGTGTCGTTGAAACACTTAGAGCATAGGCGTAGAGTTATATGGGCCCGTGGGGCTCGAGCCCCCCCAATAAATTGCGAATAGGGGCTGAGCCCACCCAATAATTTATCACTAAATGCAGAAAACTAATTTATACTAGCATAAAAAGAAGTATTCAAGCCATTTACAAATGTTTAAAAAAACCTTTACTTTTAAAAATTTTTCATCTTTTGATTTCAATCATGATTTAGTATTCATTGTGACGCCCTGTAACACAAAATGTTACTATAAGCTGCCGTCGCCAGGCTCTGATTAATTAAAATCAGATTATGCAATGTAAAGTATGAAATGAAGAAAAGTTCAGATGTGTCTAAAATGCACTATCTCATCGAAAATGTTTTTTTTTTTCCCCCTCCTTTGGATTTTTTACTTTGCTTCTATTTTTAACTTATAACATGGTAGGAAGATACTAACATGGATACTTACCTTACATTGGTGTAGAATTCTATGGACCCATAGAGATCGAGCGCCTCCAATAATTTACACTTATATATAGTAAGTCATAGCTGCCAACTACTACGGAATATAACTAACCACTTTTTGTAAACAGTATATTTTTAAATTATATTTTTCAAAATAGTAACCAGCTCGCGCGCGCATCACAAAAATTTTGCTATATTTTAAGCCGAAAAATCATGTGGAAAAAGTGGATAATTATATTCCATAGTAGTTGGCAACTATGAGTAAGTTATATCTACGTGAATCAGTTGCGTAGCCAGAAATTTTTCATGGGGGGGGGGTTACGACTTTTGCAACTCACATATATGTATATACGCCACTGACGTAAATATATGTGGTTGTGGGGCCCGGCCCCCCCAATAATTTTGAAAACTTTACGCTTATGACTTAGAGAAGAGTTATATCGTTAATGGAGTCGGATCTTTCACCTGATTCGGTTGTGAAACATCACCTGAATGCGGATGATATTCTTTTAAAGTGGACGGTGATTATTTAGAAAGACTTTTAAATTCGAATATTTTTTTAATGTACATAATACTTTCATCGGGTGCAACGGTTTCCTGAACCGTTTGTTAATGCGTTTTTCTTCGTTTGGGAATGTGTCGTTGAAACACTTGAGAGAAGAGATATATCGTTAATGGAGTCGGATCTTTCACCTGAATCGGTTGTGAAAAATCACCTGAATGCGGATGATATTCTTTTAAAGTGGACGGTGATTATTTAGAAATACTTTTAAATTCGAATATTTTTTTAATGTACGTAATACTTTCATGGGATGTAACGGTTTCCTGAACCATTTGCTAATGCGTTTTTCTTCGTTTGGGAATGCGTCGTTAAAACACTTGAGAGAAGAGTTTTTCTAGTTTGTATTAAAATAAAATAATTAAACAAATAAATTGTATAAGGCTGCACCCAGACCCCCCTATAAAGCTCCGGCCCTGGACCCAGGAGTCCACCCTTGTGGAGTCCATGCCGTTAGTTAATGCGTTTTTCTTCATTTGAGAATGTGTTATGGAATCACTTAAGAGAAGAGTTATAACGTTCATGGAGTCGGATCTTTCAATTGAATTTGTTGTGAAACTGAAACATCACTTGGAATGCGGCTGATGTTCTTTTAAAATTGATGGTAATTGTTTAGAAAGTGTTTTAAATTCAAAACTTTTTTTAATGTACGTATTACTTTCATCAGGTGCAATGGTTTCATGAACCATTAGTAGTTAATGCGTTTTTGTTTGTTTATAGTTGCTAGAAGAGTTACATCGTTCATAGAATCGGATCTTTCACCTGAATTGGTTGTGAAATATCACCTGAATGCGGATGATATTCTTTTAAAGTGGGCGTTAATTGTTTAGAAAGGGTTTTAGATCTTAGGTTACGCATGTGTTATGGACAGTTTCATTCGCAACAAAAATTCCTGCTTTTATTCCCATGAGATAATGTGACCATTTATTTTTTATCCCCTTGAAATGTAGGATTTACTAATTTCTTTAATTTTTAGGGTAACTGATATCTTTATTTTTCTCAATACAATAAATGTACTGCTCTTTGGGTAATGGTTCGTGTATTAAAAAAGAAAAAAAGAAACGCATTTTGATTTTAAAATAAAAGTATAGTTCTTAACAAGATTTCTGAAAATTTACTTTCATAAGTTAGCACGGCTTCAAGAACCACGACTTATAATTAAAGGGTTTGATGGAAAAACGATGTAGCTCCAATCATTCGAGTTTACGGAAAACTATAAAAAAAATCGTCCCTTCATAGTAGGAAAAGCTGGTCCACCTATTAGATGCCCCATAATAAAGTGATCAGTAATTCCGGATTTAGTAGTGGCCAATGTCTATACGGCAAATGCCCGTCATTAGGGAAATTCTAGAAAAAACAATATTCGTCTATAGGAGTGTTGACTATCCTTTCAAAAGAAATGACATAAAAGTTATACCATTAACGTCTTTCTAAATTAAACAGTGCAAAAGCCAGAAATCGCTTATAAGCTGAATCGTCGATATTTATAGCTCTGTACATACAAGAACTGTCCAGTTCCTATTGAAAATGCGTAAAAAATTATCACGTAACACAGATGGACCTCTCAATGCTCACGTTCTAACTCCTTTCATAACAAAATGGTGGGTGATTACATGATGGAAAGTTACAATTACGGACATCCCACGCCTTTCCCCCTTTATTTCACGCAATAGAAAACACGGAAAACCGAACGTAATCCTGTAAACAATGGAAACAGAAAAAGAAGGATGAGAAAGAGCCGCAGCTAGCCTCGGGGCAAACGCATATGGCCGGCGTAAAATATTTACGTAGAATGGAATAACGTGTGCTAACTAGTACCTCAGCTCTGCCAGCGACTTGATGTAACTGTCACACGTTCTGCGCCAGGAACATGACTGATGACATATTTACTATTCGCTCAATGATATCTATCGGAATCATCTCCGACTGTAGAAGGGCAAAGCACTTGGCGAAGATAAAACAACCATTTCGATTCGGCCGGCTATTGTAAAAACTGGCAGGAGGGTTCCTCAATTTGTGAGATCGTTATCTGATATACTCGATGCATCGGATAAACTCTATATATACACACACATGAAGAAGAAAAGGAAGACCGACACTTTACGAGCAATGTTCCCGAATGTCACCCGGTAAGAAGAAATTGAAGGTTCCGATTGTTTGGGATTGTGCAAGATCGCTTATTTCTGGCAGGCAGTTATCTCGCGCAGATGGAGAGAATGATTGGCTATCGCTCAATTTGGGGACGAGATTAAAAAAGAAAAAGAAGAAGAAAAGTCGGAATTTTCCAATTTCGGAATCAGTTCACGATCGTGGGTGAGACACTGAACGTCCCCCTTCCTTGTTGGCGCTGACCAAGATAGAAAAGAGTTCTCGGTTGCTTCAGGCGCAGAACAAAAACTAAAAGCGGGCACCCATCGCCGGTGAAAGCGAACGAGGGACGTAATCTCGTAATTGCATGATGTATGGACTAATTAGATGAAAGAAACTAATCATTCCTATGTTGTTTGAACATCAAAAAGGCCCCTATACATTTACAATGTTAACGTAATGAAGGATAAATCAAAATTTTTCAATGCAATGGAACATTCCATGGATGCATAATTATCTGAACAAATCTTCATACTAACAATGTGTTGTGATCATAAGATAATGCAAATTTTTGTGATGAGGACAGAAATCACTTGACGGCTTTATAAAACACTAACACAAATTTCACTAAATATTAATACAACTACGTCGTACACAATCAATAATTTAACGAATGAGAAAGCAATTAGAACTTGAGATAAGAATATCCTTTTCTATTTAGTCAAAAACATGATGAAAAGGAAAGAGCCACCATAATATTTGTCACTAATCTGCGGAGCCATAAGTATAGGAAGAAAATTTTAAAAAGCTTTAGACCTACTAGCTTAAAAAATAGTTTAAACTGCTCATAAATTGGTGATAAAGAGATAAACAACATCCTATTACAACAATTACTTCTTTAACATACATCAGTTGACACTAGGTCATCATATCTAGGTGTTCCATAACGATGTCAGAGATACAAAATTACCTTGGTCCTTGAGAGAGTTATAACGTTGTAATATCAAAACTATACTGTAAATGATTCTTTGAATTAAATTTTAAAAAGTTTTTGCAAAGCTTTTGATTTGTTTTAGAATAAAAATATTTTATGTTCGACAAAAGTAATTCTAGCAGTAACCATTCAGAGTAATACTGGACTTTCACATATCCTGACAATTCCAGAACAATTATACCCACTCAATGAACGTCATGAACCATTTTATTTAAAATTCTAAACTATGATCCCCACGTGGTAGAAGCATTCCATTCTCACGACGTTTTCATTGCAGCAACGCAGATCAGATGAAGTTAACCTTCAAACTATGCGAACTTTTCTGCCAGATGCCAAATTCCAGCCTCCTCTCCTTCCCCCCCTTCCTGGTCGAAAAATCATGATGCCAGCAGATCGTCAATATTTTTAACGGCTCACGTTCTGTTAACCGAAAAGTGTGATAATCCATATGGGACTTGGCTGATGCTGACGAAAGCAGTTTGGTGAAGGAAAAAAAACAGTGCAGGCAGAATTGTTGCTGCCGCAATAAAGAAAATCTGTTGATTTTCAATAAGAGAGGGTGTGACATTTTCCTGAACCCTTTAACGCGCAGTATTTTCGCTCTGGGAACACCAAACTCTGACGTTTTGACTGTTGCCAGTCACGAAGAATAGATTTGATTTCTATAAGAATAGTTGCGGGTGACATAGCTCCACGAGAATCCTTTACTTTTTAGCACATCATTTCCCGTCAAAAAATAGTCACGATTATTTTTAACAGCACTGACATCTTCTGAAAAATGGAAGAATGCGAGAACAGCTGGATAGATTGCCCAATGCTGAAAAAAGGCGGCACAGCCATCTTCGTCAAAAAAGGGTCTCTAGATCTGTGGCACGCGATGAACGTTTCGATCGTCCGCCATCTTGCTGGTAGTTAAGTCGAGCGATGGCAACGGCTGCCCTTTTTTCAGCATTGGGCAATCTATCCGGCTGTTCTCCCGTTCTTCTATCTTTCGGCAGATGTGCTCCGCCAAGCCCCCCAGAGTGATCCTCTCCTTAAAAAGATTGGGAAACTCTGCTGTATAGCATTTCGACGAGACAACCTCCCTGCGACCGGTCCCATCCTTTGCATGACAGCTTTAGATTCTCGTAATGAATCAGGAAAATACGATTTTCAGCATTCAAAAAAGTGTTAAATTGAAGTTTTTGGATGACTGTAATGGAACAAATTGGTTAAGCAAACCTTTGATTAACCGGCGGCATTTTTATGTTTTCAAGTGATTAAGGATAATTAAAACAGGTGTTACTAAAATCTTTTCTGGTGTTGAATAAAACACAGAGAAATGAATACAAGGAAACGGCATTAGCTATCTGATAGTGAAGCCGAAACTGTAACCGATTCGCCATATTGCCCAGACCACATTGAAATACGACTGTGTTATTCTATGGTGACAGTTCCAATTTTAAAGAAGCATAATGTCGCCAAAGTTGGTGCCCAAAATAATTACGTATTTGGCATAACTGTAAAACTTTTAACAGTAGAATGATGAGATTTTGTATTTAGAACTATTCCAATGCCGAAGATAGCTAATGCCATCTCCTTATATTCATATCTTCTATGGAATACAATGGGAAGGCAATAGAAAAATCTGCGCAGAAAGATGTGCAGTAGTCTGTCACTCAGATGACGTCACTGAAACCTCACCTTGGACTGCTCTACTGCAGTAGTTCCCAGCTAGGGCTGCCAACCGTTCCGCGAGAGCCGGGACATTCTGTTTCTATCTCTTTAGAGCACATGTCTCGCGAAAGGATAGTGCGGGACGCCAAATGTCCCGTTTATTGAATACAATAAGTAATTTAATAATTTGTTAAATTAAAATGATTTTAGAAGAAATTTTAAACATTAAGTTTATAGTCTAAATAAGTAATATATTATGATTTCAGTAAAAGTGGTACAATATATCTTATGTTGTTTTTCCAAATAAATAACTAGCAAAATACTATTAGAAGATGTGATTTAAGACTAGGAAGTTTTTCTTACAAAGGTATATTATTGATACATACTTATCATCATCATCAACATTGGCACGACAGCCCCTTGTGGACCCTGGCCTTCCTCAGAAGTCTTTCCCATTCCACCCTCTTCCCTGCAATGGACCTCCAGTTTCTTATTTTTAATTTGGCAAAATCCTCATCCCGGCTCTTCCTCCATCTTTTCTTAGGTCTTCCTCTAGGTCTTTTACAAAAAGGAGTGGCATTGAAGACCTTAAGAGCTGTTCTCTCAGCACTCATTCTCAGAAGGTGACCTGCCCATCTCATTCTATTCAGTTTTATGTATTTAATAATGTCCTCATCTTTATAGATTTTATAGATTTCAAAGTTATATATTTGAAACGTACTTATAGGTTGTTTTAATTATTTCTTGAAGGCTAAAGTAAAAAGGTTTTGTTCTTGTTTGTGAAAGGAATTAAAAAATTCATTCAATTCAACTGCAAGTGATAGTACTATCTCTTCTGATTACACAGATGGAAAATTTAAACCTTGTTCATTTTTTTTTCTCGCTTTCTTGTAATTAGTAAGCTGGATCCCGCCTTTTTTAGTCACGTCCCGAGTTTTAACCGTGAAAGTCCCGCAAATCCGTGAATGAAAGTTGGCAACCCTATTCCCAACCCTTTTCTCCTTGCAGGCCCATTTGAAAATCCGAAGGAAATTGGCGAGCTTCTCTTATAGTCGCTCTGTGCTAGTATACTATTTTCGCGAACCCCTTACCTAATAAAATCTTTCGATTGCACGTGCTTAAAGGACACATATGGAGGGTGAGGCATCTCCCCATCTAATAAAACCAGCTTCCGAAACTTAAACGATGCTAAACACTCGGCACACAAAATGTCACAGCTGCCCCACATTTTTTCACCTCCGATGAAAGTCTACCAAAAAAGAAAAATTCACTTTTCTCGAAAGTGATAGAACCCATATCAAAACGCAGTCCGCAGAGCATGCAATAACATCTCTTCACTCACGAGCAACTCCATGTCACGATATGTACCGCCAAAGCGCGGGACATCCCATCAGCCATTGTGTCCGGGTTTAGAGAGAGGAACTTTTAACGGGAAGATATAACTGTAGTTAAGCCTTCTTCCGCAGTATGCCCGTTGGAAATTAACGAAACCTATCTGTTTATTTATTTATTTATTTAAGTACGCGCTTCAGTGGTTTGATATTGACTGCGAAAGCTTAAGCTTTCCTTTTCAAACGGTTTATAAAGGGGAAAAGTTTCGCCAGGCTGTAGTATCAAACGTGCATCCTGATAATATGAATTATAGTTGACACCTCTATAGCCAACACCTCCTAGATATACAAAGCCTAACAACTGAAGCTTTGACGTCATCACTAGGCCTACGAAAAATGACGCCATTACAGTTTTATTGTCATAAAGTAAAACTATTCAAAATTTGTGGTGAATTTACTCAC
This sequence comes from Cheiracanthium punctorium, assembly GCA_038373885.1. Classification (NCBI taxonomy): domain Eukaryota; kingdom Metazoa; phylum Arthropoda; class Arachnida; order Araneae; family Cheiracanthiidae; genus Cheiracanthium; species Cheiracanthium punctorium. The sequence continues at coordinate 327,783 of JAWZYV010008001.1, read as the reverse complement.
GCATCAAACTATTTAAATGAGATATTTGAGATACTAAATTCAATTTTCCGACATACGAAAATTTTTAACCATTACTAAATGTATAATATGATAGGGAAATGGATCTGAAATAAATAATCTCTTTTTCAGAATGGGGTTTTAGTTTTTATCTTGAACTTAAAATCTTGTTAAATATTTGTAATATTCACCAGAAATTTTAAATAGCTGAAGTTTTTCCGTAGGCCTAAACGTCAATTATAGTTAGGCTTTCTTATACAGGCGGTACTTCAGAAATATTGATAACGGGTTCCCAACCAGAGGTTCTCAAACCCCCTGGTAGCTCGCAAAGTTTGTAATGGAGGTTCTCGAAAACATTACACCAATATACAGCGACAACATAAGGCACATGTGGGCAAACCGCGGACCGCGGGCCGGATGTGGCCCGCCACGGCTTTTGATCCGGCCAGCGGAACATTTCAATTCGCTATAGGAAACCAATAAAAACTATTCAAAATCCTACATAAATTCCATTTATACGGCCCGCGACTTCACTAACATCTAAAAGTTTGGCCCACAACTTTCTAAAGGTTGTCCATGCCTGAAATAAGGGTTTCGCCGAATTCTTTAGCATTTCAGAATGGGTTCGCAGGGAGAAAAAGTTTGGGAACCAATGATATAAATGAACAATAAAACAAATTCCATAATTTCACTCGCAAAAAAAGAAGTTTTGAAAAATAGAAAAAAAAATAGGTCATAGTAATGAACAAATTTTTATATTAATTTTGCTTAAAAATGTGCATTTGATACATAATTATTTTCTTTTATGACCAGATTAAGATAGAAATCCCCAAAAGCGCACAGTAAAAAAAAAAAAAAAAAAAAAAAAAAATTAGGGGAAGAATGTACATTATTTATAGAACTACGCTTCTTAAAGTTGCTCTTGAAATGTGGATGGTTTTGGGGATTCTCTTGAATGAATTCAGTCACATGTGACTCATGATAAATTACTTTCATTTTTAAAGCCAGATGTAGCTGCAAGGCATTTTATCTTCGCAGTAACCTCTGCAGACATATTTTATCATTTTGGATTAATACATAGTTGCCATTACTGAAAGGATTAGACATAGAATGATTGGTGTATTTAATAATGTTATTGGTGTATTTAAATAATGTTAAATGAACCAAAATTTGAACACATTCTAAATCATCAGAATCGTAAATTAACATTTTATGTCTGGATTCAGTGCGTAAATTGGCGTGAAACATTGGAGGGGGGGGGGCAAGATGCTTTCTATTGTATAAAATATTTTCAAATGGGCCATAATCTTGAATTTTTTGAGGGGCAATTGCCCCTCACCCTTAGAAAATTAGGCCTCTGTCTGCAGGATTTCTACAGATTTCATAGCTTTTTCTTCCTGACTTTCCCTGACATCTATCATGCTCTTCCCTGACTTTTTATCTAGCGTGCTTTCCTGAATTTTGCGTTTCTATTTTTAATATTACATCCTTTAATTAATTACTTTTTATATATTTTGCCCCTTTTTTACAAGCAACAATAATAAAAATAATAAAATCAATATATACAAAAATATTATTTCACATCACTGGATTCTAACAAAAACCATGTTTGATAATAATTTAGGATAAAATTAAGAATATTTCAACTGAATGAGATATGTTAATAAAGGACACATTTTAAAATTATTCATAAGGTTAAATAAGAAAATGAAAATGAAACAATTTCTACAATTAGGTTCAAACTGGAAGTATTTTCTTGATTTTGCCGCAAAATTCAAACACTCTTGCATTTCCTTGACCTTTCTTCAAATTTCCCTGACTTTTCCCCCAAATCCCTGACTTTCCCTGACCAAAACTCATTTCCCTGACTTTCCCTGATATTTCCTGACTTTCCAGGTCTGAGGAAACCTTGGTCTGGATCCATCACTGCCTGAAAAAATGAAGGAAAACAAAACATCGATCTCGATTGGATCCAGAGGATGACTTACGACTTGCGATTTCCAATACAGATCCGAACATAGAAGCAATCATGAGCTCTTTGCAAGCACATATTTCACATTGACTTTTCATGATGTAAAGTTTCTTTAAAGTAATTTTCATTAAAAAATATTTATATCCATATGCATATATAAAGCATTGTTTCATAAAATTATGTGTTGATTCATTAACTGATTTTTTATGATGTTACAACTTTTATAACATTTTTATGGTGGTTTATAAGTTTGGTGCGCTGTTTTAAAAACGCGTTATTCCAATCGATGACGTCACGACACTCTTTTAAAAACACCCTGTAAGAGCAACTCCCAGAAAGAATTTCAATGTAACTTCGTTTTCAATTAAACAAAATGTCTACTGTCTATCCAGGGGTCGCGACAAAATTTTACTCAGAATAGGGGGGTCGCAGATGAAAATAGTTTGCGCACCACTGCACTAGAACACAGGGTGTCCACCAATGGAGGCAAAAATGAGGCCAAAAATTTTGTCAGGAGGCAAAAATGGTATCATTAGCTGGCTCACCGACGAAAAAGTTGCTGGTTTAGTTGTCATTTTCTTAATTTTAGTTTCCAAAATAGTAGCATTTTGGCATATTTTGTAGTTAAGAAATAAACATACGTCATTTAGCTTCATTTACAAAGGAATGAATAAAATGATAAATTGAAAAACTTTATATGAATTTCGTAAAAGAGCATGTAGTACATTTATTTTTATAGCACAGTTTAAAAAAAATGATCATAATGTGTGTGTGTGTGTGGTTGATGAACGACCAATAACAACTTTGCAAAGAAAAGGGAGTTGACAAAAACAAAATCTGATTTTAACCCTTTGAGGCGCAACTCTTTCCCAATGCTGAAAAAAGGCAGCCGTTTGCGACGTCAGCTGGCTGTGCCGTACAGCCCTTTTTTCAGCATTGGGCAATCTATCCAGCTTTTCTCGCATTCTTCTATTTTTCAGCAGATGTCAGTGCTGTTAAAAATAATTGTGACAGTTTTTTTACGGGAAAGGACGTGCTCAAAAGTAAAGGATTCTCGTGGAGCTATGTTACCCGCAATTACTTTTTATAGAAATACAATCTATTCTTCGTGACTGCCAACAGTCAAAACGTCAGAGTTTGGTGTTCCCAGAGCGGGAACACTGCGCGTTAAAGGGTTAAATGAGTTGCCTTGAGTAAGGTACAAGTAGCCAAAAACCTGAAAATAGTATGAAAATGATCAAAAAAGTCACCCAAGTCGCCTAATCTTTAAATTAGTAGCAAAAGTCGACGGTGGACACCCTGATGGATCAAAAAGCCTGAGCCTTGGATGGTCTGCAGGATGTTTTCGAAAAGCAGCCCCATTTCAACTATGATTATTGCCTCATAAAACAAAAAAACATAAACAAAAAAAGTCGTTGCAATAAGCGCTAAGCAAGTCGTTTGGATGGAAATGTGTCCGCTTCTGTCGCCCACAGGGAACTGGGGTGAGGCGTAATTTCACGCTCTGGGGCACGCTGGACGCGCATCCTGTGTGTATTTATGCCGTCAGAAGGATCCATTTGTCTGAAACAAGACAGCTACGGTCATACCTGGTCTGTGTGTCATGAAAGGTGTTGGTCAGGTGGTTACGAATCAAGAACAATAGAACACGGCGAAACATTTCTCGAAGGAGAACTGTATTTGTCCAAAGCCGTGAAACTTGCGAACGATTTGCAACTGACTTCCATACGACTGAAATCACATTTTTCAATTTCTTGCATTCAAGGGTAGGGTTGAAAAAGATGAATATGAATACGGGTAGGCTTTCACTCTACTTTAAGGGGGAAAAGTAATTACGTGTGAACAGGTGACTCAAATTTTTGCTCTCAGGAAGATGATTCCAGAATTAATTCTTTTGGATATTTCGTAGATGACTCGATTTTGGATGACAACGGATTTTGGAGTATACAAATGCTTTTCTTTTTCTTGTAATATAAATTATTAAAAATTAAATATTTCCTGGCACGAAATTACTTCGGAAGTCTTTCATTTCTCTCATAACAATAAGAAACCTCAAGGATGCAATGCGCCAATTGAAATCATCCAATGGCCCCGGTCGTGCGCATGAGCCATGATTTGGCGACTCCTGTTGTAAACAAACCCTTTTACACGACGGTATGTGTTGGGAAAGTTCTTCTTTTTATTGGCATTACCAATTTTCATGCTAAATGCATGTGTAATACCAATTTCTATAAGAATAGAACTTAACCCTTTAACGCGCAGTGTGTCCGCTCCGGGAACGCCAAACTCTGGCGTTTTGACTGTTGCCAGACACGAAGAATAGATTGGATTTCTATAAAAAGAGTTGCGGGTGACATAGCTCCTCGAGAATCCTTTACTTTTGAGCACGCCCATTCCCGTAAAAAAATGGTCACGATTATTTTTAACAGCACTGACATCTGTCGAAAGATAGAAGAACGCGAGAACAGCCGGATAGATTGCCCAATGCTGAAAAAAGGGCAGCCGTTGCCATCGCTCGACTTAACTACCAGCAAGATGGCGGACGATAGAGACGTTCATCGCGTGCCACAGATCTAGAGACCAGCTGGCTGTGCGCGAGCACAGCCAGCTGCGTTAAAAAAGGGTCTCTAGATCTGTGGCACGCCAGACTTCCCAACGCTGAAAAAGTGTAGCTGTTGCCATTGATCCATTTAACTACCATGGCGGCCGATCGAATAGCCCATATGATGCCACAGATCTAAAGAAGTTTTCTGGCACAGCCGGCTGAGAGGTGTTGGAACCATTTAACAATATTTTTTTGGGGACTAACCCTGAAAGCGTTGAAATAAGGTGGACCACCGGACGTCAAAGGGTTAGTTTTCCTCTAATACTTAAGTTAGTGGAAAGCTCAGTTATGGAACCCCATGGTGAGCTTAAGTTCATCAAGCTTGGCATAAACTTTACAATAATAGTAGCATAGTGTTTACATAGTTAAAGTGATTTAAATTTACTAGTGTAATAAGAATTATTTATCACATTATTCGCGTTCTTTTGTTGCATTTATTTTAAAATCTTTCACAAAATGTACGATAATATTATGAAAATAAACACTCAAAAAACTGGTGTTAAAAGATAAAATAGATAAAAACTTTGTGAAAAAACGCCTTGAGTAACCTTTTATGTGTGTGAAAAAACGCCTTGAAGTAACCTTTTATGTGTGTTTTTTTCACAAAGATTTTATTTATTTTATCTTTTAACACCAGTTTTTTTGAGTGTTTATTTTCATAGTTTTGTTTATTTGGACTATTAACACTCACTTTTGTCCCTTCTTTCTTCGTGTTATTTTTCATACGCCGTGAAGTAACCTTTTATGTGTGTGTGTGTTTTTTTTTTTTTTCACAAAGTTTTTATTTATTTTATTTTATATGATAATATTGTTACAAAACTGTAATATTGTTTTCCTGCATTAAAATGTGTTGCTGGAAAGAGAGTTGTACAGGTATGCAGCGACCGTTTTGGTGACTTGGCGAAAAATTTTTCGCCTAAAAGAAAGTTCTCGAAGGTAGTGAAACTTTTGTTGTATCTCAATTAGGAAAAGAAGTTATGAGAAAGATCGAGAAATATAACGTCACGACCTGCTTGGAAATCCATAAGTAATAGATTCTCTCTTGTGGCTTAGTTGAAACAGACTAGGATATAGCGAGTAGAGCTTTACAATTGGCATGGCCATTATTTGAATGGTATAATGTTATTGCTGTGACAGTTAATGATTTGCTGTTGCATGTGTCATTAAATGCTTTTTGTGAGATATTAGTGCTTCGTTATAAAGTGTTGTATTCACTTAGTGGATTATTTTAATGTACACCCACTTTGTGATTTTCGGAACAATATTGAATGCAGTATAATTAAATTAATCAAATGAGTTGAAAATACTTGACCGACTTGTGAAATCCCATCGCCGCCTTCGGGTCAATATGTGAAACGATTTCATGACGAACAGGTTCAAGATATTTTACTTAATATATTAACACTTATACATTTTGATTCGAAGAGCAATGAAGTCTATAATTGCAAACATTGTAATAGATTTAATAACACAGGAAGTAACAGAGGAAAAATTAATTTTTAAGCAAGAAAAGTTTAAATGGCAATTGAAAAAAAAAACCTTTTTGAAATATCAAAAGTAATGAATAGGGATATTCATAAGAGTTAATTACATTTTAACGAAGAGAAAACTAGACAAAAGTATTGAAAGACAATATATTTTAAACACGAGTTAGAGTATTGTAATAATTGCATTTTAGAAATGAAAGAACGCCGTTATAAAAAATTAACTGATATAACTTGTTAACAGTCATTAAAATATGTATCTTTATTGAAATCTTTTATCTCGGCTAACGAAAAACGCATATTCATCATTTATTGTTGAATTATTCATGTTACAAACGTCTTCACTTTTATTATGCTAATGAGGAAAAATAGATTGCACATATTCTTATGAAAATACACACATGGTTTGTTACAATTTTTAAAACGAGTTAACACCCAATAAATTTTTAAAATATTTTTGGATTAATTTCCAAGTAACAGTGAAAACATTTTGATGGAATCAAAATTTATCAATATGGAAACTAAGCAATAGCTATAAATCAATGTTCAAAAACTGATTTTTACATTTTGGAATATTTACTTTATATTCAGGTTTGAATTGCGTTCAGTTAATCGGTTGAATCAACAGATAACCTTTATAAGAATCGTTTATTTTAAGTAGATTAATAAGTTGTATGGTTGATTCAATTAAATGGCTTTTGTTTTCCCAAAAATTCACAATTTAAAAATTACTTGTAAATTAATACTATTCATAAACCTTTAATTATAAAAGAAATAACTTCACCAATCTATTCGTTCAGTTGTTTATACATTAAGAATTTTCGTTTGAGCTTGAATAACAATCAAACATATTTTATTTAACAAGACCACTCAACAAAAACCGAAGTTAGAACATACAATTAATAACAACTTTAATATTTTATATTATGCGTATTATTATGCAAACTATTCCTTAATTTTATAGTTTACTAGCTGAAGTACCCGTTCTTCGCACGGGAATGAATGGACTTTTTGATATTACGATTTGTGGTGATTACTATTCATTGTAATAAACAGATTTAGCAAAGTGAATATCGCGTTATATTGTGTCCAATAATCATGCATTCCGAATTGCAAGGCAATCGTTTGTACGGTGCAGAAGGCCATGCGGCGTAGCGCAATCTTGGCGAGTTTTAGCAAAATGGATACGTCGAAAATATTTTTCGCATTCAGATATCGATGTATACGAATTTTCATGACTATCGGCTGGGCAGTCCTGAAGTTCATGTGTTGACGCGACATCTAGTGGCAAGTTATAGGAAAATGGATAGCGCCAAACTCTTCCCCGTGTTCAAATATACCTATACCTATTTTCATAGCGATTATTTGCACAGTCAAGAAGTGATACACTGCAGGGCCATCTAGTGGTTCAATAAAGTAATGATTTGCTACAGCGCCGTCAAGTGGCGAGTTATAGCAAAATGGATAACGCCAAAATATTCTCATTGTTCAAATAGCTATGTATACTGATTTTCATAGCGACCGTGTTCAACTATCTATGCATACCAATTTTCATAACGATCATTTGCACAGTCAAGAAGTGATACACTGCAGGGCCATCTAGTAGTTAATTAAAGTAATGATTTGCTACAGCGCCGTCAAGTGCCGAGTTATAGCAAAATGGATAACACCAAAATATTCTCATTGTTCAAATAGCTATGTATACTGATTTTCATAGCGACCGTTTGAATGGTCAAGAATTTGGCCTGCTGCAGCGTCATCTAGTGGCGAGTTAAAATAATAATGCATTGCAGTGTCATCTAGTGGTGAGTAGCATCAAAAGGAACCCAGTTAGAATATATTCTTCGTGCTCAAATGTGTAAGTATAAAAAATTTTATGCCGATCGGTCGAACGGTATAGAAGTTGATGCTTTGCAGCGCCATTTAGCGGCAAGTTACAGCAAAATGGATAGTGAAAAATATTCGTGTTCTAATATTCGCGTGTACCAAATTTCATCGAAATCGGTTGGACGATATTCGCATAGAAAACGGCTAAACGGAATAGAATTCAACGTTGTGCTGCGGCACCAAGTGGCAAGTTAAGGAATAGCATAAAAACCTTCTCCATCATAAAAGACTTAGGTGAACCAAATTTCATCGTGCAACGGTGCTCAACGGTGCTGGAGTTTTTCAACCTCTTAAACACATACCAACATTCATTTTTATCGGCACCAGTGTTATTATATATACCAGTCTCAAATAAAATCCAGTTTCAAATCTAAGCCTCGCCAAAGTGCCAACATACGCCATTTTGCAAGAGTTTTTTCAGGGAATCATTCGAAGCATTGAATTAGCAGCAATGAATATGGGAAATGGTTCGACCGCCAAAGAGTAGCACGCATTTTTTTGAAAATTGGAATTCCTTAATACAGCCGATTTTTTTTTTAAATTATCAACTATAATGTGTTTTATTCATCGTTACTCCGATGTACTAAATGAGAAGATTTCAATTTTCTGAAATTTGGCGGAATTCCCCCAATTTAAATCAATGTACTCAATTGGCGAGAATTCTGAAGTTAGATCGCTTGAAATCCCTTAATAACTGCATTATTTCTTCACGGATCATTAAAATTTAACGCTGTATTCTAATAAAACCTTTGCACTTGTTTTCAAAAATCTATTTCCTTAAGCTCTCAATAAATTGCTCAAAGCCGAAAACTGTGCCAACCGCTAGAACTCACTTACTCAAAATCCATATTTCAGCCATTTTATTTTTTCGCCAAACTAAAAAAATTTACACATTAGCCTCGGAAATCTTCAATTCTTATTGCTTTGCGTGTAAAGCATTACATTCCTGCTCTGATTTCCCATGCACACGATATTATAATTAAAAAAAAAAATAACCTTACGAATATAAACTAACAAAAAAAAATCATTATTATTCTTTTATTTTTACTTTGAGAATTTAAAACATTTTATTCGGCAAAATCGCCACACATGGCAACCACGATCCTTATTTCACACTTTTTTCACTACAGGGGTTACAATTACGGAAAGATTTTTGCGTGAAGAGCATAAAAAATCTCTTAAATTCCGGGAACGGGTGGACTTTCAAAGTTTTAAAGTGGACTGTGATTTATTCTATATTATTTTACATATCTGTGCTAAATTTCAGGCCGATAGGTCCATTTTTGTGGATTTGTATACGAATCAAATCCACAAACAAACAAACAAACAAACAAACAAATAAACAAACAAACAGAATTTCATTTTTATTTATAAGATTTTCATTTTAATTACGAGAATTAACACCATAATTAGAATTTTTAGCGAAATGCATAACAGCTACAATTCTTAAAAATTCAGTTTTTCACATAAGGAATAACTGTTTAGAGTTATTGTAGGTTCGATCATCGGTAAACTTTTTAATAAAAACCAATGAAGAAATAATACTGATGCAGATCTTGAACCGAGATTTCCGAAAAAATAACTATGACCATGACTAAAAGATAAATTTAAAATACATACTAGGAGAAAAGTATTTCTGTTAAGATTATTGATTATCTACAAAGGTTAAGAGGACGAGGCCACAAAAAGATTTCAGGACATTAAGAAAATCGAGCCTAAATTTAATTTGCTGATATTGACACAGCACCTGAGGAGCTGCAGCTTGAACTTAATTGACATGTAGTCATGATCATACTGTGAAAGAAATGTTTAATGCTGTGCCATTAGGTGAAATTTACAAATCATTGTCTGCTGAAAAATGTTCATGCATGAAGAAATTTGGCGGGGAAATGCCAACTATATTTGGTTCGACATAAACTTGATAGCAAAGATTTTCTTGGTACAAGATCAACTAGACTGAAGACACATGCTCTTTGACAGACATTAATTTGCAAGCTGTGATGTCAGCAAGCAATCTCCTTCCCAATTAAAATTAAAAAAAGAGGAAAACAAAATGCTGAAAAGTATGATAGGATGCATTTGCCTCATTAACTTGAATTTAACATTAAATTATCTTGCAGTTCTATTTATTGTTTTTTAACAGATACAATTTATACCGTTTCTGAAAAGAATTTGCAAAATTTACTAATGAAAGCAATTACTTTAAAAAGTGTGGCCCTTCATTAACTTCCGCTTCTACAAAGTGGCTCCTGAGACAAAACAGTTGCCCACTCCTGATATAGAACTGCACAGATTTTGTCAAAAGTACAAGGTACAGAAAAATATTAAATCAGCACAGCCGTTTGAAGTTTGACAGGGATGAAAAAAAGAAAATATCGAGATGAAAACATAAAATTTATGTGGGCCATGTACAGATATATTTTAGAAATAAATATATAATTAAAATAAGTGAATAAATGAATCACTTATTTTAAATATATATTGTTAAGATTTACATCATAATCCGGAAGAAATTTATTCTCACTCAGCGTCGTGTAAGATAAAGGGGCGGAGCTTCTAATTTAATGCGATATTCATTTAAAATTTCAGAAATCCGTATGTGTCGCATGTTCCCTAAGCATTCTCAAACTGAACACTTCCACTAACATTGTATCTTTTTGTTAACCCTTTAACGCGCAGTGTTCCCGCTCTGGGAACACCAAACTCTGACGTTTTGACTGTTGCCAGTCACGAAGAATAGATTGGATTTCTATAAAAATAGTTGCGGGTGACATAACTCCGCGAGAATCCTTCACTTTTTAGCACGTCATTTCCCGTAAAAAAAAATTGTCACGATTATTTTTAACAGCACTGACATCTGCTGAAAAATGGAAGAATGCGAGAGCAGCTGGATAGATTGCCCAATGCTGAAAAAAAGGGCAGCCGTTGCCATCGCTCGACTTAACTACCAGCAAGATGGCGGACGATCGAAATGTTCATCGCGTGCCACAGATCTAGAGACCCGCTGACAGCCAGCTGTCGTCAAATAAAGGGTCTCTAGATCTGTGGCACGCGATGAACGTTTCGATCGTCCGCCATCTTGCTGATAGTTAAGTCGAGCGATGGCAATGGCTGCCCTTTTTTCAGCATTGGGAATGGGTTGCGCCTCAAAGGGTTAAAGCAAATAGAAAATCAAACACTCCAGCTTAGTTCCATCAAACTGCAAGTGACATTTTTTTACGGAAGAGGACCTTTCAACAGCAAAAAGCATGCCGGCATGATGATCTCAGAATTTTTTCTTCAAAAGCTTTGCCGCAGAGAATCCAGGCCTTACAGATCATAAGTCAAGCTATTTTAAATATTTTTTTTTTTTTTTCGAGGAGTCATAAATAGTTTGAACGCATTTACAGGGCTTACATCATTTAATACCTGGCGTTGACTCCATCAGTTATTTAAATGCTCTGACGACGATTATGCGACATTACGCTCTAAACTGAAGTCACCCAACCGAACAGATCTAGCTTTCTATAGTTGGTAATGACCTTACAGATGATTGGCAACAAGCAAATCATTTCATTCAAGCAGCTTTTTCTTAAATCTTCCGATGCTATCGCTTTGTGACAGTGACTGACAAAACTATCAACAACCGACTTTCACTCTCCGGGCTCTATCCAAAATGCATTTTTTTTTCCAACTTACAGTGACATTGATTTAAAGCCATTTCAAAGGTTTTTCTTTTCACTTCACCGTATGATGAGATGTTTCTGCTAATCTGAGTGGAATTTAGATTTATTGCATTTACAGTCAACTCCGGATATAGTGAACCTCGATATAGTGAACTTTCGGTTTTAGTGAATGTATTTCATTAGTCCCGACTCACATACGTTAGAAAATATTGATAGCATTTTTCGTTTTTAGTGAACCATGACTCTCGTTATAGTGAACATAAAAAAATCTGGACGGCAGAGGTGAAGTTGTTCGATTCCTACGAAGAGACATACTAAAGCTAAAAAAGGGAGGGGATCATAATTATTCTCAGTGGCGGCTCGTCATTAAGGGCCAGAGGGGCCTGGCCCCACCGACTAACCACCGTCTAAATCAAAGTATCTTCCTATTATATAAGACAGTTCTTTCAATAATTTACCTTCATTAAAAAAACGCAAGCATTTTAATACTATCCATTAAAAAAAGAACTTAAAAAAGCGTAGTTATACGATTTCCCCCCATCTAAACCATGCATGGGCCATGGGCTGGCTTGCCCTAAATTTGGCGTAATTTCTCCGTTCACCGGGTTGACATATTTGGCATTGAGCCAAAAGCCATATTGACGCGGAATTAACTTGGCTTCCAAACGGCTTATTTGGCGCAGACTTTGGGGCTCAGATCTTCGGGCCCTCGCATTATGATCTACACGGGGAAATTTTGGCAATCGGTAGCTATTGGCGAAATTTTCCGCTTAGGAGGAAATCATTTTTTATGCCCGTGATCGTATTTTTGTAGTGCAGTCAGATATTTTTCTGTTTTGTTTTCTTGATTTACGAAAAGCGGTGTACAGATGTCTTTTTTATATATGTTGATATTGATTTTAAAATAAATAAATCATCTAAAAATTATGAACAAGCAGCTATAAACATAAATATTAAATAATTAAATGTGGCTTTTTGTTTAGTAATAAAGTAAAATTTTCAATTTAACATAGGTAAAAAATAGCCATGGGCTGAGAAATTTGAAATACTTACGCTTTGTACACGTGGAGATAGGTTGGTCTATTTGTATATTAACTTTCGCAATTTAATTGGGCACAATTTTTTTTCGGGCCCCACCACTGAAACAGGTCACGAGCCGCCACTAATTATTTTCATTGCTGTAGTGCATCTAATCTCTAAAAGCATTCACCAAAAAAACCTGGGTACTTTAGAAAGTGCACCGACAGCGGAAATTTGGCTCTTTACAAAATATTTCCATAAATGAGATTAATTATGTTTGCTTTACTTAATAAATATTTCCATAATCATACATGCGATCAATTATGCTTGATTTACTTAATAAACATCCAGCATATGCATAAAATACTGTTTTCTAATTTTGTATTAAGTGTTATTGTTCAACATGAGGAAACATTGGTTTTAATGAACTTCGGATATAGTGAACGAAATTTGTCGGTCCCGAGAGGTTCACTATAACCGGGGTTCGCAGTATTTCTTTTATAGGTGCTATAAGCAAGGATTTGATACCATTAAAAACAAATAATGAGGTTCCCTATTTTCATGGCAAATTATAGAATGTTTAATATTCAGGTCAGAAACGTAGTGAGAAAAGAATTTCTAGAAGAACCGAAAAGATGGTAAGGCAGATGAATTTTGCGCAGAAAAGCCTTATTGCTGAATTTCGATAAACAAAAGTCCGAATTTCGGGTGGGGGCTCAAACCCCCAGCGCCTACCCTCTGTCTAGATCCCAGATCCAGTCATAAATAACTCAGACTATAATAGCATTCTAACTGAATATGATGGATATAAAAAGTGGCATCATGATGCGTAACATTTGCCAGGTTGAAAAGAGTATTAAAGTACAGGTAAATCTTAGTTGGATACTTTTCTGGATAACGGAGCGTGGCCATAATATTGAAATGCACCTCTATAAGTTAAACACCTCTGATAGTTGGGCAATTTAGAAAGACGCGCTTGTGTCCAACTTTCAGAGGTTTTACTGTCTCAGTGTTTTGCTACATCTCAGTAGATAAAAAAAGCTAAATTTTTCATTGCTTATGGTTGTGAAAATAATCCTCTCGGAGTTTTATTTTTTTATTTATTTATTTTTTTAAACAACATACACTTACCGTAACAGTGATTTAAGAAAAAATATTTTCTTTTGAACAGACAATGTTAAATCCCGGAAGGGATTTATTAGAATAAAAAAGTTTCAGCTTAGTTTCCGTTTTGATATCATCGCTTACAGGCTCTGACAGCAAATGAAAACTGTCAGAATATTTTCTTTATACAAAGGGCATTTTTTTATTCGATCCTGACAACTGCTTAAAACACTACATTTGACTGATTATCATTAAAGGAAACGCCATACACTATAAAATGCAATCCTATAATGCATAACAAATCCTGACTGTGTGATTACACAACTCGAGCTTCCAACTCTCACGTTTTTTTTTTTTTTTCCGGGAGATTTCCAACGCCAACACTAATTTTTAATTAGCAGCTCATACTTAACCCATTTATGCCTAATGTCCCTTTTTTGGGACGGCATTTTCGCTATTAGTTGAAAACGTTATTTATTTTTCCTAGCCTTTATTCATGAGTATTGAGCCTCAACTCTACAAAATATTTTAACATGACCAAGTAGGATGTTGATATTTTGATTTTTATGCATAAAGATTTTAAAAGAAATTATTCCTTGTTCAAGAAGTTGACATCAGAAATTTATCTATTATTTCTGTTATCAGTAAAAATCGAAGAAAGTCGCAAAAAATCCAGGCACAAATGGGTTAAAATAAGGCCAAAAATATAATGTAAAATAAAACTGTTAAAAAATTGTGGTGGAAAATCTCCCGAAAAAAACGGAAGAGTTGGCAGCTCTGCACAACTTACTTTTACCATTTAGAATTTCTGAAATGTCTGGCGATCTCCCATAGAGACACCCACTCATACAATCATTATCGATAACCAAAATCAGAATAAACTTCATGGCTCGCATCTCTTTAAACAAAATTATATTCTGGTTCTTAAATATAAAATTTATGTTTCATCATTCTTATATTCTCGACATCTTAATGCGCTTTTCCTTCGGCTCAAAAATAGATGCTGGGAATTTTTTTTTTTTTCCCAATAACAAAACAGCGATGAATACAGTTCACTAAGGAAAAATACAATTTTTTATAAAAAACTTTGAGGTATTATGGTTTTGTAGTAAAAAAACTAAAAGGAAAAAATAATTCAAGTCATTTTATAGCACGATATTGCAGTTGAAAATGGTTTAAGTTAAGAATCACATTGTTTCTGGCACCGAAAACTTCTTTTCGGTTCAAATCGAATAATGGTCATTTTGGAAAACGACATCTCCAGCATGACATAAAAAAATCCCGAATGACAGTGATAAAACAGATGGAGCCGAATCCCAGATTGCCATCCAATACTTTTAATCCGATACGAAATGACCCCCAAGTCGCATTATCTCCTGATGTCTCTGCCAGATAAAAGACCAAGGAGGACGGCCTATACCATGTGACCCAATGTCATTCGATGGTAACTAGCCTCGTACGTCACACACAGTCGAGATTAAGAGAAGTCGGGGAGGGAGATGTTGAATAGCAGGGGAAGATAATCTTCAGATTTCACAGGCGATACAACTGCGCTTACGATGTCCGTTCGAGCATGAAAACAACAAAAAAATAAAAATAAAAACTTCTTTATTTCTCTTCATTTCGTCGGAAGTTTTGCTTTGACATGATCCATTGCTGCCGAAATCTCTCTCTCTCTCTCGTCTCCCCTGGGCCCTGGCAGTGCGCCGGGCTGGATTCGACTCTTTGTTGCACGAGTTGCGAGATGGTTATCGAGTAATTAGGTGGATATTACGACGGCAATAATACTTCTTAATGTCGATAATGGGTTCTTTCGAAAACAATCGATCCCCGTAAAAAGGGGGGTGGGGGGAGAGACAATGAATTCGCGAACAAAGCACTTAACGAATGACGGCGCGGATTAACGTGCAATTATTTAATTCGGAGGAATTTCGGCGAACCGCGTCTTTTAACACCGCCAGAACAATTTGGCTAAGTAATGTCGGTGAAACCATTTTCAATTAACCCCGTTTCCGTGCGGGAGAATTGCTTTTCTCAATAACTCGGAATATTCGATTTTAAAATTTTCCAAATATGTACGTTTTCCTGTTTATTTCTTCAACCCTTTGAAGCGCAACCATTTCCCAATGTCGAAAGAGTGCCTCCGTTGCCATCGCACGATTTAACTACCAGCAAGATGGCGGTCGATTGAATCGCCCAGTGAGTGTCACAGAGCTGAAAAACCTCGACACAGCTGGCTGAGCCAGCTGTATCGAAAATGCTGTAAATTTGTAACTGTGATCGGGGCCGTCGCTAAGCAACGGGCTTGCTCATGAGTTGCCACCGCTAAAAATGAGTTTATCATTGAGGCCTGTTTTCCCCAGTCACAGTATTCTATTTTATTATTCTAAGCATTATAAATGTTATATTATTTTATTATTTTAAAACAATTTTTTTTTATAGTTTTGTCGTACTAAAGAACTTTAGATGTAGGTAATCGTTTTGTGAATCTTACGCCGTTTTCTTTCATGAAAATTTATCATAAAATTCGAACATTTTGCTCTGAATGTAAAGGTAAGTGAGCACTTATATAATTTATTTAGAAATTCTAAAAATATGTATGTAAATCATGTTTAGTGAATAATTACTCATGTGTTATTTATAAATAAATTATTTTAATCAGAAATCGTATTACTTGAGTAGTTTATTCTTGTAAATAAGCATGACGTTGTGATACTAGTTAGACAATTTAATTTTGCCAGTTGAAAATGTTATTTATCAGTTATATATGCCTTCATTATGTGATTCAGACTTACATCTGGTACAGTGCAGAAATACAGTAAATTATAAATTATTTATTTTTGCATGTTTATATAGGAACTTCAAATGTAGTTAACCCTTTGAGGCGCAACCCTTTCCCAGTGCTGAAAAAAGGCAACGGCTGCTTTTTTTTCAGAATTATGTAATCTATCCAGCTGTTCTCGCATTCTACCATTTTTCAGCAGATGTCAGTGCTGTTAAAAATAATCGTGACCATTTTTTTTTACGGGAAAGGACGTGCTAAAAAGTAAAGGATTCTCGTGGAGCTCTGTCACCAGCAACTATTTTTATAGAAATCAAATCTATTCTTCGTGACTGGCAGCAGTCAAAACGTCAGAGTTTGGTGTTCAAAGAGCGGGAACACTGCGCGTTAAAGGGTTAAAACCGAAGACGAATGAGTTGCTTACTAAACAAAAAAATCATAACTTGAAATGCTTCAACACTAGGTACTGCTTTTTTATTACTTTCAATATAACAAACATTGTTATCATTACAAATTACCAGCTTAATTTTGTTTGATTCCGATGAGATTATTTTCGACGCTTTGAATGTGATTTGACCCAACATTTTAAATTATTTCTGAGAAATGTTGTTCAAATAAAGATTCTTATTCATTTTATTTTATTTTTGGATCTGTGCAAGACTGCTACTTTTTCCTCTATTAAAAACCAAGAAAAACGCGCTACACGCAAACAATGCTTTATCTAATTACTGTAGTGATATAGCGAAATTTCAATTTAAATAAACAGCTCAACTCTAATCTCAAAAGCATTTAGACACTCTTAAATATAACCAGCAACTTATATAAACAAATAAACTCTAAATTAACCCCTTTCTACATAGCACTGATATACAATAATTCTACATGATCTCCTATGCTATATTTTAAAATAATCCAATGTAACAATTATCTTCTTTACACACCTTGATTACTAATAAATAGATCTCTCATTAATAAAGAAAGGGTGTTTAATATTACTAATTTAGAGGTGTGCGTTAACGATAAATCTAAGCTGTTTATTTTATTTTTTTTTCATTTATTTATTTTACAAATGAATTGAGGGATATTTGTTGGTAATCTCTGACACAAAACAATTTAAAATACCTTAAGACAATTTAATCTAATTAACTTGGATTTTTCAACATCAGCTACTCTAATTATTCGAGAGAAAACCTTCCTAAATCAAAACTTGATTTCTGAGGGGTTTTTTTAATTTAATTTTATTATTTTTTTTATAGAAAGTTCTTGCGCCTGTTTTTTAAGTTCTTGGGAGACGCGAAAATAAATAGCATTAGTTTTTAACTTCTCCCTTAAGCCGTTGATTATTTTTAAGAATAGTGAAAACAAACGCATGAGGTTGTTTATTTTCTTTATCTTCTTCTCTGATAGAGTTTCTGTAATTAGACGTACTATTTCGGTTTATTGGGTTGGCGTATTTGTGATGGAGATAACATATTTAATAATCTTTGTGATGTATTCAGTTTCTTAAATTTAATGTATTTAAAACTAAGCATTTAAACTTTTATTTCTGAAGTCAGTTCGTTTAAAATAGTTTTTCCAAATAACATAGTTTATTTATTTATTTATTCACGTATTTTTTTCATTAAAATAATCGTCTGCTTGAAGCACTTGATGCAAGAGGGGCTACACAAAAGGAAATCGTTCGAATGCAGAAAGTTTCCTTGCGTTTCCAGAAGAGCATGAAGTTCTATTTGGGTCTATAATAAAAGTTGAATATGAAGTTATTTATTTTAGGTGGACGATGATTAAATATATTGAGTGTATACGTGCTTTCGTCAAATGTTTTTTCCAGCGCCCATTGTAATTGCCTCCACAACGGGCTTTTACTTCTAGTTTTAAATAGTCCTTTTAAATAAAGGGTTTTAAAATATCATACATCTTCATCATTTATTGTAACTGAAGTATTTAACTTAATGAACCTGAGTTAATTTACAACCTTTTCAAACACACACAGTTACAAATTTACATCACAGCGGGGCCTTCGCAATTAGTAACGGGCCTGCGCGTGTATTTTGATGAGCCATCCAAAGAGGCCTACTGATGCTTGAGTCTTCACGTATACATCAGGCATTTTTTTAAGATTCCCAGTGCTTTCAAACGTTATTTAATGTAGTTTTAAGTAGTAATTGTGTTACTAATTCAAGTACGAACTCATGATTAATTTATTTGCTATGATACATATTGACATTAAGAAAATAGATGCATATAATTTGAAGGAAAAACAAAGTAGCGCTTACTCTCATGATTCACGATTGCTTATTTTAGTTTCACAAGTGGATATTTAATATACTTTAAAATAACTAAATACACAATTGAGAAAGACATTTTTATAATCAATATTTCATGAATGTAGTCGTATTTCCGACGTTATTTTAAACAATTTAACATTAACAAATGATGTATTAAAGCGCATTTCAGTGTTTTCGGGATATCCTGTATATTGGAGAAAATTGATAAAATACTCTCTATAGCGCGATCCGTGAATTAATTATTCTTGAATAAAGATATTTCATGTAGTATGTGTTATTCTTTTGTCGCTTTCTCAATCGAACTTTGAAACTGAGCAAGCATAATGAACGCTTGTACAAAATATTAATAATCCGTAATCTCCTCAAAACATAAAAATGCCGCTGAAAAATCATAGTCGGAGGTTTTTTTAACATTACAGCCATCCGATTCGATTCATTACAGTCATCTAAAAGCTTGAAATTTATACTTTTTTTAATGTTTAAAACCAGGTTCCTTCCAGGTTCTGAAATCCATTATACCAGAATCCAAAATTGCCACGCAGCGACCTTCAGAGGTTGGGTTATGGAAATCTGCTCTATAATTCTATTAAAGCAGTTGTTCCTAAAACACCTTTTCTGGAATACAATAACGAAACAATAGAATATGCGCAGAAAGGATGTGCAGGAAGCTGTCCCTCAGATGACTCTCACTGAAACGTCACATCGAAATGCTCAATAGCATAGCCTAGCCTAGGCTTCATATTAAAGCAAAATTTTGAGTCCATCATCTTATCTTAATCTGTTAGTATTCCAAAACTTTAAAAAATATTAAGATTTTTGAAAATTTGAAAACAAAACTGGTTAGGACAGCAAACAACAGTTTCAATTTTCAAATCTTCTTCATAAATTGTTTGTGAAACAGTCGTACAATTTTGGTAATGCGAATTTTTATTCGATGACTCTGGAGGTCGCGCAATAGTCTTAAAGTAGTGATGGGCATGAATGAGTGAAACTTTCCGAATTAATTGAGTATTAAATTCATTCGAGATAATAAATTTTGAAAAATAAATTCGAACGCTCAGCCCATAGTATTCGAAATCTCGAATACTATGAAAATCGCGAATACTATTCGAATAGTGAAATCGCGAATATTATTCGAATATTGAAAATCACGAATACTATTCGAAAACTGAAAATCGCTTATACTATTCGAATAGCGAAACCAAAAATGCTATTCGAATGGTAAAATCGCGAATACTATTCGGATATTGAAAATAACGAATGCTATTCGAATAGTGAAATCGCGAATATTATTCGAATTGTGAAAACCGGGAATATTCAGAATTCTATTAATCGATTATTCATTCTACTCTAATAGTAGACATCGATAATTATTCAAATGGCATATTACTACCTTATAGTGCAACACAGAATTGACAAAAAGCTGAACAAAAATGACACACACGGTTAAAATAGTTCTTACAGAAAGTTAAAATAATATTGACGCAAAGTTAAAATAGTCCCTAGAAGTTGGCAAAAAATCGATTGAAACGTACAGCCCAAGGATAGGAAGTAAGATGATATGTTTACAGAAAAGTCAGTAATTGCCATAAGGAAATAAAAAATGACTCAAGTTTTCAATTTCTGCAGGCAGACAAAGGTGGAGGTTAAAAAGTTCATGTGCGCCGACTGGCAGTCGCAAAAGGACAGGGTTGAATTTGAAGATTGATGGTTAATACACCGAAATTGAACCTTACTGTTTCAACTTGACCAATAACCTTTCTCGTAAATGGTAAACAATGTTTACTGTGAAATACCACTTTAAAATTACGTCTTAACCCTTTGAGGCGAAATCCTGTCCAAATTCTGAATAAAGGGCAGCCGTTGTCATCGCTCGACTTAACTACCAGCAAGATGGCGGACGATCGAAACGTTCATCGCGGGCCACAGATCTAGAGACCCTTTTTGGACGACAGCTGGCTGTGCCCCCTTTTTTTCAGCATTGGGAAATCTATCCAGCTGTTCTCGCATTTTTCCATTTTTCAGCAGATGTCAGTGCTGTTAAAAATAATCGCGACAATTTTTGATGGGAAATGACGTACTAAACAGGGAAGGATTCTCGTGGAGCTGTGTCACCCGCAACTATTTTTATAGAAATCAAATCTATTCTTCGTGATTGGCAACAGTCAAAACGTCAGAATTTGGTGTTCCCAGAGCTGGAACACTGCGCGTTAAAGGGTTAAGGAGATCTCGTTAAAAACCCTGACCTCCGGTTTAGGAAGAAAAAAAATCGAAAATCTTGAATACTACTCGAGCTGCAATCTCGGCTTCACTATTCAAATAGTATTCGAGATTTCGAATGCCGTGTGCTGGGCGTTCGAATGAATGTTTCAAAATATATTAGTATCTCAATTGCATTTAACAATCGATTAATTCCAATAGTTTAATCCATTCATTCCCATCACTTTTAACTCTTTGAATAGCCAGCATTTTAACCCCATTTTTGTAGATTTCTCCGAAAATACCAGTCTTGTTTAATAAATTTCTTATCTGTGTTAACTTATAAAAATTGTTCCTAAAATTTTACTTTTCAAGGAATCTCTAAATTGATAAGAAAATTTGTTCGAAATTCATTTATGAATAACAACAAGGTAAAATTGAAGGAAAAAATTAAAAATTGGCACGCAAGAGACATTTTTTAGAAATTCAATTTTTTTATATTTAAATTTTAAAAAAGTAAATATTTTGAGTTTTTTAAGTATTTAATTTTGTCATACTTCAAAGCATATATATACAAAAATTCATAATTTTTGGTGAAAAATGAAAAAAAAATAACTTTTATAACGTCCACCGTCCCTTAATTGCATAAACATTTCTAAACTTTCCCTAAATAAACCTCTAAAAGGTTAAGAGGGTTAAAAGGTTTAAAGGTTAAAAGGTCAAGTTATAGATTACATTACGTTATTTTTTTGTTTGGTTTGCTTGTTTCTTGTAAGCATTTTCTGGAAACGATACCTATGGCTTATGAAACAGACGTAGGAAATTAGACTAATGATTACATATTTTGGGGACCAATGATGAAGTTGCAAGAATTTGGAGGTTTTATATTAAACCACCACCCGTTAAGGGGATAAAAAGTGATAGGCGTCATAGGAGTTTTTGAACAGCTTTAAAAACAAACCGATAATGTTTTAAAATCCCCTGAAAAATTAATAATGTTTTTTCACCAAATGCACTATGCACTAATATTTTACAGCAACTCGGCGTAGCTTTCCGAAAAAATTCTTAAGGACAACATTTGTCCTCAAAAGATGCTGAGGTATTACAGTCAAACCGCGTTAGTATATTACACTCAGGGCCACTTAAAAATGAGTTATTAAGCGGGGTGATTTCTTAAGCGGAGTTTATATTAAATGTGAAACAAAATTCTAAATGTTTATAGTACAATAAGTGTGCCTATGATTAATTTACGCTATAATTTACTGAAATTAGTAGAATAAGAATTTAAATTAATAAAGCGGATGACAAATTCAGGAAATTGTAAGTAAAGACCGTACGTAGTATTTACGATTCTACTGTGAAATCTGTCCTATTTAATCTGCCATCGTACAAAAGTGGAAACGAAGAATAATACTGGGTAAATTCATAAAATTTGTTGGTAAAGCAGCACTCTTTTTTAAAATCTATCTCTAAGGGAAAATGTCTGAGAGTCGGCTTTTTGAAACTTTTATGGTAGCTGAATGCTTTTCTAAAAGACACTTGTAGCAATAAACCGAAATTATTAATTGATCATTTTTCATCTTAAAGAATGTAGAGAGAAATGTTGAGGAGAAAAATAAAATACGATGAACGAGTGAATACTGGCGATTAATATTTAAACATAATTAACGATTGATGATTTTAAATATTGTGCAATAATCACGATTAACGATATCAGTAGTCGTGACTAACTGCCTAAAAATGCCTGTTCGTTAATCGTAATTATTTGTTTTCTCAAAACTGGTATAGAACAAAGTTGTAAGCAAAGAGAATCTACGTGGTCAATCTCCAAAAACCTCTTGAAATTGCCCAATCGAAATTTGAAAAAAAAAAAAAAAATTAAACATATGCTACAATAAAATTCTAAAGAACGTTCTTGTTAAAAAGAAGAAAAAAGTACAGGTTTCACTGAACACTTAAAAGGCTTTAGTATTTACTTTTTAAAAAATGAGAATAAACAATTTTAAAAATTTCTCGTTGCAGAAATGAAATTTGCACATTTAATTTCCACTGCAGTATAAAAATCTTTTAAATGTTCCTTTTTGATGATTGTATTTATTTATTTATTTATTTTCTCTGCAGTTCAAATTATTTATAAGAATATTTGCAACAAACGCGTACGAAATTCTTTTCTTCAAAAGTGATTTTACCAAAAGGAACTTTTCTGATAACTTTAACTTTCCGGATAACCGTAAATAAACTTCACTTGGAAAGAAAAGAAATAAACAACATTGACTAAATAATTAAGTGTACGAATATATCTAATATATAAAATTCTCCTGTCCCAGTGTTAGTCACCTAACTCCTCCGAAACCACTCGACCAATTTTAATGAAATTTTCTATGTATATTCGTTAGGTCATAGAATAGGTTTTTAACTATGTCTCATACCCCTAAGTCATAAGGGCAGTCCACCCCAAAATGTTTAGCCCCAGAGTGCTATTCATTTCAATCAGGATTTCTGTGTAGACATTAGCGTGTCGAATCACTTTTCAAATGTGTTTGCCAGATAATGTGGAGAGGGGGGGGGCGTTAATAAAATGTTGAAAGTCGCACAAGGTTTGCAATTTTTGATTATTGATCGCTAAATGTGGTGCCAAAACGTGACAATTTATTATAAATATATTTCGCGTATAGTTAGAAAACGCCTGGCGTATATTGTAAAACAGTTTTATTAGGCGATTTTAATATAGATTTCTATTCCGAAGAAGTGCTCTGTGGAACAAGAAAGGAAAACACGGTACACTCATGGATTATGATGCCCATTCCAAACAGCATTTAAAATGTCTTTGCGGTATAGTTGGAATATGCCTACAGGAAGAATATGCCTGGCGAAGATTGTAAAACAGTTTCAGTAGGCGATTTTAAGATAGATTTCGATTCCAAAGATGTGTTTTATGGTACAAGAAAGAGTTGATTCCTATTTTAACGCCCCCACTCTCGCCAACCTAAAAAATCCCCGTACTTTGGCGAGCTTTGCAGTCATGGGTCTCTGGGAGTTATGCACAAGTTTCAACGGTACTTACGTATTATCCCGGCGGTCCGCCAAGACAAGCAATTTTTCACCAAGATAAATGCCGGGCACATGAAATTGTTGATGGTTTGGAATACGATTGGCAACGTATTTAAAATCTACGAAAAAGTAGTTTGGCGGAAGTGACCGCCGGGATAATACGTAAGTACCGTTTCAACGCACCCAAAAGAACTAGGTGATAACTAAAGTAAACAAACTAGCGATAAACGCGCCAGTTAAGGAATTTGAAGACATTTAATTATTAAAACAACATTAATTGGTAATCCAAAATAAATAAAAATGTAACGGCATGCTGTACTTACATGTTGTTCCAAATCGCCATTTTAATTCTAAATTACGATTTCTACATAAATGCAAAAAATCGTCATGGTAACTGCATATGTTTAATCATCGCCTCCTTGGCGAGAGTCGAGGCGTTAAAGTAGGAAACAATATATAAAACGGTGAAGTATAGTTGTGATATACTTGGCGAAGATTGTAAAATAGTTTTAGTAGGCGATTTTAAGATAGATTTCGATTCCAAAGATGGGTTTTATGAAATAAGAAAGAAAAATACAGCACAGTCATGAATAATGATAACACTTTCCAACTTAATGGAATAAGGACGAAAAATAGGGACGACGCATAAGTTATGATACGATTTTAATATATAGCACTATAGTGCGTATTTAAAATCTGAAAGTGTTTCAGATTTTCATCCTTTTTTTGGGGGGGGGGGCAAAATTTTTTATGGAATGACTATCAATAAGTCTCAAGGCCAAACTATGTCTGTTTGTGGATTAGATTTGAGCACACCATGTTTTTCACACGGACAGTTATACGTGGCATGCTCTCGAGTGGGCAAACCATACAGTGGGCATCCAGTTTGTTTGTGTTATCTAAAGATAGGATAACAAAAAATATTGTATACTCTATTGCGTTAAGGGATTGATATTATTTTTTAGTAAAATTATAGTAATTAGCGATATATATAAATTTAAAGAATAAATTACAATGAATTAAAAATATAAATGTTTGGTATTGTGTTATTTTTACATTCCAGCATCGTTCACAGCGCTCCATGCCTCTTCCACTCATATACCACATCCTCACAAACTTACAATAAGTTAGTCATTTCTTTCTACTAAAATAATCCTAGGAATAATTTATATGGCAAAACAACGTTTGCCGGGTCAGCTAGTATATATATATATAACTGCGTAAACTTTTTTTAAAGAAAATATTAATAACATAAATAAATAAAATAAAAATAACAAAATAATGACTGTTCCCGATATGTACACACGTAAAACGAATAAATGTAAACGGATGTTTTCCCATTTACTTCCCCCCCCCCCATCCCAAGCGCATAATTTTCTGACAAGTTGTTACTGACTTTCTTTTCTGCACAAAACAGATCTAAACGGCCTTCAATCAAAATTAAATGCACAGAAGAGAAAGCTCTTTATCTTCCATCTTCAAACAAATTTTGTGACGTGCATTCTTTCACGATACTCTCTTATTACAATGCTCAACGACTGTGAAGTGAAGAATAACAAGTTCAGCACAGTTCATAGAGTCCTTTCAAATCAATACACGCAGGTATATGTACCTATACTAGCTTCGCCGAAAGAATTGTGAAATCTTGGCTTTTTTTTTAAATTTTTAAAATGGTATTATTTAATTTTTTTCTCTCATGCAAATTTACAAAAATGCATTATTTCATTATGCATATATAAAACCTGGCTGAAGCTTCTTTGAAATAATTCTCACTGGCAATAATATTGAATAAGTAATTTTATTGAATAAGCAATTTTTTGTCACTTGACAGATATACTTTTTACTATACATTATACAATTAAATTTATTAACATAATCCTAAAAACAAAAGTTTACGATGCATACACTCAAAATAAAATAATATCGAAAGTGTTTTTTTTGCCGCAAGATAGCATTTTCCGTAAGGTTTTGCGAAAAATAATCTTTTTTTCGCATTTAAATGTATGAAAAACCACTGTCACAATATCATTCGCCTACAACTCATAGAATCAAAATGAGATATTATCTAGCAAGATCGAACCTTATCTAACAAGAAATATAGAATAGACCCACCTATATCACAGTGTTATATGAATCCGTGACGTAGGAGTCAGAGTATACAAACACATGAATACCAGTAGCAGTGTAAATAGACAATGCAAAAACATCTGACTCGAACAAAAAAAATTGTTACCTTATTGTGTGTTTTTTCGAGGGTTATAGTAGGAAAAAAATTGCTATGCGAATCTGTCTTATATGAGTAGGGACGGTGTACTACTGATAATACTACATTTATTTATTTGTTTTGCGTGACTTATTTGAAAAAGAGAGATTTGCGTGACTAGTAGCGGATCCTGGGGAGGGGCCGGGGGGCTTCAGCCCCCCCAAAAGCGATTGCTAAAGGGTAAAATTCTGCTTTATTATACACTTTAAATAGCTAAAATGGTCATATTTTATAACTTAGCCCCTCCCAAAAGCATACGCATTGGTTTAGACTAAAATTTTGATTCATAGTACATTGTAATTGGGTGACATAAGCTTTTTTAAAAATTTAGCCCCTCACCAAAAAAAATTTCTGAATCCGCCACTGTGTGTGACACTAGGCTAATAAAATACATAATAAAAACAACTAGACCCACAATAGTTGACCAATCTGACTGTACTTGACAAACACACGTCTACAAAAATGCGTCATTTGTCTTTTTCTGACTATCATTGCCCTGACAAGTCTTTTTCTAAATTGACAGATAAATTTTAAGCGTCAAAATTGGTTTTCAGATTACCTTTCCATCAAAATCAAATACCGTAAAGAGAGCTTACGTCTCAATATAGATTTAGCAACGTGCGTTTGGTTTTCGATACTCTCGGGCCAAGAGCATGTAAAAGTGAGCTATCACCCGTTCAGCACAGTTCACAAAGTCCCCCCTTTCAAATCGAGACACGCAGATATATCGACCTTCACCGGTTTCACCGTAAACGTGACGATCTCTGAACTTTAATGCAATTGACTTTCAAATTTTCCAGTAAACTTTTGCGAGTCCGAAATTATCCTTTTTTCTTGTTTTTTTTTTTTTTTTTCCTATCACGCGTTTTTATTGATTTTTTAACAGAGTTGGAAATCTGTAATGTAATCGCCATGTTCTTTGTTTGTTTGTTTAGCGGTGACTTTAGATAAGATATGGGGGAAAAATAATTTTAGAAATAATTACATGTGTTTCCCACGTTGTAAATTAAGTTCAGTTTACTTTGATTTTGCTTTGAGTTAAAAAGGGCAGTGTGCACGTTAAAGTATAGCAGAATTATTGTGTATATTTCGATCATTCAAATGCTATGATAATATTAATTAGCTAGTAATAGAAAACAAATTGTGTGAGAAACTCGTATTGTGATTGTTATTTGAAGTTTTCCATTCCTTTTATTTTAATTTGTAGTTTTTGTCATTATTGAGTAACTGTGCACGATTTTTTTTTTCTTTTGTGCAAGCTTTTTCGAATCAACAAAAATTTGGTTGCCACAGTTTCAACCGAATAATTTCTGTTGGTGGGGCCGCGGGTTTGGTTGGCTGTGGCGGGCACAGCCAGCTGCGTCAAAAAAGGGTCTCTAGTTCTGTGTCACGCGATGAACGTTTCGATCGTCCGCCATCTTGCTGGTAGTTAAGTCGAGCGATGGCAACGGCTGCCCTTTTTTCAACATTGGGAAAGGGTTGCGCCTCAAAGGGTTAAACCATAGGTTCCCCAACCTTTTTTGAACTGGCGACTCCTTTTCTAGTGAATATTTCAATACCGCCCCCCCTCGCACTCCAGAGAAATAAGAGCGTACATAATGCATGGTGAAAACAAGAATTAAAAAAAAAATTACTAATAGATAGAATATTGTTGGAATTTAAATTCTACTGAATTTCTTCTTCATTAAGAAAATAGGAGTAAAAGTTTTAGAGAGGTATATTAGAGGTACATTACTCTCTCAACAGCAAAGTCTCATATCGAAATATGTGAATTTTCGCACACGTGATAGAAATGAATTATCAGAGTGATTTTTAAGTCTTTTTTAGACTATATTTGGTTAATCTTCCCACGCCTCTCCGTGCCATATCAACGCCTCCTAATTTTCTCTGGGTCTTTTACCGCCCCCCTGAAAGCTTCAAACGCCCACAGGGGGGCGTTATCGCCCACGTTGGGAACCTGTGGGTTAAACCAGAGGTTCCCAAACTTTTTTTTTTCCCGCGGCAACCTTGTCAGGCTAAAAACATTTCGCGGCACCCTTTTCAGGCTAAAAACATTTTGCGGCAGATTTCCTCTAAAGCAATATGAATATGAAGGTTAGAATGAAGCAGTTTGGATGCATTTTACGTTATTTTTTGTTTGTTTGTTTATAGGGCTAACTATCAAGAAAGTACTCTCTTGGGAAAGGGATATAGAATTTTGACAATACTCCCATTTCAGAGAGTTCCTATAAAAGAGAGGCTACAGGAGAGTCTTGAACTTGACTGAAATATGTTTGTTTGAGCCCACTTAGTGATCGGCTTGGTTCAATTTCTTGGGGATACCGGTACAGAGGAAATTATTTGATTATACTCCACCAAAACACTTTTCTTGATTATCTCCACCCCTGACATACACTCGTGGCACCCTAGGGTGCCGCGGCACCCAGTTTGGGAACCTCTGGGTTAAACCATCAGTGCTCACCATAAAAACACCAAAACCACAGAAGCAATTCCCTTCTCTTTTTTCCCCCATCTAAAGCAACCCGCCTGATTTATTTGCTTACCCAACGACGAAAACGACTCCATTATGCTTATCCATCAGTACTCTTTAAAAAGACAATGTCAATACATCATGTTCACAAGTTTGCTCAGGCATCCAATAAGCGTAAATACGGTTGTACGAAAAAAGCAGGAAAAGTGCTGCGCTGTGGCTTGCCCCAGCTAAAATGCAAGATAATGTACACGAGAACAGATGTTAACCCTTTTATTCGGAAGAGAGCTTCCTGTTCTAGCAAGCATAAAGAGAAACAAAACAGAAAGCGATGCATTTTGTTGCAAAATGGAACGAACTGGATTGACTCCTCACTTATTTACTCCTCACCTTTCCAGAATCGTGGTAAAAGGACCTGTGTAATAGGGTGGAGCGAAAAACACTTTCTCTCGAAATTCACATTGCCTGAGTCATTAAAGGGTGCGAAACTGATAAGAACAAATTGTCTCCAAATTTCAGTGCAAAATATTGTCATCTTCAGGTTCCACAACTCAAGCGAATATATAGCTTATTTTTATTGAAATAATAATGTTTAATTAATTAATTGAATAAAGTTATGTTTTCATTATTAAAGTGCTTTATTAATACGTTATTATCACACGTCAGTGCAGGAAATCTTAGATTTAGAAGCCAAAACCGACTTAAGATCTGATTCTGAAATGGAATATTTTTCACAAAAATGATGACAATTCCGTTAGTCAGGAAGCCAAATGTCGGAAAACGACTGACGATGAGATTCCCTAAATCTCCAAGACAGACACAATGCCCGAACCAGCCGTTGTCTTTGATAGAGCAGGTGTATCGGAGTATTAATTATTCAGTTAATTAATTAAACGTAATTATTTCAATAGAAATTCATAAAAGACTCAAAAAGACACTGGGAATATATCCGCTTGAGGTGTGGAACCTGAAGATAGCCATATTTTGAGCTGAAATTTAGAGGCAATTTGTTCGTATCAGTTTCGCACCATTTAATGACTCAGGCAACGTGAATTTCGAGAAAAGGTGCTTTTTGATCCACCCTACTGTGTAAGCATGGTGTGGAGAGAGCTAAATGGGTGTTTTCACTGACGATGGCAGTAGAGAAGTTTTAAATTATAAATCACAAAGACGTTTTTGATACAGTGAAAATAAGAAATCCTATTGTAGTTAAAAACTAAAACAGGCCTCCTTCCCCCTAACACTCGCAAATTCTGTAAAACTGGCAAAATTAGATACCTAGTTGGCAAACTTGTTACAAAAAAATTTAACGAAAACTATAATTTACTTTCTATTTCTGGTACATTGGCAAAATTACACAAAACCCAGTTGGGAAAAGTAAGAAGTTGGTTAGATAGTTTGCAGTGTTCCCCAACCTTTTTATGGTCGCGGACCGGTCTCTGATAATTTTACTGCGGACCGCCGAAGGTGTGTGTGGGGGGGGGGGGAGGGGGGGCTTGATTGTTTATATTTTAGATTGTTTTGATTTCATAACTTTGCTTTTAAACATGACTTCAAAATAAAATACAGTCACATCAAAAAAGGAATATAAAGTGATTTAACATTTTAACTCACTAGAACGTTAAACTCTGAACTTGTTTCTTTGCAACGAGTCGGTTCCATATTGGGGTAATAGGAGACATTGACACCCGAAATGTGTTGCTTAAGTCCAGTTTATTCCGTTTTGTTTTGTTTGCTGTTAATGCTGAAAACTCCGCTTCCCACAAATAGGTTGTCGGCAATGACAATAGGTATTTAAATGGCTGCAATTTTAATTCATAATCTTGAAATGTTTAGTATACAATGAACCAATTTAAAATAGTTACAAGATTTCTTAGCCTCACCATGGCACAGTGGTTATGTCAATGGAAATGGTAGAGGGTCGAAGTGTGAAGGTAACGGGGCGTCCGTTGATCTAACCGTTCGGAGTTTTCCGTGTTTTTCTCCGAAACTTAGCGTAAATACGGGTTAGGGCCTCTTAGAAAAAACGCAGACGGAGGACACACGTCTTGTGCTGTCCTTCTGACGAGGGTTTATAAGAAGGATTCGATCCTAGCACACAAATCCGATATACACGTTCACAACAACAACAACAAGATTTCTTCTGTTACAAAGGTATAAATTAGCACAAACCCGACAAAGTCGAATCCCGAGAGAAATGCACGACAGGGAATAAAATGGAAATAATCTAATGCTCCTACCGTTCCGGTGGTTGGGGACCACTGATATAGTTGATTAAAAAAATAAATAAGATGGTAAAAACCGATATTTGACTTGGCAGTTTATCGGGATCCCTTCCCCCTTAAAAGTCTTAGCAATGGCTCTGCATGATATAGACCAGAGGTTCTCAAACTGGGTGCCACGAGCGTATGTGAGGGTTGCCGTGGAGATAATCAAGAAAAGTGTTTTGCCATTGCTAAGACTTTTAAGCCGGGACTTTTAAGACTTTTTAGCCGGGATCCCTTCCCCCTTAAAAGTCTTAGCAATGGCTCTGCATGATATAGACCAGAGGTTCTCAAACTGGGTGCCACGAGCGTATGTCAGGGGTGCCGTGGAGATAATCAAGAAAAGTGTTTTGGTGGAGTATAATCCAATAATTTCCTCTGAACCGGTATCCCCAAAAAAGTGAGCCAAGCCGATCACTGAGTGGGCTCAAACAAAAATATTTCAAGTCTTCAAGACTGCCCTGTAGCCTCTCTTTGATGGGAACTCTCTGAAATGGGGGTATTGTCAAAATTCCATATCCCTTTCCCAAGAGAGTACTTTCTTGATAGTTAGCCCTATAAACAAACAAACAAACAAAAAATAACATAAAATGCATGCAAACTGCTTCATTCTAACCTTCATATTCATATTGCTTTAAAGGAAATTTGCCGCGAAAGTTTTTAGCCTGAAAAGGGTGCCACGAAATATTTTTAGCCTGACAAGGGTGCCGCGAAATGCTTTTAGCCTGACAAGGGTGCCGCGGGTAAAAAAAAGTTTGGGAACCCCTGATACAGACAGACAGACAACAAACATTTTTCAACTGCTGTTGGAAAGCCAAGCAAGACAGAACGATAACACCTGCAATACGCTGAGAAAAAGTAATTCATTATGGTTTCGGTTAGGTGTTTATCTTAAAGGTTTACAAACTCTTGAGATGGCCTTTACTTAACTCGTGTGTCCAGAGTATTCATGTTCTGCCCACATTGTTTGCACGGCCACACTAGACGCTGAAATTTTCTGAGCACGTACCAGACTGGCTTTGTCATACGATGCGCGCTGCATGGCTAGAACTTGAGAATGTTCAGAGAACAAAAAGCTGAACGTTTCATTGAAAGGTGTGTATTAAAAGAGAGCACACCTCCACAAAAGCTTTATGAAACCTTTTAACATTCATGCACAAAAATAAATAAATAGAATAGTAATAGAATATATTTGTCAAATAATGAACTCAAATATATATGACACCTTAACAAGATCTCTGTTTAAGAAAACCAGCGGTGTAGGAAAGGGGGGGGGAGCTTAGGGGGCTCAAGTCCCCCATACAATTGAGGAAGGGATAAAATTACCACAAATCAGCACAATTGGTGTCTTGTTTGTTCCAGCATCGATCTAAACATAATGAGCCCGCCTCCCTCCCCCCCCCCAAAAAAAAGAAAGTGAATCGTTACGCTACGGAATAAAACTATTGTTAAAAATAACACAAACTAGATTACTAAAGCATCATTTATAAGGGCTATTTTACAAAATATTTTAATTTATTTAAAATAACAACTTAGTAAATGATAACATTCACATAAAACGTAGTAGATGTTTTGTCTTAAAAGTTGTGAGAAAAAATGGAGCTACGCAACAAAAAAAAAATCAAAAGTTTAACGCAAAACACTCAGAATTAAAATTTTGTAAAATAACACACAAAAAGTAACTTTTATGTGTGTTATTTAACAAAGTTATAATTATTTCAAATCAAAAACTTTTTTCATACGCATACATGTGTTTACGAAAAATTGAAAATGAATTCAATAGTTAAGTTAAGTACTTCATAATCCTCAAAAATTGAATTATTAATAAAGAAAATAAATTATATTACTTATTTAAAAATTCCATTTA
This sequence comes from Cheiracanthium punctorium, assembly GCA_038373885.1. NCBI lineage: Eukaryota > Metazoa > Arthropoda > Arachnida > Araneae > Cheiracanthiidae > Cheiracanthium > Cheiracanthium punctorium. The sequence continues at coordinate 294,865 of JAWZYV010008001.1, read as the reverse complement.
AAATATAATCTAAATCTGAATTTTGATTACCCAGAAATTCTTGATTCCGAATTTTTAATAGGTTCAATTACGGGATCTCTTCAATTATTTAAAAGTACTTTTCCCTTTATAAAAAGAATCATTGTCATGAAATAATCAAAACTTGTAATCAGACTGATAGACCACTTTGTGTTTACAAAACAGCTACAGGACCTGCTGGTGCAACGATGTGTCTACAAATCGTGATTTTACAAATTGTATTTCTCTTTCACATTAATGCTATTCGTAATTATATGGTTTATTTCCATCCAGTCCCCTCACAGTATCGTATACATCTAAAATTTTCCCGTTTTAGACAGAAGTTATAGCATTTAATCTTGCATTTGAGTTTAGTATTACTGCGGTATCTCTGGATGCATGAAACCGAGCAGCGATGGCTATCGTAAATAAATAATCAAGTGTGCTGGGAGAGTGATGGTTCTGATTTCTTCAAACTCGCGTGACGTCCGTAATGTATTGTCTGCTGCTGGTCTTTTTTCTTTTTTTTAAGTATTATTTCCTCGACAAAATAGTTAATCAATGGTTACAGCATGATTCATCAACTGCACGAGGTTGGTTGAGACTCCTGCATCGTGTGCTATCGACATCGCTCTTTTAAATCTGAGTTAATTCGCAATGAAATACGGTTTTGGGTTTTGTTTTTCTTCTCCCTTTTTATATGGGGGGGGGGGGCGCAAATATTAATTCTGTGTGCATGAAACAGAACTTTTATAGTTATGAATTTTTATTTAATAGTTCCACGTCGACTGTTTTTCAATAAAGATGTTCAAAATTTTTTGTTAGTGATGAAGCATAATTGCATTCACTTTTGAAATATGCTTTTTACAGGCCAATGTTCCTAATTGGGTACATCAAATTAAAAATATTTATTCCAAACTGAAATTTTATCAATATTGAAAAAATTAGCAGATAAAGTTAAAAGATGACTTAATTTTTTGAAAAAGAAGTTGAATTTCTATCATGAGAGGGAATCTGGACAAAAAATCATGAAAGTAGCCATTTTCATAAATTTTTACAGAACTGTCTTGAAACCCCGCCACCTCCTTCAAATTTAATTCATATCTTTGCCTAAATTTAAAAATAAATCTTTCGTTAATTCTTAAAATTTCGCTTATTATTTAAACTACCCATTATCTAAACTATTCCGTTTTTGAAACCAATGTAAAAGTATAGTCAGAAATGACCCATTCTTCCAATTGGGAAAACGGTGAAAATTTCCCCCATTTAAATGACGAATATCCTTTAAGTAAACGCAAAAGACAAATTATCTAAAAAAAGAGTATTTAAATTATGCCAGGATCTCGATTCTGTCTGTAAAAGTTTAATTCATGATGATACTTTCATTTCAAAAATTATTTTTTAGTTTTATATTAAAAATAAAAAAAATTCTAATTAAGTAAAAAAAATTAATTACCATAAACAGGGGTCGAGCTGGCTTTTTTTAAAGTTTCGCCAATCCATTCGCCAAACTAGATTTTGCCAGACGTCATTAAGAAATGCAATTGCCAATATTTTCGCCAAATCGTAATTTCTTTCGCCAAAATAATTTTATTATCGCAATTTGCGACGTTGGCGATCGACAGCGCGACCCCTGCATAAATTTAAATACCATTTTCTCAGTTCTTTCAGAAAAACATTAGAAAATAATAAAGACATTCATTATTTTAACACAGGGGCGTAAAAGTAGGTTCTCAATAACACAGGGATGGGCAAACTGCGGCCCGTGAGCCAAGCCGGAAGTTTTTATCCGGCCGCGGATGGAATTTTAATTTGCCGGTCCGACGAAAATTGAAAGAATATATGCATATAGATATTTATATCCATGTTAAAAATTATGAAGATGGCTTGAAAAAAGTGCATTTTGAGTTCGAACGCAGATTTCAAGATTTCAGTGCCATTCAAACAGAATTGGGTATTTTTACCATGCCTTTCAATGTAAATTGTGAAGCAGTGAGGTCAAATTTGCAGCTTGAATGAATTGAATTGCAATCTAACAATCATCTCAAGCACTTGTTTCTAAATATGCCACTATCGAAAGTAAGTTTCCCAAATTTAATATCTCACGCCCAGAAAATCAGTGCCATGTTAGCTTCATCTTATATATATATATATATATATATATATATATATATATGTGTGTGTGTGTGTGTGTGTGTGTGTGTGTGTGTGAACAAGTGTTTTCAACTATGAACCGTAGAGAAAATTCTTTCAGAAGTAGCATAAGCGTAAAGTTTTCAAAATTATTGGGGGGGCCGGGCCCCACAACCACATTATATTCACGTCAGTGGCGTAGCCAAGGGGGGCGTGTTAGGGGGGTCATAACTGCCCATGAGGAATTTTTTCCATACAAAATGTATATTCTTCACTCACTTATCATACACACGTATACATATATGTGAGTTGCAGAAGTCGTAACCCCCCCCCCCCTTCCATGAAAAATTTCAGGCTACGCCACGGATTCACGTACATATAACTTACTCATAGCTGCCAACTACTACGGAAGATAATTAACCACTTTTTCTACATGATTTTTCGGCTTAAAATATAGCAAAATTTTTGTGCTGCGTGCGCGAGCTGGTTACTATTCTGAAATAAAAAATAATTAAAATATATACTGTTTACAAAAAATGGTTAATTATATTCCGTAGTAGTTGGCAGCTATGACTTAAGTGTAAATTACTGGAGGCGCTCGAGCTCTATGGGTCCATAGAATTCTACACCTGTGTAAGGTAAGTATCCATGTTAGTATCTTCCTACCATGTTATAAGTTAAAAAAAGAAGCAAAGTAAAAAATCCAAAGGAGGGGAAAAAAACATTTTCTATGAGATAGTGCATTTTAGACACATCTGAACTTTTATTCATTTCATACTTTACATTGCATAATCTGATTTTAATGAACCAGAGCCTGGCGAGGGCAGCTTATTGTAACATTGTGTGTTACGTGGCGTCGCAATGAATACTAAATCATGATTGAAATCAAAAGAAGAAAATTTTTAAAAGTACAAGTAAAGGTTTTTTTAAACGTTTGTAAAGTGCGTGAAATACTTTCTTTTTATGTTAGTATAAATTAGTTTTCTGTATTTAGTGGTAAATTATTGGGTGGGCTCAGCCCCTATTCACAATTTATTGGGGGGGCTCGTGCCCCACGGGCCCATATAACTCTATGCCTATGAGAAGTAGACTGACAAATGAGCATTTAGTCGCGTTCCTTAGAATCAGTGCATCTCACTTCGAACCTCAATATAAGGAACTTTTAAAAATAAAATCGTCATTTCATTCATCTCATTAACATATATAAATTGTAATACTTATATACTGTTCTTAAAATTTCAGAAAAATTTATCTCGGCCCGCCAAACTTCTTTTTTTCGATTTTTGGCCCGCGACCGAAAAAGTTTGCCCATCCCTGCAATAACACTTAAGGTCTTTGAAAAATATTTTCGGGTACCTGATGAATTCACAGAAACAGGACCTTTTTGGAAAGAAAGGGTAAAATGAAGAAAGTACATAAAGGCGATTTCTGGAGGGCTCATCTACAGCAGAATTTCTTAAGTAATGCAGATTTATTATTTTTTTAAAGAAAATTCTTTATAAGGTGCTTTTGGCTTAAAAAATATTCAACAATTGATTTTTTTACTCAATTTAATAAATATTTTAAAATCGATTTGAAATTTAAAAGTTCTATTTGTAATTTTAAAAATTGAGCTATGTTTAACTATGCTAATTTTTCATTTTTATTATAATTTTTTTATTCCACATTTAATTTCATTATAGTTTTGCCCGACCTGTGGCCGAGCGTATAACCCTTTAAACTGGGAGACAAAAGATGTCTAGCTCAAAACCAGGTCACATAAGCAGACCTAACCGATCGGAGTTTTCCTTGGTTTCCTCCTACACTTAACCTAAATACGGGTTAGGACCTCTTAGAAAGACCCCCACGGAGGGCACCCCACCCATCGGATAGATACCACGTATAGATAATTGGCCGCAATCCCAGAACATTCGTTGTAGCTTACTATACATGATATTTTACAATAACATGTGTACAAAAATATAATTCTTTATCAAAAATTTACTATATCCGCATCTAGGAATGAAAATACAAAAATTCCGTACTCGTGAATGAAAGAAAACAGTGATCAGTGTTCACAATCTATTGTTTTAATTATCAATAGTAAAAAAGGTGTCATACGTTTGTTTTAAAAACTGATTTTCTAAAAAGTTTAACTTCCCACGGAACAAGGTAACTAAACATAAACTATATTTAGATAATAAAGTAACGTTTAAATTCTTCACCGCATCACAGAAACATACGACACACGTATTTCCGACATCAGTAGTGAAATTTGATCATGTAAATGGACATAACGTTAAGTGCGCATCTAAATGAAAGTGATAGATCTCGTGTTTCAGTAACAGGTGTTAGCGAAAAGTTTTAAAATGCAATGCAGATTCGAATTTCCTTGTTGTATTTTTAAAGTTGTATTACAGTTGTACACAAGTGCATTTGATATGTCAAATGCGTGCTACGAATTGACGTTAAACGCATATATAAGTATATAAAACTAACAGTGTTGTATTCACATGAGATGTAACTACGTAAAACGATAATACAATATTAGTATTAACATTACGTTATTTGAAATTTAAATATGAAAAAACATAGTAACAATGGTACTTAACAGAAATGCATCTTATTCATTTTATCTCATAGGTTTTTGTGGAATACACGCAAGATACTTAAATTTATGAATAAAAAATAAAATAAAAAATATTTTTAAAGCTTCATTGAAACGCATTTTTATTTTAACAAAAAGCACTCGAAATAACTGGTGTTTAAAAGATAAAATAATTGAAACTTTGTAAAATAACACGATGACAAATAAATTTTATGCGTGTTATTTTACAAAATAAATAAATAAAGGATAAGTAAATTATATTTTATGTGGGTTATTTTACAAAGTTTTAATTTAACATTTTTATTCTGCTTATATTGGGCTACTGCATGCCCCAATTTTTGATAAAAATATAATTTTACTGTAGTAGTTTTTTTAATTAAGCAGTCGAATTTCATAATTGTTTATTAGTAAATTAAATTATACTTTATTCTTTGAAACTTGTTCTAATAGTGCGAATGTATAAAATGTGTGTCAATAAATATAAAAATAGAGTAATAAAAGTTTTTATCAAACAGGCTAAATTATTTTTTTTAATTGTATTACTATAGATTTATTTACTATGCAATATAAAGGAGTATATTTAATATAACAACATTCCTCCTTTAATATAACAACATTCCAACATTTCCTAAACAGTAATAATTCAGACAACTTCTTTTTTTAAATTTGTATGAGAAACTAATAAAAATGGATCACAATGGGTAAAATAAGTCAGGAAATTTTAAGGGGAAATTAATAAACAAACATTAGTCTCGTATTTCGTAGCTCACATACATTTTGTAGTTCACTTTTGTGTTTCACATTATTCTAATTTCACATCTTATTTCTATATTCTTTTTAAAAAACTCCCAAGAACTATTGTTATATGAATAAAAATCATTAAATAACCTCAATTTTAAAAACACCGACAAACAACTTAAATAACGGCTTTAAAAATCATTGCTAAGCAAGAAAAATTTTACTATCAATGATTTCAAACACCTTGCACAAAACATAACATACCTTAACATTCAAATTTCTGTTCAAAAGATTCTTTTTTTTTCCCTTAAATACAGCACTTTATCTCTGAAAATACTGCATTGCTGATATGGAGTAAGTTGGGAACAAAAGCTGACGATACATAAAAAAGGGGTACAAAGGGTGATATCATTAACTTGTAAACCGTGACACCAAGTGATTTCCGACTAGATAAACCAGTAATAGGCGGGGAGAAACAAAGGAGTTTTAAGAAATCACTCTCACTTTTTTCAAGTTTGGAACGAAGTGATTTTCCAAATGCTTATAGAAAAAGATAAAGCGCTTTGTAATACGGAGGTGTAAAGTGTGTTAGGAAGTAAGTTTGAAAAATCGAGGTTTAGATTTTATTGATTCTGAATAACAGATAGATCATGAAATAAATATTAAAAATAAAAAATATATATACAAAAGTAGTAAGGAACTAAACAATTATCAAGATTAAAAGAAAAAATAATAGTTATTCTAGACTTTTATGAAAGAGTTTTTGTTCATAATCTGAGTAAAAAATCTTTAGGTGAAATATTTAATAAATTACAAAAATAAAATAAATTTACATAATTTTGATCAATAAATTCATACTATACAATATTTTTAATTTGTAAGGGTGTTTTTACTTTATACTGAGTTTTAACTGTGGCTAAGCATATTGGAGAATGGAAGGATTGATGTCTACTATATTTTGATTATGTTGGCATAGTCAAAATTTAGAAAGATATTAATAAATAAATTGATTTTTGATCTTAATAATTTGATCTTAAACCCAGACGGAAAAACATTTGTATTCGTCTTAGAAAAAAATTAAAGCATGGCTTTAAGGCAGTATCTACTTTTACGAGAAATTTTACCGGTATTTATATATATATTTTTTAAATCTTCGATAGGCGCTGTAAATACATTTCAGCATAGTTATAAGTGCATATAGCAGATACATTTAGTTGTATAAGCACTTGAGAAAGATAGTTTAATTCTACGTAAATAATCGTTCTAGCATACAGAGAATAATTAAACTTTTGAAGCTCAAAAGTTTTCATCACATTGTTCAGTTTTCGGCTGATGCCAATACTAGTAAAAAGAATTCTGACACCCGTTTTACAAACAACTAATATGGACTCAGTACTGAAAATATTTACTGGAAGTTGCGTGTTAAAAACAAGGTATTCTCGTGTAACTTCGGCACCATTATTTTATAAAAATTGAATACATTCTGTCGTGAATCTGAAATAGGAAAATTGACTAATTGTTTAATAATTTAGGAGTCAAAATGCCAGAGTTCTGTCAATGAACATTAGGGCATCCCACATTAAATGTTTACAGGGGTATCTATGCGCCATTTTTTTAGAACCTTTTGTGCTTCCTTAAGTCCATGGCTACAGTTGAAAAACATGAATATCGGTAAGCTTTAGTTTATGAGAGGAAAATTAAAAAGAGAGAGTAAAAAGTAAAGTAAAAAATAAGATCGAGATTGTTATATTCTGAAGAAGAGACTTCAAAATTTTTTTTTTTTTTTTGGGGGGGGGGATATCTGGTAGAGGTTCAAAGATGGTTCGATTTTTAATGATAATGGTTCAACATTTTCCTTTTGACGAGACATAATAAATTACAAGACATAAAATATTTTCGGGCATGTAACTATTTCGAAAATCTAAAATCTCCCTCAAAACAATAAGCAGCAAAGGGGTTCCAATATGTAACTTGAAATCATCTAATGTGCCAAGTTTGCCGAATTCAAGCGTTTTGCGCGAAGTTTGGCGCATTCGCCACGATATAGTCAATCCTAGTTTAAGAGGAAGAATATTAGCATTTTCAAATTTTGGGTCATAACTATTTTGCAACCCTTTTTCCTCGTGTTTATAAAAAATACACGTAAATAAAAACAAACAAAATTGCTTAGAAAAAAAAACCCATGCTTAAAGGATTATGCAGAATGTAGATAGAAAACTCGGCAAAATGTTTACACAGTATGAGAAATTCTCCTCCTCAATTTTCTCAAAAATCAAGGGTGCGGCATATGGAATATGTCTATTTTTCCCCGATCACCGCCTTACTAATATGCATACACACAGCACTTAAGACCTTACGTTCTCCCCAACTCAGTGTCTTTGACACCAGTTGCAAAAATTAAGTACCCAACACGGTTAAGTAAATTAATCTGATTTCTTGAAGGCGTGGTTGGAATTTTTCTCACGTAAATCGGCATATCCGACAGCTGTAATGCTTTCAATCACACGTTCCTATAATATTTTTCCTTGTTAGACACAGCTTAAAAGTAATAGAATTAGCCATGCCTCATTTGATGCTCACTTATCCGGGCTCGAGTAGGATACAATGCGACAAGATAAGAAGGCATTAAGACATTATTTTTTAAATGTTTGGTTTTCAATTATTTATTTATTTTTTCTTTTCGCTAAATGCGACTAAATAAAAAAATTCGTCGCTACTGTGAAATTGTAAAATGATTAGTAGTCAGGTATTCAATCATCGTTAATCACTCCAATAGGGTGGATAGTTATTAGTCGTTGGACGTTGCTAAGCTGTGTATGAGAATTTCTTAATCTAATCAGTTATAACGTGTTCTTTTAATCTCAGAATGTCTGGAGAAATGCGCTAGGATTTTTTCAAAATAAATTCCAAAGAACTCTGGCTGTAAAATGGCAAAGCGATTCGTGTATATTCATCGCAAATATTCAGCATATACCCCCCCCCCTCCAAAAAAAAAAACAACAATTGGTGTTTAAAAGATGGAATAAGTAAATGTAAATTAACGCTACTTATCGTTCCGTTGTTCGCACTCTTTTCTTTTGTTTTCTGTGGTTGTTTTTTTTCTGTCCCTCCCCTCTTTTCCCAGTCTGTGTATGGACTACTGCTGATTAAGGACGAGATTTCTTCCTCCGAAACACGCGTATAACTGAGCAATAAGTACTTTTATTTGTGCTGATTTAGAAATTTTTGAATATTTCAAGAATTTAGGCTGTTTCTTATAATTAATATATTTATTTAACCCTTTGAGGTGGAACAATTTCCCAATGCTGAAAAAAGGGCAGCCGTTGCCATCGCTCGACCTAACTACCAGCAAGATGGCGGACGATCGAAACTTTCATCGCGTGCCACAGATCTAGCGACCCTTTTTTTGACGCAGCTGGCTGTGCCCGGCACAACCAGCTGTCGTCACAAAAAGTGTCTCTAGATCTGTGGCACGCGATGAACGTTTCGATCGTCCGCCATATTGCTGGTAGTTAAGTCGACAGATGGCAACGGCTGCCTTTTTTTCAGCATTGGGCAATCTGTCCGGCTGTTCTTGCATTCTTCCATTTTTCAGCAGATGTCAGTGCTGTTAAAAATAATCGTGACAATTTTTTTTACGGGAAATGACGTTCTAAAAAGTCAAGGATTCTCGTCGAGCTATGTCATCCCCAATTATTTTTATAGAAATCCAATCCATTCTTCGTGACTGGCAAACGCCAAAACGTCAGAGTTTGGTGTTCCCAGAGCGGGAACACTGCGCGTTAAAGGGTTAATGTTAAAAAAAATAAACATTCTTGTCAGAAACTAGTACAAAGGAGTTCTTTAATTCTGTGTATTAAAGAGCTGCATGAATTTACTTATCAACAGAAATACATGCATTTGCATTTGTATTTATGAGCTTAAAGTCTTAAATTTCGGAAAGTTTTGTTTAAAATATTTAGGACATCGACAAAGAGTGATTTGAATTATCGTTTTGAAATTTTCACAACGTTTGAGTCTAAGGAATCAATTTTATAAGAACGGAATTCATACACGTGAAAATCGCTATTATGAAGAAAAATAAAGAGTAATTTTTTGTTACTGCCATTAAAATTGATCGAAACCCGTTTAATCAAATTTAAATAACAAGTACTTTTACTTATTGTGTTATTTTCATCAATTAATCAGCATTTTAATCACTGAAACTAAATTTTAACATTGAAGTTTCATAAACATTCAGCTCCATAATAATGATTTAGAAAAAACCAATATTCCACTTATTCAGTTAATCCAATTTACCTAATAAAGTAGACACTGATTGCTAATAAATTATACCGCCCTCGCGGTTTTTAATGAAATGCATTATTATACATGTATGATTTTCAATAAAGTTGTTACAGTTATTATTATGATTTGGTAGAGACCAATGCATATGATTCAATCTCGTTTCGCCCTTTGATATTTTAAATTACACGGAATCTGTATGAATGCACCTAATCTAGCAGCACACACAACGCAGGGTGTTATTGGCCACATGCGTAAACCCTGACATACACTGCATTCAAAACGGGCGTTATACAAGGACAACTAGTTAAGACCTTAACATCTGTTGCAAGCGTATAATAGAGATTCGCAGTTAGTACACCTCCTTTAACCTATTTCCTTTTTTAAAGAAATCACTCTTGGCATTCCGAGAGCCTTTTCACCCAATTGCAAAATTATCTTCTTGTAAAATTCAGAGTTGAGTGAAATCGTAATTAAATCGGCCTGAATGATCTTCATCTACACCCAAATTATTTAATTGTTTCGTGCCCTATGAACTGTGGGTGATTACTTCAGGCTATTGTGTCGTTAACATAGATGTAAATCTATATGGTAATTTCTTCCTGAAGTTTAATGATTTTAGCACAAGCTAAGCCAGGAAATAATTAAAAAGTGACAATAAACTTTCGTGTTCTTTTATTGCAGGTAAGGGTGCACCGGAAGAGTTTGTTTTCATTCACTTAAGTTATCAACAGATCTACTTAGCATTGCCCAAACACTAGCCTGTAATTGTCAGATGACGTACGATTTCCCAATCAGAAACTATCTAAAAGTAGTCCTCATTGAATAAAAATTTGGTAAAAAAATATCAATGATAATCATTTAGACAACTAACACATGTAAAAATAGTCTGTTACCTATGGTGTAGCTGCCAACATGTACGGAATATAACTAACCACTTTTTGTAAGCGGCAGGGTTGGCATGGTTTAAATCGACTGGTTTAAACCAAATGCTTGTTTTAAAAGAATAATTTAAAATTCCGAATACTACAGATAGAATACATTCTGATATCTTTTTAAATTATCCTTATAAGTATGAACAATAAGTTTTTATATCAATCTAATAATATACCTTATTGTTTTATCATTATTAAAAAAATTATTAATTAAACTTAAATTATAGGCTACATTTTTAATTTGTTCCTCAAATAAAGGTTTTGTGTTTCAACAACTTATTTTTAAACCTTAAAAATATTATTTTGAACAACTTATCACCATTATTACTGATGAATCTGAGTGCAAGATTCCATGTAAAATGTAGTATTAATATTGTATTATATTTTATACTAAATGTAAAAAATAGTATCTCTAAATAAAATATTAAAAGTGAATTATTTCAATATCCTCGTAAGTATAGCAACAATTGTTTATTTACTTTGTTTTAATTACTTTCAGAAGGAATAATAACTATTATTTGAACATTTTACAAATAATTTTATTTATAAGTATGTAGCAGGCAATAACAAAAGGATTTTTAAAAATGGTTTAAACAAAAAAAAAACCGCTTTAAACCCAAAAAACCCGTATTTTTTTTTTTTTTTTTTTTTTTTTTGGTTGTTGTTTTTAAATAAACCGGGTTTTTTTTCCAACCCTGGTAAGCGATAACTTTTGACTTAGAAAAACAAAATAACGAAATAAATATGTAGGGAAGCTATTATTCTTAAAAATTATTCATAAAAAGTTGCTGTATACAAAAAGTGGTTAATTATACTCGGTGCATGTAGGCAGCTATACCTATAGTAATTTTTTTTTTAATTATCGATTTTAGTCTTTTAGAGAGCTAACACTACGAAACATATCTAGATAGAGTGAAAATGTTGCAAGAAAGCATTGGATGGTATTCTTTGTTACAGCTAACACATCTAAGCACGGTCTGCATAGAATAAAATTTTAGAAAAAAATGTATCGATAACATTATTATAGACAGCTAAGATAATCTCTATTTGTACTTTTTAAGGCCACTTATTTGGTGGAACTGAACGTATCTTAATATTTAGGGATCACATTGATATCGTTACAGCGCATGTTTGATCCATCTTTTCTATAAAAAAAGTTTCGGTTTCTTTCACACCTCTGGGTCCCACGATACGCTTTTTTAAGATAAACTACTTTTACTTTGTTAAAATAGCAAGTATTCCCACAATTTTCTTATGTTATTGAAAAAAAGACATAGAAATTTTAGCAAAGGATACTAAATAGTTCATCTTTTGCGACACTAAAATACACAAACTTTATATAAGCCAAAGCAACTCTTGATATTCTATATCAGGGTTTAAAATAAACAAGACATATAAAGTAATAAGGTATATCTTTGTAAAAAAAAAAAGAAAGAAAGAAAGAAAAAAATGAATCAGAAATAAAAAGCAAAATAAAACGCATAAAATGCACAAATACTTCAACTCATGAATTTATGCATTTATAATTTTTTTAGGAATACATTAAAATTTTCTTTTAAATAGAATCTTTTTATACTATCATTTATATCATAAAAATACGAGAGTTTTATGAGCATTTTATGAAACAAAAATCATAAAAATATAATCGCATAGTAAATTTTGCTGAAACAATAACAATTTCCTAAAAATTTACAAACACTGGATTTCGTATTTTCGGCAATCTGTTAGTACTTACATTATTTTGAACTTTACGGACACTCTATTATTTATATTATTATTTCATGAACAATCCCTGCAACCTTGTTTTCCCGAAATTGTTGCAACCGAAATATTCACAAAGAGCTACGATTATCATTGTAAAGCATTTGACCGACTTGTCTTAACCCTTTAACGCACAGTGTTCCGCTCTGGGACACAAAACTCTGACGTTTTGACTGTTGCCAGTCACGAAGAATAGATTTGATTTCTATAAAAATAATTGCGGAGGACATAGCTCCACGATAATCCTTGACTTTTTAGAACGTCATTTCCCGTAAAAAAATTGTCCCGATTATTTTTAACGGCACTGACATCTGCCGAAAAATGCATGAATGCGAGAACAGTTAGATAGATTGCCCAATGCTGAAAAAAGGGCAGCCGTTGCCATCTCTCGACTTAACTACCAGCAAGATGGCGGACGATCGAAACGTTCATTGCGTGCCACAGATCTAGAGACCCTTTTTTAACGCAGCTGGCTGTGCCCGTCACAGCCAGCTGCGTCAACAATTGAAAAATACTTTTTTCAATAGTCTTCATAATAGTTTAGTTCATTGTAACGAGATTTTACAGCATTTTTGAAATTAATTTAAAAAGTAAACAAAAAACACTTTCTTACAGGAATATTAAACTTTATTTATTTAGTCGTAGTTTTCATTGGACATTTTATTTGTTAAAATGAAAATTTTCATTGATTTAATTAGTTCTATTGATTGCCTTTGTTAAAAAATATTCTATTCATTAATCTGAAATTTTCCTTGATAAAAATACTTTATTTAAGAGTCTTCATAATAGTTTAGTTCATTGTAACGAGATTTTACAGTATTTTTGAAATTAATTTAAAAAATAAACTAAAAACATTATCTTACAGGAACATTAAACTTTATCTTTACAATAACTTATAATACAATACATGTTGCAATAACATTTAAAGACAAAATTTTGAATTTTATTGTAGTTTCTCAGTCATTTTTGGACCGCCCCCCCTTTCAAATTTTGAGAGGAAGCTCAAGCTTCTTGAGCCTTTTCAGTAATCAAGCCCTGTATCCCACACATGGCCCTTTCTAAAGGATGGGGGTAGGGGTGGTCTCCCCCCCAACACTCGCAAAATTATATTATACTTCGCAAAATTAGATACCTAGTTGGCAAATTGGTGAAAAAATGCCAACGAAAACGATAATTTACTTTCTGTTTCTGGTACACTTGGCAAAATTATGCAAATCCAGTTGGTCAAAGTGAAAAGTTAATAATATAGTTGATAAAAAAAATAAGTAAGCTGGTAAAAACCGATATTTGACTTGGCAGTTTATCGACATCTTCCACCCCCTAAAAAAGTCTTAGCAATGGCCCTGATCCGATCCCACAGCGCGAAATTTTCACTTACACGAGGGGTCTTGGAATGCATTTGCCACGTACGCTAAGACTCTGTTGTATCTCCTAAAAATATTAGGAAATATTGTTAGTGAGATTAATTTATGCCTAGATTACTAAAGGGAAAGTGCATAATACTTACCTCAAGCCTACTTTCCGACCTTGTAAGAAAAAGAAAAAAAGCGGCATCTACCTGAAGAATATATCAGTTTAATCTGTAAAATACCACGAATGACATGAAACAGTCGTAGTTTCTGATCTTTAATGACCAAGGTCTTTCGTACCCCATGAACTCTGCCGTTTCTGGCTCCATTGTCGTGTTCATTGTCATTTGTAAACAGTTCACGAATGATGCGCAATCAAAATGCGAACACAATCGTGTTCCAGTCATTGAGGAAGTTTTTATTTTTATATTTAATGTTTCTTCTCTGCTGGAAAAAAGAAAAGTTTTCCTTAATAAGGAGGAGTACGTTTCAAGGCGTCGCATATGCGAGGAATTTAAATTCTGATTTATTATCTGTCGAGTTGGAGCTTTTAACCATCTCGATTACAGCTCTTAAATAATTTAGAAAATGGGTGTTTTCTTTATGATAGGAATTAAAAATAATTGTATAAAAAAATGGCGGTATGTATTTGGATAAGAGACTTTCTCCTTTCGTAAATATAAGGTGTTTTTTCTTTAGGACTATTTCGCGGGGTTTTCTAGCCTAAAATTGGGATAATTTAAGCACTTTAACCCTTTGAGGCGCAACCCTTTCCCAATGCTGAAAAAAGGGTAGCCGTTGCCATCGCTCGACTTAACTACCAGCAAGATGGCGGACGATTGAAACGTTCATCACAGATCGAGAGACCCGGCACAGCCAGCTGTCGTCAAAAAAGGGTCTCTAGATCTATGGCCGCGATGAACGTTTCGATCGTCTGCCATCTTGCTGGTAGTTAAGTCGAGCGATGGCAACGTCGAGCGATGGCAACGGATGCCCTTTTTTCAGCATTGGGCAATCTATACAGCTGTTCTCGTATTCTTCCATTTTTCAGCAGACGTCAGTGCTGTTAGAAATAATCGTGACAATTTTTTTCCGGGAAATGACGTGCTAAAAAGTAAAGGATTCTCGTGGAGCTATGTCACCCGCAACTATTTTTATAGAAATCAAATCTATTCTTCGTGACTGTCAACAGTCGAAACGTCAGAGTTGGCTGTTACAGGAGGAACACTGCGCGTTAAAGGGTTATGCGAATTCATATTTTCATTCAGATTATTATTGCTATTTGCTATTCATTTATAATCAAGCAAAGGGAAAAAAGAAAAACTCACTAATTGTTAGTGAATTAGTCATTAGAGAGTAGCTGTTGTCAAATTAAAAAATTAGTGAATGGCAGATGTCATTTCAGTGAAGAGAGAATCTGATCAGGAAATGGAAAACGACATCTCTGATAGGAATAAAACAGGACGTACGTCTGGCACGTCTACGATAAAATGAGGACGTACGCATCGAACGTGCTGGATGTTAAGGGGGTTAAGGTGATATCTGCCTGTAAACGCCTATGTTACTTATGAGTTATAACTCGTAGAGTCTACAATTATGCATGCTTTGTCCATGTTTTGTATTGATTTACAATGTTTCCTGATTTTTTAATAGCTTTTCTGCAGATGTTACTTAATATTAAATTAATTGTTCACGAAACTTGTGCTTGAACTTTTAACTGAATATTTAAACATGGGCGCGAAAATATCTGTTTCGCCAACTGTCATCAAGATTGGTGAAATTTGAAGCGACATCGACGTATGCATACTACTGTCGTCGTCTTCGGACCATAAGTGAATTATATATTAGAACATTCAATAAATATAAATTGAATTTGTGCAAGTCGCAGCGGAGCTTACTTTTAAAGA
The DNA here is from genome assembly GCA_038373885.1 of Cheiracanthium punctorium. NCBI lineage: Eukaryota > Metazoa > Arthropoda > Arachnida > Araneae > Cheiracanthiidae > Cheiracanthium > Cheiracanthium punctorium. The sequence goes on along the minus strand of JAWZYV010008001.1, from coordinate 279,174 downwards.
CTCAAGCTAGGAAGGAACGCTGCATCTTTTCGAAGAGGGGAGTAAATAGGTTAAACCTACGTTCAGTAGCGCTTGAATCCGATAACAAGTTTTTAGCGTTAAGTTTGACACGTAAAATTATTTCACAATTTTATGAATTAAATAAAAACTGCCGTGAAACTTAACTTGCGTAAATGATTCTTATATATCTTAATAATGCTTCTTCTATATTAATTATTTTAAAATTAATACAAATCCAGTAAGAAAATCTTTTAAAATTCAGAAACAAGAAAGTATTGCATATATTATATGCATATTTATTGCAATATATATTGCATAAATATATAGCAGCAATCAACGCATTTTAATATTTAAAAAATGATAATTTAAATTTTATGAACAAACAACAGAATTTGACAAAAGATAATGAAAACTGAAATGTTACATTAAAATTAACAAATCTCTATAAAAACATCATGCGTTTTTCATCTTAAAATTTACATATCAGAATTATTTGGCAATTCAGTGAACTCAGCTAAGGTATCTGGCAGCATTCCAAAATTTGACTCTGTATTTTTGCATTTAATTAGTTCAAATTGATGCGTTGTTTTTATATAGACGTTGCAGATTGCAATTTCTTTTGCCGATGCTCATGAAAGGATTCAAAATAATGTAAAAACAATGCATTAGTTGTATCTTTGGAAAGTCATCTTTACTTAAATCGTTTTAACCCTTTAACGCGCAGTGTTCCCGCTCTGGGAACAGCAAACTCTGACGTTTTGACTGTTACCAGTCACGAAGAATAGATTGGATTTCCATAAAAATAGTTGCGGGTGACATAGCTCCACGAGTATCCTTTACTTTTTAAGCACATCATTTCCCTCAAAAAATTTGTCACGATTATTTCTAACAGCACTGACATCTGCTGGAAAATGGAAGAATGCGAGAACAGCTGAATAGATTGCCCAATGCTGAAAAAAGGGCAGCCGTGACAATGACGACAGCTGGCTAGCTGTCGTCATTAAAGGGTCTCTAGATCTGTGGCACGCGATGAACGTTTCGATCGTCCGCCATCTTGCTGGTAGTTAAGTCGAGCGACAGCAACGGATGCCCTTTTTTCAGCATTGGGAAAGGGTTGCGCCTCAAAGTGTTAAATGTGCATGTACAGGATACTTAAAGCTGACAGTTTCGTTATGACAAGGAAAAAATGTTTTAGAAACTCCATTGACGTATTTTGCCTGCACATATCTTTACATCAATTTGCATACATTTCGATACTTTTAAAAACTTCATGGTAAAAACTTTTGCGGAAAGCAAAATAACGTTGTAGTCTTTATACATGCTAATATTCTGTTATAGCTCTTATGGAGCAATTCATTGATTTCATTGTTTGCACAAACAAAATATTAAAAAGAAGTCCCATGCTTTGTAGCAAATATTTCAAATAAGCTTTTGATTTTTGCACATCATTAAGTTTGGAAAAGGTAAACTAAGAACGAAAACGAAATATTTACCTATACTTTGCATTTAATTGGAAATGTAAACCAAGTTGGATAAATATTTATGCATAATAATAGATAATTTTGCAGCACAAATATAATGGCTTACTCTTGAAATAAATACCTCGTATTACTTAACTGCATTATTTTTAGGGAGTATTGAATAAATAAGTAAATTATACCAACTACGTTCTGCGAGACCATAAAAATCTTATTAAGTCTAAGTAAATTTGTGTCCAAATATGACCATGAACTAATAATAGACAAAGTGTGGGTATGAAAATTCTCCAGGTATATTAAATATATGCAATTTAAGACAAAATTACTAAAGACAAAATGTTTGTTTCGTCTCGCAAAAAAAGCTGTACATCTCTGTCTCGTCTCGCAAAAAGTCGTCTCGCATCCATCCCTAGCGGCAAACTCTGTTTTAAATATGAAACTGACATAGGAAATTTGACTTACGTTCGAATACTGTTCTGAGAAGGTGTACATAATAAAGATGAGACGGGCTCAACCCGAGCTCAAGAACGGGACCCAAAAGACGCTCGGGCTCTGAATTTCACGATTGTGTTCGGACTCGTGTCTCCCCGATCAATTCCTATGACGGAAATGTAAGTTGTGTTACGTAGTATATGAACTCAACATGCAGTATTGTTAACAAATCATTTTTCAGCAGTTTTACATCAGCTAGGGAAATACTGACGCGATACAGGAACACAATTGATTCCTGAAATACGCAATCTTTTCCGAAAGAAAAAAAAAAGAGGCTAAAATATGCTATATAATGATTTTACACAATTTTTCTGTTTTCTTCGCATCAAATGAAAAACTGTATTTTAACCAACGTTAAAACTATGATTTACCAAACAGATTTGCTTTTCATCGCAGATTTGTCTCATACATTAAAAAAAATTTTCTTGTTATAAGCACGATCAAAGTTCCTTATTAAATACTGAATACTTGAATACTGAGAATGAAAAATTGAGGTTTTAGAGTGAAAAATAATGTTCCTCTTTCGCTCCATTTCGCTTTCTTCTGTAGCTAATATTCAAACATATCATTTACTTTCACGGTGTTTTTTTTTTCCCATGCATGCCGTTTGGCTGCTGAAAGATGAATATTTTTGATTTCACTGAGAAGTAAATATTTGTTAATGAGAAATTTTTGCAGTTATTTCCTCTTCAGACAAAAGTGAAATTTTTTTTAAAGCGTTATCCAAAACTCAATGAGCATTTATGAATTTGCATCACTTTTAAGGACGCCTAAATTTTTGGTTTTGCTTTCCAACAAGTAGAACACTGTGTAAATAAACAAAGATTATGCTGTAAAATGAAACACTAGGACTCACAGCTTTATTTGCATGAATAAAAATGTAACTTCAATATTTACTGTAAAAGATAAAGAAAATTATGAAATTCTATTGATTTTTTTCTCATAATTATCTGAATTATTGCATGTATTCATTGATTGAATCACATTATATGCAGGCATACAAATGCGCTGCAAATGCGCTTGGGCGTGCTTCAGACAGTAATGAATCCAAGAACCCCCCCCCCCCTAATATATATATATATATATATATATATATATATAATAAAATAAATAAATGAATAAATAAAATAAAAACTATAAAAAATCAATATTCAAAACATAGCTGTACTCCCGCACTACTTTTTATTTGAGTAAAATTTTATAGGTTCTGGATTCAGTTATTGTTTTATGGATTTTGCCGAGACTTTTTTTCTGCTTTTTGGACTAGACAATCATAGCTCGTTTTATTCTTAAAACTTTACATGCGCAGGAGTACTTTTCCAATAGTTTTTACCTGGAATGCATGATTTTACAAAAATAAAATAAAAAATAACCGTAATTGGTCATATCGTTTGCATCATTCAGGCAGTCAGAAGGAAAACAAAATAGAGGCGAGACAGACAAAGGAAAATATTTAAATCCTTATCAAATGCCATTTTAGTCACTATGCGAATGCATAGACAAAATCCAAATAGCAGAAACGAATAATGATGTTCAAGGGTATTATTGTCTAAGATCCAGGTTGTCATCAATAAAACTAGGGATGGACGCGAGACGAAAAATTGGTGTCTCGCGTCTCGCAAAACAGCCTAAAAGCTTGTCTCGTCTCGCAAAAATCAGTATATCATAATGTTAAAAATGTTTGTCTCGTCTCGCAAAAAAGCTGTAAATCTCTGTCTCGTCTCGCAAAAAGTCGTCTCGCGTCCATCCCTAAATAAAACCGACCAAATTTTGAAGAAAGAAAAAGAAAAAATCTTCGACTTTTTTTTTTCAGTTTTAATGTGTATTTTAGATTTTTACTTACATAACGAATTGATGATTTACATAAGAATAAGAGTACACTATATCAAAGAAATTTCCACCAAATCATTATATTAAGTTTCCGTCCAACGTTATTGTTTTAGCCTCATTGCATCAATCAGGCAGTCAGAAAAAAAATAGAATTTCTAGCATATCTCCGGAAAAAATATGCAGTAGGCATGTGAAAAGGAGGTTATGTGTTTTAGCAACATCCCCATGAACCTAGATGATCTTGTTCACACTCATCGTTGCAAAAATACAGAGGTGAATACCTTCCATTTATGCTTACTTCTCTTACAGGTATTAGTCTATGAATGCTGCAAAGATAAGTAGTCAGAATCGGGTATATGTAACCATAGGTGTGAACAGGCTAAACATAGGTTCAACTGCCAAAATAATTAAAAAAATAAAAGTTATCTGTTTTCTTAAAAGTTTCCGTAAGCAACTTCTTCATATAATTTTATAAATATAACTATTGAATTATACATCATGTAATTATATTATTCAGCTCGCGAACGCGAGAACAGCTTGACAGATTGTCCAATGCTGAAAAAAGGGCAGCCGTTGCCATCGCTCGACTTAACTACCAGCAAGATGGCGGACGATCGAAACGTTCATCGCGTGCCACAGATCTAGAGACCCTTTTTTGACGACAGCTGGCAGCCAGCTCTAGATCTGTGGCACGCGATGAACGTTTCGATCGTCCCCCATCTTGCTGGTAGTTAAGCCGAGCGATGGCAACGGCTGCCCTTTTTTCAGCATTGGGAAAGGGTTGCGCCTCAAAGGGTTAATTGACCCCTCCTCCAACGACCCATTTTCTGAGTCCCCGACTTTTTACCCTATCTACTAAATGTTAAATAGTCCTCTAGAATAGACCACACAACCCTCTATAAGCGACCAGTGTCAATCTCCTGTCCGAAAACTTTCTTGCATTTTTTTCGGGAAATAAAGTTAAATAAATACCATATTCCAAACATGTCCTTCTGCAAATCGACAGCAGGTGCCAAGTACACGTACACGTACACATCACGTACAAATCTTGTATAGTTTAGAGAAGAGGCATGTCTAAGAAATGAGTGATTTTACTATTGGAGAAGTGCGTTGATGTAATCGAGTCACACGAAGAAGGAAATTCAGAGAAAGTGAGCGGTTACTTTTGGCTGCGGGAAACTCAAAAAGCAAATTTTAATTCAAATAGATTTCCCTGTGGCAAATTCATAATGCATGAGGAATATCAAGATAAATGCTCTTCTGTCCTTTACAAGAAATAAAGTGCAGAGAGAAATGCTCTCGGAAAGCGAAAAAAGAATGGAACAATCAGACATTTCTAAATATTTTATTAAATTTTAAATATATGTTTTTATATTTACTTATGTATTAGTACCTAGTTTCATAAATAACAATGCAAGCAATATTTTTTTGGCGTGTTTCTCTTGACTATCAAACTTTTATACTTCTTCCAGCGACCACTTATCTTAACGACCGATTTTTCACGGAACGAAGGGTGTTCGCTCCCAAAAATTTTCATTGTAAAAGTAAATCCATAGTTCTTAAAATAAACCTTTCACCAAATTAAAGTCTATTAAAATCGGCCACTTTACAAAACTGTTGCACAGAATTTTTAGGGGCTGTTTTCCTGCTTGTTTGTTGCAAGAAAAAAAGATAGCAGAAGGCTGCGAAATAATACTATTTATTAAGCATTGTTTATTGCCAATATTTTTTTTATTTGTTTATTCAACACTTGTCATATTCGTGTAAAATACATTTCAAACGTTAGTGAGGGGGAGGGTCCAGAAGCATCGATATTTATAATAAATATCTGAAGCCATTTATTTGTGCCCCCAGTCAGACTGCATGGAAAAACTTGAAAACTGCTATTGGAAAGTAATTCAAGCAATCTGCGTTTTCATTCATTGATCAGTTTCGTAAGTCAATCCATAGAAAATTCCAGGGCCTTTTCATGCAACACTTTTAACAAAATTAAAATCGATGCCAAAGATCCCTTTCCACAAAGGATTAAATAGAGCTTTTCAAAGTTCAGCTATACATTAAAAAGACCTTTTTAAAAAATTATAATACACTGTGCAACAGACCATCAGTTTCATAATCGGTTAAAGTGGGCAACTCTTTTCAATATCCAATGGCATAAATGCTCTGTTTGGAGGGGAAATAATGTTTATTTATTTATTTATTTATTCACAACGTATTAAATAAATAAATAAATAAAGTAATATTTATTAGTTTAAATAAATGAAAGTATTAAATTGTTAGTCTAGTTTATTAGTTTAAATAAATGAAAGTATTAAATAGATAGAGTAAATAAATAAATATTATAAATAATAATTATTTATTTATTCAACACTATTTTTTTGAAAATATAAAGGAATACGAAAGGCATTATTCAGGTGGAATATGATATATTAAGTCGCATTAAATTTCCTAAAATTTATATAATTACAAAAAATATCTTCCAAATGTCATTCAAAGTAGGGCCTTGCAGATTTAACCGTCCAATAAACTGATCCTGATTCATAATATGATCGAAGAATTCGATTAAAATATTAGACCATCTATTCCAGTTGCTTATTGAACATTTATTTTCATCAATAAAAATACAACTAGAGTCGTATTTAAAACTTAAGAGACGTTTGAATCACTGTTTTTACTGAGGAAGGCTAAACACCATTTTCAAAATGGATTTTGATTTTAAATAATGATAATTTCAATAAAAAATACTTCGTACTAAATGATTTTTGATCAGTAATGTATCTAATTTGCATAGATGACGCTAATTATCGAGAAGTTTTCGGCATTATCCTAACACGGCTAATAGTTTTGTTGTTGACTACTTTACGTCTCTTGTTTGCTTTGACATTAGTAAGCCATAACAACCACAATCTCGTCATTGTTTATGCGATTTAAAGATGTAGTTTAAAGTTATACTATAGCACAAAGATAGTTAACTATTTATAATTTATTGGGTTTTTTTTATCTGTATTTTATGTGCAGGTCATTACTTCTGCAGTTAATTCTACAAAAGAAGAAAATCTCCACAATGATTTTAAAATTCTTAACTAACATTTTAAGTCATGATTAGAAATCCGACTAATCGATCAAACTTTTCCGATTCGACTATTTGAAATTTTTAAACGGTTCTAAGCCTTGATTAAAATAATTCATACACAGAGGGGGGGGGAGGGGGTTGTTGATTCAACAAAAATCTGGTTGACGCTATTTCAGCCGAATAATTCTGGTGGTTTCAATAAAAGTTTTGTTAAATTAACAAAATATTTCGTTGAAATAACAAAGCATTTTTTTCAGTGTACTTTAAAATGGGTAAAAATAATACAGGTATTGCACATGAACGAAAAATTCCGTGCTTTTCATTGGAACTTCCCCCACCCAAATTCCCCTACTCATTGTACAATAGCCATCAATCTGGAGTGGGGAATCTGGAAATCGAAGGGGGAATTCCCAGATTTCTCATTCCTTTTAAATAAATATGAATCCCTTTCCTCATAACACCCTCCTGATTTCCAAACATTTTCATGGATAAAAGAGAAAGGGGCGGGGGGAAAGTAAAAAAATTGAATTCATATATTTCCTGGTATATAGGATCAGGGGAGGTAAAATGGGTCACTCTAAAAATAAATTCGTAAAAAATACTGTGAAATACTTTTAAATTTTATTTTTACCCTTTATGTGCACTTTAGTTATGAGTAATCATTTTTAACGAAAAATTAAATGATTTTCGTAGATTAGTTCTATTCAGTCATTTGAAAAGTTTTCGTTTTTGTAGCTATTTGCCGTAAGAAGAAAAACTTTGAATTTAAAATAAATGAGAAATAATTTTTATGTGATTTTATTATTATACTGTAAAAGCTTTTATTCATGACAAATTCGTATATTTTTTATGAAAAAAAAAACGTATAATAAATTAATGTTTCGGAAAAAAAACAAGGTGTGGTTATACTGATCGTTCACAACTGGGCTTACCAAATAATAAGTTAAATTGTTTTATTTAGGTCACTTTGAAATTATTTTAGAGCGTACTAAATAAGCATATGCAAAGTTCTAATGTGCTTAATTATTTATTACCTATATTTTATACATTGTATTACGATACGTTATTTTACTAATTCATCGTTAACCGATAAAAATAATAAGTTATTTTATGCACAATGCCTATTTTCAATTTATATGAAATTTTTATTAAAAAAAATATGAAATTTTTATTTAAAAAATATGCTGTTTTTATTTAAATTAATTTTAGAATTCAGTTAAAAGTTATTAATGTATTAGGAACTAAAAAAAAAGTTGTATGGAGAAAGTCTAAAAAAAAAAAAAAAACCCCCAGTTTTCTATATAAGTGCTAAAAATATTTCATTTAGCGAAATCGGTAGAAATGGACATATCATTTTAAAATGGGTGCTTTTAGCATTTCCTAGGAAGGTAACTAAGCTATTTTTTAATGGCATTACCATTTCCGTTCATGGTGAAGACTATATTACAAAGTCTGTGAGAAAATTAGGGATCTACTACTGAAATTTTCCCGGAAAATATATATCAGTTGTTGAAGCCTTGCAAATATGAAAAATATTGCGATATTCAAAAATAGAGATTATAGGTTTATCATAAAATTAGATTATCAACCTATAATATCTATTTTTGGATAGATTATACTTTTACATTATACTACTACATATACTAATAGCTTATACTATTTTGTCAACTGGATAATTTAAAGACTTTTAGTCTTTATTAGATCTTTTTCTTTAATTGTAATGTATATCTTTTATATCTGATTAAGTAAAACGTATAATAAATAGCATACATATAACCTAAAAATAGGTTGACTTATTTTACCCCGCGGTATGGAGTAAAATCGGTCATTGAGAAGGGGTTTCAATAGTAATTTTTCAATAAGATGCATTTTTTAATGAAATTATTATTCAAAATTAATGTAGATGACCCATTTATATAACCCATACATTTTTTTTAAATTAAATATTATGTAAAGATGTTTAGAATAAAAGTTTGGTTGTTTTTTTTTTATTATTTTAATATAATTTTACCTCACCTGACCCTATAGGCAATTGTGCAGTTTGGTCTTTACTGCGTAGTGCAATATGGAATCTTTTAAAAGCATTGCAAATAAGGTGAAGATTGCAAGTTAAATATCTACTTCTTTCTTTCTTTTAATGGCACGCCAAACTACGATTTCGATACATAGCTTTACCCACGATATGGCATCTTTAGTTTTGTTCCAGGGAAATAGTAATAATATTATGAGGGTATTTTTTCTTTCTTTCTTTCGGTATCTTATCAATTAAAAGCTCTGCAAATAAGGTGAAGATTGCAAATTAAATATCTACATCTTTCTTTGTTTCTTTCTTTTAATGGCACGCCAAACTACGAATTCGATACATAGCTTTACCCACGATATGGCATCATAAGTTTAGTTTTGTTCGAGGGAAATAGTAATACTATTATGAGGGTATTTTTTCTTTCTTTCTTTCGGTATCTTATTAATTAAATGTATTTTCTGACTTTTTAGAATTACATACTTTATTTTTAGCGCAGCTATGTCTAACTATTTTGAAAAATATTTCTGCACGATAGAAAGAAGCTCTCGGTTCGGTAAGTTTGACACAACTCACACCAACGCAATTTTCTTTAAATTAATCACTGCATTCATTTCATCAAATACTTGAGATAATATAAATTTGCTATATAATTTGACAAACAACTTAATTAAATTAATAAAATTTTGTAATTTATAACTACATTTGGCGTGTTATTTAGCAAGTGATGTATTAGGCTGTGGCTTTGATAACCCCTCTTGCTTGAAGGTTACTTTTCCTTCCTAAAAATTTTTTCCTTAGGGCAGGCACTTATCTGTCAAGAATTCGCCATTGCTAAGGTCCGAAGTACTGACCACTTAGTAGGCGGCCCATGTTACCTCCTATGAAGGGAAGTACGAGTTAACACCCAAGTCCAAGCTGGACAGAAGGTGTAATAGAATGTGTTCATTAGTCACTAAAACTGCTTCACCACATTAAACCTCCCCGCCTTTCAAACTCTTTTTTTTTCTGATTTCTTATGTTGATGTAACCATTTCATTTTTGTACCATGTATGATACTTAAGACTTTCATGTTTGTACTTGTGGGCGAACTTGCTTGTACAATTTTCAACAAGGTAAAGTATACAACTATATAAATGGTTATAATTTCACTGCACTTCTTTCTCTCCCCCCCCCCCCTTAAAACGATACATACGTTCAATGGGACTTATATACACTTTATATATGAAAATGATAAATTTTGGTAAACATTTCAAAAGAGGTTTCCAATTAGTTCTAGTTAGAATGACGACATTTATGGTACATTAGAAACAGAGAAATAATTTAAAGTTAAACTGCAAGTGATTTTTTTTTCTTTTAAATTCTCGGATATATGCTGCCTTACTTTATTTACTATTCCCTTATTCCATTAAGTTCTCAGTAATCGCTGGTAATATCACTTCATTTTTTAAGACAAATAATTAATTTTACATACATTAATAAAAAAGAAAAATGGGAAATTAAATAGTATTAGTTGAATATATTTAAAATTTTAAGGAAGCAAACTGTACGTATACTGTACGTATACATTGACCCTTCAGTATTTAAACGAAAAAAAAAAATATTTTAATTACACTAAGATTTCTTTAAATGCATGGTTCCTACTATTTGAGATATTCATTATAAAATGAATTTCTCAAATAATAGGAAAAATAATAAATGTGCTGTTACAAAAAACCAATGTAATTAATTATAATTAAATTGGTTTTTGTAACAGCACATAAAAATATCATATAATGGTTAACAAATCGCTGTAATCAGAATTACATAAATCAAAAGTTTAATTGGATTGCGTATGCACTTACATACTATTTCATCAATAATTTTGAAGTACTTAAAATTTTATTTATTCCTATGAAGTGCTGAACAATTTTTGCTTAAATGGACCAAATGTCATTACAGTTGGAATGGAATTAATTACTAACATGGCTGATTTACACAGTGCAATAAGTCTTTTTCATTCCCTCCCCCCCCCCCTGAAAAAAAACACGCATGTAATTATTAAACATCCAATTGTAATAGTACTAGTTTATGGTAAGAAAAACAATTTTAAAAAGAAATTATTTTCAAAGAAATATAACCTCATTATATTTCAAAGAAAAAACTCTTGTATTATTTTGCACCAGATTTCCTAATTTTGTATTGAAAACATTTTTCTTTAAACTTAATTAAGATATAACTACCATTTAGAAATATTTTTTTATAGTTTAGAAAATTTAAAAACTAGAGAAACATCTTTAACGGAAATAATTAAATAAAATGACTAATTTTAATATTTAAAACTTTTTTTTCTCCTTGAAAACTACATTCTTCAATAACGAGTATTATCAGGACTAGATATTAAAACCATGTAAGACAATTTCGTTGTTTTTAACTTTTCCTTAGTGTATATTTGCATCTCAGAAGTAAACAAATATCCATATTGTCTTCAGAAAATTAAATGAGTACATTTACATGATTAACATTTTCAGAAAGATAAAATAATTTTCCTTCTAAGGGAAGAAATGTATCAAATCCCCTTATTATGCAAGGTACGTGGCTATACACATAAGGTTTTTAAATTATTTGCATTTTTAAAATACTAATACTAAACATAGTAAAACAAATAATAGCTTTTTTTAAGGTAGTATAAACTTAGAGGGGTGTGTGTAAAAATATGCTAAATAATGGTTAAGTAAAAAAGAGCTGGATTTAAAATAAAAAATTCAAATTAATAAAATAATATATATATATCGGTTTATACCCATGTGACTGACCTCTGTCTAGCTGATTCTTCGGGATATGATGACATGTTTTAGCCATAAATTAATTTTACTTTTTGCTCTCTCCTCTCTCTCTTTAATTAAATTTTCAATAATAAATTATTGAATCACTCTATGTATATATATCTTAAAAATTATACCACCGGCGCTATAGTGTCACTTATACAATTCAGCTTGATACATATCTGAATTGAAACGTGAAAATAATTTTTTTATTATTTTTATATTATATTCTCAGAATGTATGAATGTTTCACTGAGCGTTACTTTTTAAGAAATTTGTTTATCTATGTTTGATTATTTATTAACACATTTTATATGATACTTAGCATCATATTTACTCCACGTATGTAAGTATAAAGAAATTAATGTAAAGTAAAAACAGAAGAGATATCTTGACAGTGCAAAAAATTACATTTATCACAAACATTTCACAAATGCACACTAAGTTCTTCAACAAATAGAACATGAATAAATGCAAAATCAGACAACTGAAGCGGAAAGAGGGTGTATCTAATGTTGTAAGCTCTAATCAATACATATCTGGATTAATGTAATATTTTTTTACTTAAATATACTTAGAGGGGGAGGATGTTAATTATTTCTAATTAATTAGTTTATTTAGTTGCATTTGATCATTTATCATTCTAACCAACTATTACATATACTACTACGAATAAAGAAATTCAAAAGAATAAATATAAAGGAAAAAAATAAAAGAACATTCAGAAAATTAAAGTAATTCTATATGTAACAAACGTCGTAGAAATTGTTTCAGTGAAAGATATTCCATAAATACTAGCTGGATAAAAAACAAAACGACGACAGGGAGAAAAATAAAAGTCAACGGGGGAGGAGATTGCAGAATATTATGAAAAACATGTGAATCACATTTATTTCTTACATTTAAGCAACTCGTAAAAAAAGGTAATCAATACATTTACTGAAATCATATCTTTTTAGTATTTCTGATAAAAACGTGACATTTCCAATAAATAAAAAGTTTCACAAGTTCATACTTGCAACTTTTTTATTTATTTATTTACAGAATGTTTTTATTTTTGCAGTTACTCTATTTAAGATATTACTAAGCAAAAACGTCTAGAATATTCTAGAAACATTCTTTTAACACTGGAAAATTTCAGTTATTGGACGTTCAGCTTAATTTTTTAACTTTAAAATTATTACTTAAAATTGAACTTAAATTAACAATGAAACAAAAATTTAAAAATATTATAAACATGCAATAATAAAAAAGTATATTTATTAATATATAATTATTTCAATCGATATTAAATTAATTTAAGCAGTGTGCTTTGATTTTGTACAACAGTTTCATATAGAAATGAAATAACCTGAGAGGTGTATTTATGTCCGCGAACGTAGTTGGGATTTGGCGATGAGACTTTTCTGATCTCACTTGCAATATAAGAGTGGGCTTCAGAGATCCTCAATCTATATCCTTGATGCATGGTCCATTTAAAACTACTGAAATACTAACACAAAGTTTATTTAAAGTATCGACACATGGTTTACTTATAAGTCTCGTGAAAAGGGTCTATCCTCAATCTTGATAATCTCAAAGAGCTATTCCAAGTAGCTGAAATCATATACATTGCGGAATTATTTTACTCGAGACATGATTTTCATTTTGAAGCTTGATTAACTTAATTGAGTTTTAAGCGCACTTTGAAATTAGTGACATTAAAATGACGTATAGATCTCTATTATGATATGTCACTTTTTTCACTACCCTCACACCGTCGGATATTGACAGGAGGTGAAAATTACGAAAAATCGCTGAAAAATCTGAGAACGGGTGTATTTTCAAATTTTTAAAGTAGCGCGGAATTTTTCTACATTTACTAAGTAATTACGAAAATGTTCAAGTTGATTGTGCCAACAGCGTGCATTTTTATTAAAATATTTTAACATGAATTTTTCATTATTTTGGAGTAATGGCAGTAAAAGTTTTCTTTCGGAATTGATACAATCCGGACTTGTTAGAGATAGTAATATACAATACCCCAGTATTTTCAAAAAGTTCAAAATACTTTTAAACAGCTTTAAAAAAATGAAATTTAAAAAAATGGTTTAAAATATTTTTAAATACATTTTTAAAAAATGTTTTAACTTGGTGTTATACATGTTTTACACTATACCTCTACTCCTAAAAAACTCACTTTTTAAACATTCAAATGCGTTTTATAAATACTTGAAAACTCATAACATGTTAAAAAATATTATTATTTTTATTTATAAGTCTGAATTTCAGATAATTACAATGCAAGGCAAATAATAATAATAATAATAATAATAATAATAAATTACACTGCGTTAAAACTAATACAATTAAAACTAAGAATAAAACTAGTCTATCTTTTTTTCAACTGTGCATTATATAAATATAAATATATATGTATATTCTTTAAAACAAGCGAATAAAAAAAGTTAACATGTGTCTTCCAAAAGCTTTGCGATCATTAAAAGAACTTTAGAATCTAAAAAAACATTACCGCGTAAAATAAAATTCACGCATGAGCGAAATTTAACTACATATCCCAGGAATAGACAACAATAAAAATCAATAGATAATTCCTATCATCAGCAAACACATATAATAGCACTGTACATGCATTATTTAGACTGAGATGTCACATAAATGTTGTTTTAACCCAAGAATATTACATGTTTGAAAATAATTACAAACGCTGAGCGGAGGAAGGAGAAATATAGAGGGTGAGCTGAAGATTCAGTTAATGAACGTTCGTGGTTTTGGGGTACACCTTTTTAGATCTTATCGGCTTTTTTACAGGAAACACATGCGAGAAGCAGATTCACATCTATTGTTATGTGGTGGTAGTCTAGTACATTCACTGACTGAAGTCTGAGTAAATCGGATATAAAAAAGACTGCTTTATTTGAACTTGCGAATGTAGTGTGTATATATATATATATATATTATTGACAATCTAGTGAAAATGAAAAAAAATTAGAAGTGTCTTTTTTCTTTGTTAGTTTCTCAGTCCTTTTATTTTGGGGGCAGGTGGAGGGTAATAATATGTCACTTTATCACATAAAGTGTTATCTTTGTACAGAGATCAATGCAGACGAAATTTGAGTCAGTTTTACGGTTCCTTCACAAAAAAACAATCAATTAAAACAATCCTTCATTGGCATTTTACCTTACATTTTAATTTGTTTTGTAATTTATCTAAAGTAAAAGTAACTTTCGAAAAAATTGTTATGAAAATTGACAAAAATAGACATTGAAATTCACAGAGATAAAACAGTTTTCACAATAATGGAACTCTGGAAAAAAATCCTGGATCGACCCCATGTTATATATGTATAAAGTGCATTTTTCTGATAGTATCTTTTTCATTAATTATTTATATATTTTAAATAAAGCGTAATAACAATCTAGCATAAATCGTAAGTAAAATAAACAGATTTTGTTTTCAGGTAATAATCCGGCACAAACACTTTTCTTTTTTATACATAATGGGAGATTTATATAGATACATATGTATAGTATGTGCTTCATTTGTACACAAAACAATTTTGAAGACAAGAGAATTTCAATAAAGGCTTTCTTTGTCATACACTGCAACGGTTTATTTTAACACACACGCACATACACCCTCAAAAAGAAACAATATATAGGTATAAATTAATATTCTAATATAATTGTAGTTTTTAATTAATCAATTTAAAGATAGCATAAACTTTGTAAGAATTATCTTAAATTCTTAACAACAGCTTAGTGGCTCAGTTGTTCGGTTATGTTACAAGATTATTTAGCACATACCCTTGGGCGATGACTTAATGAAATTAGCCGTAAATTTAGATGAGATAACAATGATAAAAGTAACCTTAAGTTTAACAACCTTAGGTTTAGTCCGAAAGATATAATATTCCTTACTTACATTCGAAAGTACGATTAGACGCTAATGCAAAATGTTAATTCATTAAAATGTTAAATTAATATTATCTTTAATATAAAGTAATTTAGAAGTGAAAATTAAAGGAATTACAGCATTTTAAAATCTAGATCATAAAACGCACATTTAGCATTGTTACATCATATCCAAATCATTAAATACGTAGTTTTCAATAAGTATTAAGACTAATCCTTATTTTATAGTTAAAAAACATTACTATTTTAAATTAGCAGGGATTAACTGATAGGACTTTTTTTTTAAATCCTAATTTAATACATTACTACTTCTCGTTACATATAAATTCAGTAATACGAAGATAAGCTCAAGTCAGACAAAATACTTTTTGTTTTGTATTATTTTGTTTTTATAAATGCATGCGAAATATTTTAACTTTATTATGTGATTTAATGATAAATGCTTTTAACGGAAAAAACTAATAGTAACAAATAATGAAAAATTTCACAGAACTAAGAATAGAATAAGGTTCTCATAATCGGCCTTATCAAGTTCATTTTGATCTCGAAGTAGCTAATTTTTACATTAGAATGTCTGGAATTTACCACCAGACACAAATTTAGAATCATGCTAAACTAATTTTGAATTTTTAAATTATCTATATCTTCAAATTTAAAATTAATTGAATATTTATGTTCACAAGTTAATAAGTTAAAAGTTACATTTTATCTCCCTTTGAACTAGAACATAGTAAGTTCATAAAACTAAAGAAAATTTTCTCTGTATTTAGAAAAAAAAAATGGACAAAAATGTTTCTTTCATTAGTAAAAATTAATGGCAACTAGGTTCATGTTCCATAGTTGCATAAATTTTGAAGACTTTTTTTTTTTTTTTTTTTACCGCTCTTTTTACATTTTTAAGGAATTCTTTTATACTAACTTTGAAGTTTTTAAATTAACTATGAACGAAAAAAATAAGTACGCGATTATTATTATTTTTTTAAATTCATTGATATATTGAAAGTAGGTAATTTTGGTACTGCACAATAATGGATAGTAATGCATCTTTATTAAAATAATTAATTTGAATAATTTAAAATGATAATTATTGTACTTGGAGTATTAAGAAAGGATGCTTTAAAGAAAATGCATTTACATTTAATTTTTTTAAGATTTGGCACAGTAGAATAGCTTGTACACTAGTAACATTTAAAGTAAAAAAATAAAGTATGTTGTATAAATTTTGGTTATGACATTAAAAAGAAGTTCAACGTACAGGCTTTAAAAATGCGAAAATTTATTGATTGACATTACTCAAGTTACTTCTTTTTTCGCATTACCAGTTCAGGGTAGGGAGTTTTAAAAATAGGTAACCGTTTGACACAAAAGTTTGTCTAAAATAGTAATGACAATTAATCGTTTTGTGATTAAAAAATAGAAAAAAAGAAATTCGGAAAGATTTTTTTCTTTCCATTATGGCGAATCTATGAGCGAGACTACTTAAAGTCAAATTTTTACAAGATAATCATTTTACCACATACTCCAGCTTTTTTATTGCATTGTACTTTTACTTTTCAGAATATTAAGGTATTTTATCCGTTAAAGTATACACCAAAGATTTACGCGCCTCTTTGCTACCTTGCAGTATTTTGTTGGAATCAAATTTATTCCTCATGAACCAGAGATAGCAAATATTACCAAGGCTGGCGTATTTTTGCTATTGACAGGGAGAATACTGTAGCTAGGTGGTTTTACAGCGAAACCACTCAAGGATTTAAAAAATATATACATAAAACAAGACCCTTATTATCGCACCGGCACCCCAATCGCTAAAAAACTCTGTTTTTAGTCTTGGTACAGAAATTGAAATAAACTAATAGCACCACGGTCTCCAAAAAATTCCAGGTGGTTCTCCCTAAGCTGTTTTACATACTGCAACAACCGAAAAAGCTGTGGCTTTAGTGAAATTTTCAGAAAAAATTCTTAAACAGGGATCTGAGCTCCAAGATTTTTCGAAGAGTGACACGCTTTGCGAAAATTTCCGATTTTTAAGAATTTTTCTAAAAGTTTTGAAACTGATACAGGTTTATCGTTTATTGCAGTATGTAGTACAGCTTGTAAAGAGACAGTTTCAAAATTTTGAAGTGCCTGGCATCATTAGTTTATTTGTACTTACGTACCAAAATCCCATGATTTTTTCGAATAACATCGTTAAGGCCATTACATGAGTATCGGTGTGGTGACTTAGCTATATATAACAGGGGTAGAAAATTTGAATAGTTGCCTGGGCGCAAAATTGTCAAGTCCCTGCATACAACACATTTGGTAAACATTTTCTGAACTTAACACAATGACATAAGACTAAAAATTCTCTTACCTTTAGAGGTTTTTGCCGATGGCCGGTCTAAAGGTCCAGCGTTGTAGTACACAAAAAAAACAAACAAAGAGGAGGTTTTCGTGAGTGATATTAGGGTCTGCTCTCCCTTCTCTTATTTCAATGTCGAGGACCATGAATTGGCACACACACACACACACAATGAAACAATACCGTGACGACGAAGTTTTCTCTTCCAGAGAGATGATATACGGTGGCGTCGTGGTGGTTTGGGGCAGTAGTAGTCACAGTCTGTCTTTTTATTTTGTTTCCACACACTATGTACACTTGTAGGAGGCCGTGGACGACTCCTGCAGCGCCGAGGAGCCTCTCAGGAGCGAGAAGAACAGTTGCGTCTGTGAGTGGGGCGGCAGGGGCTCGCGGGATTCCGAGTCGAGGTCCGCGGCCCCGGCTAATGGTCAGTGGGCCGCGGCCATGGAGTGCGGGGGCGGCGGGGGCGACTGCATGAGGTTCCCCGGGCTGTGCGCGTGCAGGGGGGACCCCCCCATCATGTTCAGTCCGTCCCCCCCTTGGCCCATGCCGCCCATGTTGACGGGCGGCGTCATCCTCTTCTCCTTCTGCCTGCGGTTGCAGAACCAGACCCTGACCACCTCCTTCTCGAGCTGCAGGGAGTCGGCGAGGCTGGCGATCTCCTGGGCGGCCGGCTTGGGCTGCTTGTGGAAGTGGTTCTCGAGGGCGCCCTTCACGGACACCTCGATGCTGGTGCGCTTCTTCCGCTTCCGGCCCTGGGCCGCGATCTTGTCGATGGAGGTCGGGGACCCCGTCGTGCTGTCCGCCTCCTCGAGCCACTTGGCGAGCAGGGGCTTCAACTTGCACATGTTCTTGAAGGAGAGCTGCAGGGCCTCGAAGCGGCAGATGGTCGTCTGGCTGAACACGTTGCCGTACAGGGTGCCCAGGGCCAGCCCCACGTCCGCCTGCGTGAAGCCCAGCTTGATGCGACGCTGCTTGAACTGCTTCGCGAACTGCTCGAGGTCGTCGGAGGAAGGGGCCTCCTCGCCCGGGCCGCCGCCCCCCAGAGGGCCCCCGCAGTCGTCCGGGTGCCGGTGGTGGTCCAGGGGGTGCGGGCCGTGGTGGTGGTCGTCGTGCGGGTGGTGGTGGTGATGGTGGTGGTGGTGCGGGTGGTGCTCCGGGCCGCCCATCTCCCGCATGGCGGGGTGGAGCTGGGCGGCCCCGTGGCCCCCGCCGCCTAGCATCCCGTTCATGCCGTAGTGGGCCTGCAGGTGGTGGTGGGGCGGCGTGCCGTTGCCGGCGCCCATCCCGGACATGTGGGAGGGGGGCGCCAGGGACGAGTGGTGCCACGGGTGGGAGGCCGCCATGTGCTGGGGCGGCCGGTGGTGCACCGAGTGGAGGTCGGGCGGCTTCACGTCCTGGGCGGCGGCGTGCAGGGGCGGCATGGCGGCGGACCAGGCGTCGCTGTGCGGCGGCAGTCCGACCCAGTGGTGCTGGGGCGCGAGCGCGTGGTGGCCGTTGTGGCTCTGGTGCTGGGGCGGCATGTACTTCATCTCGGGGGGCTCCCTGGCGTAGGCGGCGGCCTGCGAGGTGGCCACTTGCATGCCTGGGCTGTCGGGGCCGAGCGCGTTCACGAGGCCGCTGCTGGACGAGAGGTACGGGCTCGGGCTGGCCATCGACGGAACAAGGACATCTCAACTCGGCGAGCGACGCCGCGTGTTGTGAGGAGAGGAGCCCGACCCGCGAGCCGGGAACGTTGGGAACGCCCCCCGCGTGACGTAGAGCGCCGCCATTGGACGGGGGCGGGGTGGCCGCTGTCACAGGTCGGGGCGCTCCAAGGTCGTCCGGGGCGGAGTCTTCGCCGGGAGATGGATGGGCCCCCGCGTAAACAAGGGACCGACTTCACCTGCTGTCACGTGCTGATCTCTCTTCTCTTCTTCTCTCTCTTTCTTCCACCGTCTGCTGCTGAAAAAGAGAAGAGAGAAAAAGGGGCCTAAGAGAAGTTGCTCTCTCTCGCGCAGAATGTAAACAATGGAAAAGAGACTCTATTTTAATTTCACATTATATGGAATACTACGGGTGCTCCTCGCCAGATGTCACCACTCAGACAACAGGATGAGTGTATGCATGCGCATAGCTCATCAGCATACTCACGTGCATGCGTCTTTGGGGGCATTGCCAGAAAAACAGCTGACAGAAAAAAATATACGGACCCGTAGCGCGTTTCTAACTCGTACAAATAAACTGTGAGTAATATCGCTGTGATATTTTTCTAAAACAAATCCCTTGGGTATCGGGGGAGTGATTTCTATTCCTAAAAACTCACGAATTATGCGAAAGTTTTTACAAATTCCTTCATTAAACTATTTGGACATTTAAAAAATTTATTTTTTCCTTTATTTATTTCTATATTTATTTTTTCCTCTCAGGAAAATAGCCTATCATGACAGTTGTTACATTTTTTAACTATTTTTTGTTTTAAGATATGCAAAAAGCATTGAAAATGATGAACCTATTGGCATCGGCACTTCAATCAGCGAATTTTTGTTTTCAACTTCTTTAAATTGATGAAAAGTTAATTATAATAATAATAACAATTATCATAATAATGACTAATCAAAACGTCCATATCTAATTCCATTAAAAACAGAATGTGTGTAATTTATCGAGATGTTAAACCTCAAAATATTATTTTTGGAAATTATCTAATATTTTTTTGCAAATTATACGTTTCTCGAAATAAAATTGTGGTAACCAGAATATTATTTTTAAACTTGTCCTATTTTGACACTGCACGAAGTCCTGACTTGTCTCCGAGCTAGGGGATAACAAGAAATTGATAACATTGAATATGAGATTTTTTTTCTATGTTTAAAATTTATGTTTAAAATATCTATGTTTAAAAGTCAAAACCAATTTCTCAACACATAAGAGAATAGATGAGTTACATAGGCTAAAAGCCCTCCTTGATATCAAACTGGAAATCATCGTACACTTTTACTGGATCATACCTCCAATGTTATACAGTAAAGAACCGTTTATACGTTTCACATTTATACGTCGTTTTCGTGAAGTCCCGATTCATTCACGCTTCGTTTATACGACGCACAATATCAGTTATACATCGTTTTAAATTTTTCCTAAATTTCGAAAATTTTGTCTTTGCCTTTATTTTTCTATTTAGGGAGAAATTTTTCCTATATAGAAAATCAATGAAGGATTGTGAAGGGCCCTGCGTTTAACAACCTTCTTTCAAAGCAATTGACTATAAGATGAAAAGTTTAGAACTTACTTTGACTGTCAGAACACAAGGGAAAAAGACATTTCATGAACTTAATTCAATCCATAATGCTGTTATTAACAATCAAATACAATACCACTATAAATGATTTATTAAATTCAATGTCTGTATGAACGAAAATCCCCTCATGATACTCAATGTATATTACATTAATACTAAATGTATGCAGTATTATATATTATATACAATAAAGGTAGGATTTGTTTCATCTTTATGAGAATTTTTTATTTTTCTCTACTTTTTAATTTAGATATTGTTATCAGGTAAAAACTAGTATGAAGTAATTTACTAGTGTCATAATGCAATTATTATATTTACATAAATTTGCATTAGAAGAGTTATACATGTAATAATCAAAGCTGTTTATCGATGTTTCATTTATACGTCTTTTCGTTTATACGTCGTTTCAGATCGGTCCCTTGAAAGACGTATAAACGGTGCTTTACTGTATGTTCATTTTAAAATATACTATAGATATATATTATAATAACTTTCACATGCAGACTACTAGAATTAATTGACATTTTTGAGGTCTAACCCAAACGTCGCTCGGTGTCAAATTTTAATTCTCACATTTACTGTCTTTTCAGACATCATGTACGAACCTTTTAGTTTAATGTTATTTATAATATATATATGTATATATGGCAACACCAAACAGAATTATAAGTCTATGAAACTATCTTGAATTATAGTTCGTTCGTGAGTATTCAGTAGTCAAATCTTGTGTTTAAACACATTTTACTGAACAATTTGTATTTACAAATAAAACCTATTTTTAGGGTTTTATAGAACACTTAGGTAAGCCTGTGAAATTTTATGTTTAAAATTAGATTTTCTTACGCGGAACACTTTTTTCTCCTTAAAACATGCTTTTTACAATAACTCCTCACTGAATATTAATTCTTAATACATTTTAATAGTTCCTTCATTATGAATAAAAACAGTTTGAATTTTATAATTTTAAAAATATATTAATATATATATATATATATATATATCTTTGTAGTTGTAAATATTTTATAAAACTTCCAGACCTGAAGGTGTCAACAGTCAAATTAAAATCAAATGCTTTCTACAATTATTATTTTTCAGTTCATAATATCTGTGCACATACTAAAAATAAATAAATAAATAATATGTAGCGTTAGGTTTGAAGTCAAAAAAATTTTGAAGTATCAAATTCTTGCCTGTTAATCCGGCTTAGTCTGCGAAATTTCGATAGGCAAGTGAAGGGGTAAAGAAGTATTCAGTAAAATGAAAATGTAAGTATAATCTCAATGGTAAGTAACTTAACGATTTGTATCTCAACAATCGAAATTTTTAAAATTTTTCACTGCAGTGTGCAGAAGCCCATTATAAGCATACTGAAAGTTTTTATTTTACAGTTTTGAGATTCATGTAAAATTTATTGAACAAAATGAGTTTCTTGTAGAGTTCAATAAATCAGTTACTCTTATTTCTGCATTACAATACATCATCTGTAGTATACGAGAGTGTTACAGAATTGTTTGAGAACCTATTTAGTTTAAACTGAGAATTTTTAAACAATCATTCACATTCTTGTAAGGGCGACCTACGAAAAAACATTATAAGTGCTGCAATAAGGAATAGTGCGACTGCTGAAGGACAGGGTAAAGTTTCGTGTTAGAGTATTTATTAAATATAACAAAATTTTAAGAATTGTTTTTAGAACAATTTTATGTAACGTTATTCTAGAAAAAAAAAGCCATTCAAATATTTTTCAATGCTCCACGTTATACAGCTTTAATTGGTAAATTGCAGATCTGCAACATGGTCTTTCAAAGGTGACACATGGATAAATATCCAACAGATTTCGATACCGAGTTATGTCGCGGGAAGCAAACTTCCAGGCAAGAAAACTTTGCAAAATTTTGTTTCAGCTGCAGAAGCTAATGCAATGCCTCTTTCTTTTATTTATTTGTTTAATAAAATACATCAATAAAGTATCGATATTTAATCTACATAATAATTATATTTATTTTTACATATTTAATCTGGCATAATTTAGCTCTCTTGTTAATCTCCCATCAATACACGTGTTTTATATTGTACCAGTTACGAATGTAATAAAGAATTATTTTCATCATACAATGCAGTCAACCATAAGCTCTACTGCTTAAATTTGAGGTAAGTGTCTAGTAAATTGTGTATGATTTAAAATGACGACGGTTACCAGTATTTCTGCATAAAAAAAGTTACCAGTATTTCTGCATAATTTCCTTCTCCGACTCTAATATACTTTACTTACATCAGTGGCTTTAGCCAAGGGGAGGATAGGGGGTTACAAAACCCCTATCCTCCCGTCCTGGCTACGCCACTGACTTACGTGCATGTTTTTCTAACAGTTTGTCTTTCGTGACTTTTACATATGCAACAGTAAACTAATTACGAAACAATATAACTCTTTCTGCTCTTTTTCATTTTTTCAAAATTATTATTTTTTTAATTCGAAGCGATGATATTATTTTTCATTGTCAAAGTAATATGTTTAGGTTTATATCAAATTTCTACTCATTACAGTAAGAAAGATTTCCCATTACCTTTAAAATATATTTTCCCCGGGTATTTTATTTAAAATAAATTATTTCAAATTAGTTTGTAGGATGACAGGAAAATAAATGTAAATGTAAATTTATGTTTTAAGTATTTAAATCGTTTATCTATACCATAGTATCGCTGTATATTTATGTAGAAAAAATTTGATTTAGCGTTTCAGTTTACATACAAATTTATGATATTTCTTTAAAATACTGCACCTATGGGATTACAATTTTATTCAATTTTTCTTGAACAATAACATGCATTTAATTTCGTACATTTCATTATAAAATGTGTTAATTGCATATTTTTATATTTAATTTTTTTTTCATTTAATAAACTGTCATAACATTAAAAAACGAATAACTATCAGTATTAATTGATAAAACCAACAGAAATAATATTCAATTTACTGTATATGAAAAGTTTAAGTTTTGCTCTTTATTTATTTATATTTTTAGAGTAATTATATTTATTAGAGTAATTTTTACTTATTTATAAATATTTGTGAAGATTCTTAGACATTATTTGGAAAAAAATCGAATAACTATAATTTTAATAAAAAATAATTTCTTGCTAAAGCAGTATTTGCATATTACTACTGTATAACTGTTTTTTGATTGTTGTTACACTAATTAATGAACTAAATTAACAATTTTTGTATTAATAACCATTTAAATGAAAGGTGGGGGAAAAAATAAATAAAATTTTAATGTTTTCATGCATTACTCTAAAATTTGAACTGAAAATAAAGCTATATTGTCATAAAATATATCAGGAAATTTTTTCAACTAAAATATCTTTTCATGAGCCATATTTTAGTTCGTTAAAGTATTTGAGACTGATATAAATAGTCACAAATCATTTCGTACAGTAATAACAACCTTCAAATGATGTGAACATTGAGTAAATATCCATTTAAATATTTTACTAAAAAAAGGAAATAAATTTTATTTAGCTTCAAATAAAAATTTTGAAATGTACTCGAAATATAATTAAGTAAATGATTTAATACCGTTTTCAAAAACATATAAAACAGATTTAAGAGTTTCGTTCGATTTATTTATTTATTCATGAAAAAAGAAATTAAAGAATAGTGTTCGAAACGAGACGAAATACGGTAATATAATGTCTAACACAGAAATTTTGAAACTCAATGCTCAAACCACTGCAGAGATAATTTATTAAACCATCTTTAAATAATCAGTTTTAGGGGAGTTCCTATTCTTTTCTTTTCTATTCTTTCTTTTTTTTTCATTATTTATTAAATAATTCTACCATATAAATTTTTGTAAAATTCGATAAAGAGCCTCGACTCATTTTCAAAATCTGTTATAGAACAGAATTATTCAAATACACGATCTAAAATGTAGCGATGCTTCTATTACACAAAATATTTGACTAGTTGTAATTAAAAAAAAATTCTTATTTCTGTGGATGTTAGAATGTGAAAATAAAAATAAGAGCATTATAGTTTCCTATTTCTATTAAAAGATGATACAATCAAAAATTTATGTATGAAATCAAATTTCATACTAAAGAAACATTTTTAGGGATGAATTTCTACTCTCACTATATAATTTGAATAGCTGCTCAGCTAACACAAAAGCTACTCAGCTAAATATTGAAGAGAATTTGCTGGACTCAATCATTTTATTAAATAAGCAAGAAAATGTGTTGAAATTTTAATTCAATTCAGAAAATATTAATCACTTAATATGCTGATAAAATAATATAATCAAAATTTAAAATATTATTTTGACTCCGACTTAATATAATTATAAGTATACCCAATCTACGTAATAAAAACACGCTAATAAAAGTAATGATCTGTATGCCTATTTTGCTTATGAGACAACCAAATAAGGCTTACAAAATTACATTTAAACTTCCAGTATTTTATACGAAAGGAAAAGCATATTATATTTACCTTGACTTCATGAAATTCTAAAAAATAGCTCAATAAAAATACACAGGTTTACTTAAAATATAAATAAATAAATAAATAAATAAATAAAATGATAATAATAGTATGACAGTTTTTCTTTAAATATAATTAATTTTTTGTAATATTTTTTCGATTTGATTCCCCACCCCTCGAAATGTAGGTGATTATTTACTATTCTTCTGATATATTAATATAAAATGAATTGGTAAAAAATGATTTTTTAAAGTTTAATTCCGACAGTAAAATGTATAACATTTTTTCTAAATTTGTTCGTAATAATGATGGTGTAAACTTTTATACATTAAATCGGTAATTATTTTAAAATTTAAGACGTAAAGCAAAACAACACTGGCTTATGTTG
Organism: Cheiracanthium punctorium; assembly: GCA_038373885.1. Lineage (NCBI taxonomy): Eukaryota > Metazoa > Arthropoda > Arachnida > Araneae > Cheiracanthiidae > Cheiracanthium > Cheiracanthium punctorium. The sequence goes on along the minus strand of JAWZYV010008001.1, from coordinate 253,067 downwards.
TGATATTATTTGCAAAAATTGAATGAGTAAATTCGATCAGCAGTAATGAAATTTCTCTTGTTACAAAATTATACTGCGGAAAATCTATCAATATTAATTGAAATTAATTTTAAAAGACATCCTTTTATTTTGATATCATTTGATAACTCCTTTTAAAATATCTTTTTCATCGGAAAATTATAAGCATACTTTTTGTACTTAAAATACATTAAATTCATAATTAAACACTTTTATGAACTTTTGAGATTTTAAGCAATTTTATGTAAATTTAAGTAATATTTTTTGAAAAACAGTTAGTGTTATTTAATGATTTATTTCATACATATTCTTGTTTTAAGTACTTGGGAAAAAAATGTTTTGTTGAATTGAACAAAATTTTGTTCATCAGCAAAAGTTCGGAAAGCGCTATTTCAACCAAATAATGTTGTAGGTTTAATTTTTTTTTAATTAACAAAATATTTCACTGAATTAACAAAAATTTTGTTGATTCAAGAAAAATATTTCTTTTAAATAGAGCCGACCAAAATTTTGTTGTATTAACAAAACATTTTCTTTTTTGGGGTATCTTTTTCGTCCTACCCTAAAGATAGTTTTATTACCGAGGATATTTTTAAAATTTTATTATTAAGAAGTTTAACTTTTCATGAAATTTTACATTTTTTACTCTTAATAGAACTATTAACCATATAAATTGGAGGATGGAAGATGAAGGGGGGGGGGCAATTTTTGTTTGCCTTTTCAGTATTTTCCCTTCGAAAATGTTACTTGAGAAATTTAAGAAAATTTCAGAAAATTCGCTGAATTTTATTTATAAAATGGTAAACTATTTATTTATATGCTTATAATACATATAGTGTATTAAGGAGTTCAGGACTGTATTCAAATCATACTAAAATTAATCTTCTAATGGCCAAGCTTTTCGAATGACTGCATATAAAAACTTTCATAAGTGACTTTCATATGCAAATAAATATTCAATAACGAAACATACGTAAGTGTATATTGTGAACATATGTATTGTTACTCCTTAAGACATTTCAAACAAATTTCAACCAGAGGTTATTTATAACATTACGTACAATTATTATTATTATTTAATTCAATTTTATGTACGTGTACATCAAAATACAGTGAAACCTTCCATCTTGTACGTACCTCTAAGTTAGCAAATTTTGGAGGAACAGATTTTTTTCACCTCATTCCAGCATAAGTTGTGCTTTTTTTTTTTTTTTTTTAGAACTTCATGTGACCAATTTTAGAATTTATGGAGACACAGGGACATGTCCCCCCCTCGCAGTATTTTGCCCTATTAATCTTAATTGTCTAATATTTTGGTCTTTGTTCCCCTTCCCCCACTACTTAGAAAGCGGCAAGCTTTTGCTTATTTTTTAGCGGTTTGCAATGCGTTGACAACTAAAGAAAATTTAGTTCCTAACTAAACTAACTAAACTTTAACTAAAGAAAATGTAGTATCCTTTTTTTGATGACAGCTAGCTGTCGTCAAAAAAAGGATCTCTAGATCTGAGGCACGCGATGAACGTTTCGATCGTCCGCCATCTTGCTGGTAAGTCGAGCGATGGCAATGGCTGCCCTTTTTCAGCACTAGGCAATCTATGCAGCTGTTCTCGCATTCTTCCATTTTTCAGCAGATGTCAGTGCTGTTAAAAATAATCGTGACCATTTTTTTCCCGGGAAATGATGTGCTAAAAAGTAAAGGATTCTCGTGGAGCTATGTCCCCCGCAACTATTTTTATAGAAATCAAATCTATTCTTCGTGACTGGCAACAGTCAAAACGTCAGAGTTTGGTGTTCCCAGAGCGGGAACACTGCGCTTTAAAGGGTTAAATGCACATTTTAGACGAAACTATAAAATTTCCTTTTTATAGCGGAAAAATAAGATTGTAGCCAATTAGCTATAGCAGTACTGTCCAACCTTTTTAACGCCGCGGACCGGTCAACGTTTGATATATTTACCGTTACCCGCAGAGGTAGGAGTAGAATGTTTATAATGTTAGATTATTTTAATTTATTAATTTTAAGTTCATTTTACTTAAACATGCCTTCAAAATAAAATATAGATACATCAAAAAATGAATATAGCATTTTAACTCACTGGAAAGCTAAATTAAGGAGAACCGTGAATTTCATGATTGCAATTTTAATTCAAAATCTTGACATTTTCAATAAACAATAGTTTAAAATAGTTACAAGGTTTTTTCTGCTAGAAGGGTATAAATTAGCACAAACTAGACAAAGTTGCACAAACCACAGAGGAATACACCACATTAAATAAAATTAAAATTATTGAACCCCCCCCCCTTGGGCGGCCCGGTCGGTACCATTTGATCCACGGACCGGTATTGTCAACCGGGGTTGGGGACCATTGAGCTATAGTATGTACTGTACGGTTAATTCCAGTAATACGAGACCATAGGCATAAACTAGGATCAATTGCCGCCCACTCCAAAATTGCCGCCCACTCCAATTGCCACCCACTGCAAAATACAACAAAAAGAACTTATAAACTCTTTGAAAATGATTTTTACTAGAATGGGAAACAGTTTGGCCTCTGAAAGTTACATATCCCCCCCCCCTCAATGTTACATGCCAGTTTACGCCAATATATGAGGCAAAACCGTCTAACCAGCTCAGCACTCTATAAACCAAACGCCACTGCAATGCTTCGCCCCGACCGCATACTCAGAGCCAAGTAAAATATCTGTTTTTACCATCTTACTTATTCTTTTATCAACTATATTACTAACTTTTAGTTTTGCCAGCTGGATTTGCGTAATTTAGCCAAGTGTAACAGGAACAGAAAGAAAATTATCGTTATCGTTAAATTTTTTTCACCAATTTTCCCAACGAGGTATCTAATTTTGCCAAGTTTAACCCTTTAACGCGCAGTGTTCGCGCTCTGGGAACACCCAACTCTGACGTTTTGACTGTTGCCAGTCACGAAGAATAGATTCGATTTCTATAAAAATAGTGGCGGGTGACATAGCTTCACGAGAATCCTTTACTTTTTAGCACGTCCTTTCCCGTAAAAAAATGGTCACGATTATTTTTAACAGCACTGACATCTGCTGAAAAATGGAAGAACGCGAGAACAGCTGGATCGATTGCCCAATGCTGAAAAAAGGGCAGCCGTTGCCATCGCTCGACTTAACTACCAGCAAGATGGCGGACGATCGAAACGTTCATCGCGTGCCACAGATCTAGAGACCCTTTTTTGACGACAGCTGTCTGTGCGCGGGCACAGCTGCCCTTTTTTTCGTCATTGGGAAAGGGTTGCGCCTCAAAGGGTTAATAGAATTCTGCGAGTGTTAGGGGGGGAGAGACTCCCACCCCACCCCCTTTAACAAGGACCCTGAGGGTACTACTACAGGACGGGCTTTCTTGATCAAGAAACCAGCCCGGCGTGCGAACCCCGCCATACCGCGGTGGTGTTTATATGGCGGGCTCTTCTCCATCCACATGGAAAAGTGTGGAAATCGATGCGCAGAGGTCTTTGTTTACAAATCGCAAAAGCCCATGAATAATGTATCGATTTCGATCGCGTCGGCTTCAAAGTAAACAATGAAACCGCCATTACCTCGTGTAATCGGATGAAAGAAGCCAGCCAAATTTAAAAGAGGGGGGAGGTGTTTTTGGTGCACCTATCGCTAAGGCGATTAACTTTACACGCTTTTAAAATAGTTGTTAAGTTCGGTAAACAAAAGGCGGTGGCTGCCGCACGCTTATGGGGGGATGAATTTGCGAATAATGAGGTGTCGGTGTTTTTTTTTTTGGACATGGTGTATCGGTTTATTAGTGAAAATTTACGATATTTCGCTAACAAATTTTTACATAACGAGGTTGAAAAGTACTAATGATTTCGATTTTTTTATCTGTCCATCTATCCGTCTTCGCCAGGTATGGGCAACCTTTGAAAAATTTCGGGCTAAACTTTCGGATTTTAATGACGTCACTAGCCGCGCATGATAGGTAGTTATAAAAAAAAAAGGAGACTGTTTATGTTATATATTTATAAAGTTTAATACTAAAGTGACATGAATCACAATAACATCACTTCGATTATTGCGCAAGGGTCGAATTATATATTGATGATATGTATCACCAGAACCGAGAATACAGACAAAGTTACAGGAAAAACACTCAAAATACTGGTTTAATCGTTAAAATAAATAAAACCTTTATGGAAAAACACACATAAAATTATATTTATAACAAGAATATATGAAGAGCTTCTATTCAAAATTATGCATCTAAATATCATATAAAAGAGGTGGGAAAGGATTACCCATAGCAAGACCCTCGGTTTGTTTATAGAATGAAGCATTAAAAATGAAAGCAGTTTGTTTAACACAAACATTTACTAAAGGTATAAACTCCTTAATAGAACATTGGCGTATACAATGTTAATTACGGAACAAGAGTTTGTATAGCATTGATGGGAGGGACTGGGGAGGGACAGTACCTGGAATTACGCTTTAAAGATGCATTGTTTTAAATTTTCGACTTTTAACTTCAAATAACACTATTCCCACATTTATTTTTCTCATCTGATTCGGTGATTTTCTCTATCAACTATATCGCCAACTGGATTTGTGTAATTTTGACAGGTGTACCAGAAATATAAAGTAAATTATAGTTTTTGTTAAAAAATTTTTTTGCGAAGATTGCCAACGTGGAAAACTCTCCCCATTAGCAAGGGCCCTGTTCTTAGCACTTTATCCTTTGTATTTGTACGCTCAGAAACGGTGCTCAATCATAACCAGCTCAAAACTCACCCAATTTTTTTGGTCCTTCTCTCTCTCTGTGTTTTAATTTTTAACCCTTTAACGCGCAGTGATCCCGCTCTGGGAACACCAAACTCTGACGTTTTCACTGTTGCCAGTCACGAAGAATAGATTGGATTTCTATAAAAATAGTTGCGGGTGACACAGCTCCATGAGAATCCTTTATTTTTTAGCACGTACTTTCCCGTAGAAAAAATGGTCACGATTATTTTTAACAGCAGTGAATCTGCTGAAAAATGGAATGCGAAGAACAGCTGGATAGATTGCCCAATGCTGAAAAAAGGGCAGCCGTTGCCATCGCTCGACTTAACTACCAGCAAGATGGCGGACGATCGAAACGTTCATCGCGTGCCACAGATCAAGAGACAATTTTTTGACGCAGCTGGCTATGCTCGCGCACAGCCAGCTGTCGCCAAAAAAGGGTCTCTAGATCTGTGGCACACGATGAACGTTTCGATCGTCCGCCATCTTGCTGGTAGTTAAGTCGAGCGATGGCAACGGCTGCCCTTTTTTCAGCATTGGGAAAGGGTTGCGCCTCAAAGGGTTAAATGTCTTTCACAAAACTCCATTCTGATCCTCGTTCTAATACTGTAAGGGACATACATATATACACCACGTCCTAACCATTTCGAAATTTCTGGACGCTTCCGGTTTCTTACACGCCGCCCAGGTTGATTTCGCGGGGCAGAAGCGGTCGTAAAAATCGTTCCGGGCGCTTGGGGATAGATTTCTTGTTCTTCTTTTATGGGCGCGAAAATATTTTGTTTTTGTTCGAACACTGTTCTTCGCTTTTCGTGTTTATTATCATGCCCGAACAGCAGCTGCCTTTCTTTTATTTAATACTTTCTCGAAGCCCGAAGAGAACGGTTTTAATGAAAAGTGGAACTGAACTGAGGCATTGTCTTGGGGGTCACGTTGTGAGTGGGATCTTTTGCTTGTTTGTTTTCTTGTTCTAACTTTTATAACCGTGTAATAAGTTCAACTGTCCATCTCCCCTTATCGGGGTTATAAATTCTGAAGAACACAGGATGATTTATAACGATAAAAAGGGAATGGAGCAGTAGCAACCATCTGAAGAAGAATAATTGAAAAAAAAAAAAAATCGAGTGACTCCCCCCTCCCCACTCGACTTTCCGAACACTTACGATTAAGACACTGGGAATATATTCACTTTAGCTGTGGAACCTGGAGATGGCCATATTTTGAGCTGAAATTTGGAGACAATTTGTTCGTATCAGTTTCGCACCATTTAATGACTCGGGCAATGTGATTTTCGAGAAAAAGTGTTTTTTTGCTCCGCCCTAATATGCAGTGGACTCGCGCTACAACGCGATCTATCTTACGCGAATGTGATATTAAGCGAGCTTTTCACGAATAGTGTATATCAGATCTAACACAGACTCGTCGCCCGTAATACGGGTGTATATATCGTTTCGCCGCGAATGAAGGGGATTGAAAAGTTCGACATACACGTGTCCAGACGACAGACATCCTTATACGTGTCTTGAGTTACGCGAAAGATGCGTTCCAAGACCCTTCCTGTAAGTAAAGATTTCGGGCCTGATTTCCGGGAGGGCATTCGAGCAAGCAAGAGGGGGGGGGGGATGCAGGGACTTATTATCGCATGAGCAAATCGGGACTTTGGCTCGGACTTTCGGGACCCGGCTCGAAAGGTCCCCCAATTCCAAACATTCTTCTGAAATATATTTTTTATATCAAAATTTTATGAAAAATAAAACAAATTTCATAAATTCATTTCCCAAATTCATGAATGCCCGGGAGCCCCGTTGGTCAAAATCAGGCACTGCCCCAATGAAGGTTCTGCCCAGGGCTCTCATACCGACAATTCTGCCCCTGTATATATGCGACATTTTGAAACACACGCATAATTACTTTAGACACTTAACACAATAATAAGTACCCCTCAGTTCACTTTAAACCATTTCATATCTATATATTATTATTTCCTACATTAAGTACTAAATAACGCCATGTTTAGACTGGAGTTGTTTCCGTGCTTCTGCCTTCAATAATTCTACGAGGGATGATCTATCGTTCCCTGACTGTCTTCTTCAGGAGCAAATCACAAAGACGATTACTGACCCCCTAGAACGCACACTCTTGGCGACAAATGTCGTATTACGAGCGGCGAGTCTGCGTTAGCTCTGATATACACTATTTGTAAAAAGCTCGCTTAATATCCCATTCGCGTAAGATATATCGCGTTGTAGTGGGAGTCCACTGTATATACGCATTTTTTTTATTTCATTTAAACTTAATTTCATTTAAAAGTGTGATATGACACCTTGATAACATTAACGTTTGACGGTTTTTCGCCACATATAAGATACATTTTTCCGCCAAATTTGGCGAAAAAAATAATATTTCTCAAAACGTCGACAAGCACTGTCGACACATGAAAACGTCGACGTTGTCGACGTTTTTATGTGTCGTCGTCGTCGTCTGTTTTTATGTGTCGTCGTCGACGTCGCAAACGTCGACACATAAAAGAGACAACCGGTAATAAAAATATACAGAGTGTTCCAAAAAGATGGTAACACGATTTAGTTCGTTATCCATTAGAGATAAGTGGTATATTTAAAATGAAAAAAATGTTCAAAATAAGGTAGAGGAAAAAAAACACGTTTAGAAAAACTTTTTAAATTTGTATATGATCCCTGCACAAAAAATTCTCATATAGTAAAATGAGCCTCTTAGACAACAAATGAGGAGACGTACAAAGTTTGAGAATTATATCCTAAAAAGTTTCAGAAATATGAAGATAAATATATAGTGACTTAAACCAGTGTTCAATGCCTCTAAAAAAAAAAAAAAAATCAGGTCAGATGATTGCGTTTCAGCGGTCATATAAAAATTATGATACAAAACAATGTTTCGCATTCTTGCATAAACGTTTATATTAGAAATCATGCACTCACAATTCCAAAAACTTGTTGTAACATTTATATTATCTTGTGAGTGTTTTATGCAGTGTTATTTATTTTTAAAAACATATATTTTGCTTCTTTTATTCTGAGAAATCATTTTATAACAAATTATGTTTGTGGTTGTGTGTGTACACTTGCAACAGGTCCAGAAATGATTTCGAAATTATTTATAGGTTATTTATAGGTATGAAGTCCTTCTTCAACATGAACGGCAGTGTAACAGTAAAACCGTTTTGCACTAATGCATGAGAAATTTCATGAGAACTCATAACGAGTTTAGGCTTAGCAGTAATACCAACACAATGAGTGGAAATTTGTTCTCAACAGAGTCGTGTTCCCAAGAGGAGTTACTTTTTATAAGGAAGAAGGGATAAAAAAAACGTTATTTATTTTTCAGCTGAAATATTGCTCCAGTCTTCTGAGAGCTACTTCAGTCTTTCATGAATTAACTGCAACATGCGTGTGTTCATTAGACGCGTTTGCAAAAGATAATGTTCTCCCTGCATCAAACGAAACCTCCCTCACGGACTTTATACACAAAGGAAAATAAACTAATTTCATCCGGGACTCGAAAAAGTTTAGAATGATTTTCCATAAAGCTGCACTATACTCCGTAAACAGAGTTCTTTGTGAAATTCTCTGAATAAAATATTCACGGAGTTCCACAGCAAAATTTTTTTCTAAGAGTGACACATTCTGCTAAATTTTCGACTTTCAAAAAAATGTTTTCTGTTTTCTGAAAGTTTAGCAAACTGAACAGCTTGTAAAGAGGTATTTTAAAAATTCTGAAATGATCGACATTATTAGTTTATTTGTATTTATGTACCGAAATTATTTGATTTTTTAGAAATACACCGTTAAAAATTATAAGACACATTCACCATTTAACTGGGAGTACAAACTCATCTTTAAAAACAAAAGCTAGCAACTTTATAATTTTTCATAGCAAATTCATGGGGTGGAAACAGCCTGAATTTCGTCTGGATCAATGTCACATACATAATTTTGATTATTTATTAATTAAAACTACACTACCTACCCTAACTAAGTTTCACACACGATTAACGGTTACGGCTACAAATTTCGCACAAAAGAATTTTCCATCAATGAAAACCAATATCGAGTGACTTCACCTATTACCATCGAAATTCTTATGAACTGGTATCTGACAATAAATCACACAGGAGCGGACAGGAAATAAAATTCTTGCGTCATCAAATCGAATTGTCTGGGTTTGGATCAGTGGATGCAATTTATATTCAATGCTTTTTTATTCTCCTAATAAAACATCATCTGCACAGTAGATAAAACAACTTTAGATAGTTTATTGCCGACCTCTAAGATGCCGCCCCATCTGATAAGATCGCAAGTTAGCCACTGGTTTGCTGATAGTGTACAGTGCATAAGTAAGCAATGCGACAATTAGAACTAAAAATCGAATGAGGGAGATGATAAACATCTGCTGATAGCGTCGTTTTATGTGGTTGCAATATGAGATAGAATAGCAGTTAGTTGACAAAACCTTGGGATATGGCGTCTGGATTTGTGAGATGGAAATATGTAAATTAATTATCACTGAAGCTGATCATTGAGTAAAGGAGAGTGCTGTCTAAAACCAATGCAAACAAATCAAGAAAAGAAAAATCTGATTGAAATGAAAATTAGCAATACTTTAAGTTTTATTTGTATTTTTTTTTTCAAGAATATTTTTTAATACTACGGACTGCTTTCATTCGTTCTCCATCATTTTTACATTCATTTAAGAACTATAAACAATTCAAGTTCCCGTTGATCGAAATTTGCCAATCTGCTTTAATTAAATCTTCAGAGCAACGATTTCTAACATTAGACCATTTGTTCGCCATTAATGAAAATACTCGCTGAACATAGGCATTTGAAGGAAGTGTGTTCAAAACGCCAAATAGAAGACAAGACAGCGCATTTATCTTCTGCTCCTTTAAGGTTTTAAATACATGTACCTATTTTTTATCAACACTTTGATGTTGATAGAGCTGTGAAAAAAATCATCTTTATACACTACTTAATACCTCATTTTTCAACGAGTAATTTCCTTTCTCTTTGGAAACGTAATATTTGAAATCTGAAGAAGAGAAAAAAAAAAATCTGTTGATCAAGATTTGTGTGTCTTTAATTGACAGAAGAAAAAACTAAACGAATATTCATCAAATAACGGATATATTCCAGCAGCACCACTGCCAGAAAACTTTCCGTGAATTGGAGAAATAACCTTTGAGAGTGGATCTTTATACGCTAATTTATTCCTTATTTTTCAACGAATAATTTCCGTACTCCTTTGAAACGTTATATTTCATTGTATTCTTCTCAAAGATCTCAAGAAAAAGGGAAAAAAATTCTTTGAATCTGAAGAAGTTTCTCCAAGTGACAGGAGAATAAAGAAAGAGATTTTCCCGGCAGCACTGCGGCAAAATTTCCGTGAATTTAAGAAACAATTTTTGAGAGTGTACTCTTTATCAGACTAGTCTTCGAAAGTTAATTAGTTGAAATTCCCTCTGTTGTTTCTCATGCCCCTGACAACCGCAGGTGCCATATACCCCCCCCCAACTCTGAAAGGAGGCGATGGGCAGAAGGGGTGCGCCTTCCATTTTTAGGGACCCAGTGGGAGGAAGTTCGATTTAGCCTGTGGTCCCCTAATTTTGAACCTTCCAGAGGAGGGACCAACCCCCTGAAATCGGCCCCCCAGAGGTATTGTTTTACAACTTGGAGGACATTGGAGCCACGACAGATTTCATGTGAACCAGCTCCCATTAGCGTGCACGGTCCCACAGTAGTCGAGCCGAGAGGAAATTGACCCTTCCAAGCGCTGGCCAAGCCGGATGTTGCTTCACTTACCGTGCTCTAATGAGAACGGAGTTTAGCGCCCATACCACTGCGGGACGAAATTCTTTCTTCCAAATCAAATACCAAAACAGAAGCAATATCACAAAGTAAGTCTGAGCGAATTGAGATGTTGTCGGTTACCGTTATCAAATATCGGGACAAACTAGATAGAGCGTCGGGATGCGGGATAATATTATCGAAATCAGTATTGCCACAGTAGAAAGTGGTAACTCTGGGCTAAACAAAACTGCAGAGGGGAATTAGATGAAAGAAAAGTGCTTGAAATATAAAAGAACAATGCTTAGCTTCCCGTATTTTTCTTCTCTGTAAGCGGATCTTGCTACTGGAGAAGCCATTATCAATTTGAAAATAAAAGCAGTTTTCCAAACATTTTTTAAGACTTAAAAAATGGATAATGTTTAATCAAATTCTTCCAGACAGTTCAATTCTTCCAGAAAACTCCGTACGAATGCATCCTAACCGACGACTCATTTTAATGATGTTTATGGGGTTTTTTGTTTTTTTTTCAGCAAATATTAAAGTTCATTGTATTTTTGAGATGCTTAAATTCAGTTTTATGTAGCATTTTAATACATATCATGGATTTCCAATCAAATCTTACGGGGGAATCCTGCTTTTAATAACAACGATTGCCTCAACCAATGGTTATTGTTTATTGCAGCTCTTATACTGTTTTCCTTGGTCAACCTGACAAGAACGTTAACGATTCTTTAAAAAGTTCTCCGCTTCAATTTTTCACAAACATTTCAGTAACATTTTGCTATTGTGGCTTTTGCTCACGCAAAATACTTTATTAGACGGCACATACAAACATATAAATTACGAGTCAGAAATTGAACAGACAGAGGGCGGGTTTGGGCAAAATCTGGCCTTTACCGGCCTAATACCAGAGGAAAGTTACCACTGCTCTGGTCACTGTCTGAAACCGATCTCCACTCCTTGATATGTTTATCTCGGTTCCGGCTGGAATCTCAAGTGGATTTTGATCACGTGGGATGCTTGAAGTAAGTGTTCGAAAGTTATGAGGTTCCTCACGTCGCTATAGTGTCCAACTCTCAAGAGCCCTTGAAGCACTCGGGGATTTATTCGTTCTATAACTTCAGAACTGCCCATTATCAAAGATTTATAACTTCTTGTCAAAGACTTAACCCTTTGAGGCGCAACCCTTTCCCAATGCTGAAAAAAAGAGCAGCCGTTGCCATCGCGACGACAGCTGGCGCACAGCCAGCTGTCGTCAAAAAAGGGTCTCTCGATCTGAGGCACGCGATAATCGTTTCGATCGTCCGCCATTCTGCTAGTAGTTAAGTCGAGCGATGGCAACGGCTGCCCTTTTTTCAGCATTGGGCATTCTATCCAGCTGTTCTCGCTTTCTTCCATTTTTCAGAAGATGTCAGTGTTGTTAAAAATAATCGTGACTTTTTTTTTTTTTTTTTTTTTTTTTTTTTTTTTTTTTACGGGAAATGGCGTGCTGAAAAGTAAAGAATTCTCGTGGAGCTATGTCATCCGCAATTATTTTATAGAAATCAAATCTATTCTTCGTGACGGGCAACAATCAAAGCGTCAGAGTTCGGTGTTCCCAGAGCGGGAATACTGAGCGTTAAAGGGTTAAAGTAAGTGTTTGAAAGTTATAAGGTTCCTCATGTCGCTATAGCGTCAAATTCTGAAGAGCCCTTGAAACACTCAGGGATTTATTCGTTCTATAACGTCAGAAATGGACATTATCAACACTCTCAAAAATTAATTCACTTCAATTCACAGAAATTTTGCATCAATCAGTGCTTCCGGAATATTTCCGTTAATGGGCGTTAATATCCTTTTCTTTTTTATCCTGTCAATTGAAGAAATTTCTTTAGAATTTACGAAACTTTTTCCTCTTCTTCAGATTTTCGGGAAGGATTCACGTTTCCAAGGAGTGCGGAAATTATTCGCTGAAAAATGAGGAAAAGACGCACTCTCAAAAATTATTTCTTCAATTCACGGATTTTTTTTTTTTTTTTTTTTTTTGGCAGCAGTGATGCCCGAATATTTCCGTTACTTGAAGAATATCCGTTTCTATTTCCCTCCAATCAATTGGAGAAATTTCTGCAGATTCAACGAATTATTTTCCTCCTCCTCAGATTTCGGGAAGAAGAATTCACGGAAACATTACGTTTCCATGGAGTACGGAAATTATTCATTGTAAAATGAGGAATAAATTAGTATATAAAGACGAATTTTTCTGAAAGATCTATTACTTCTTGTCAAAGACTTTACGATACCACCCAGATCAAAGGTTATCGGAGAGATTCAAGTATTAAGGGTTAAGAAAAGGAGACAGCATCGCAGATATATCTCTATAAGTTCTAATTATTCGGACAACGTCACAGTATACTACATATAAATTTTGAAGTAAAACAAAAATAAAATAAAATAAAATAACCTACAACGAAAACATTTTGCTCAGTAAAATTTACATGAATTACAAAACTGGAAAATAAAAACTTTATTTATAGTATGTTTCCGCGCTTTGCAGTGAAAAGTTTAAGAAAATTAAGTTGTTAAGATATAAAGGGGGTTAATGGTGCACTATAAGAATGCCGCTATTTCTTCCCTATACATCTGCTCCTTTATACCCCAAAACGTATTTAGGTTCAATCCGATTCAAGAGAACCAGGAAGCCTATATTCGACCTGACCCCCCCCCCCTCTCATCGATAAAAAAATCGAAATCCCAGGTTTAAGCCATTTTCTCAGTCTTATCTAGAAGCGACGCGTCGATAATCTCTGTAAATAATCGATCTTGAGCAATTTTTATCGACTGAATGCATCGATAAGGCTTTCGATAAGACCGATTCCTCTCTCTCTCTTTCTCTTTTTTTTTTTTTTTTTTTTTTTCGGCAATTATCCTTTGGTTTGTGGAAATGTTGAATGCGTATATGTATATACATTTCCTGTCGACAGAATCACTGGAACCCTATATCGATCGGTATAAGTATAGGAAACATATTTTAGATGACAGCAGGACAATCAATAATCATTATTTGTTAGACATCAGCATTTCAACTTTATTTATTTTTTTATATACGATTGTCTTCTTAATCTTTTCTTATTTTCAAAGTAGATTTGGAACACATCGTATATCAGTTTCATTGCACACATGTGCCTTATTTTCGACATCAGTTTTAACCCTATAATGCGCAGTGTTCCCGCTCTGGGAACATCAAACTCTGACAATTTGACTGTTGCCAGTCACAAAGAATAGATTTGATTTCTATAAAAACAGTTGCGGGTGACATAGCTCCACGAGAATCCTTTACTTTTTAGCACGTCATTTCCTGTAAAAAATTGTCACGATTATTTTTAACAGCACTGACATCTGCTGAAAAATTGAAGAATGCGAGAACAGCTGGATAGATTGCCCAATGCTGAAATAAGGGCAGCCGTTGCCATCGCTCGACTTAACTGCCAGTAAGATGGCGGAAGATCGAAACACAGATCGAGAGACCCTTTTTTGACGCGCACAGCCAGCTGTCGTCAAAAAAGGGTCTCTAGATCTGTGGCACGCGATGAACGTTTCGATCGTCCGCCATCTTGCTGGTAGTTAAGTCGAGCGATAGCAACGGCTGCCCTTTTTTCAGCAGTGGGAAAGGGTTGTGCCTCAAAGGATTATTCTATCGTTTTTACCATTAGCCACCTCGTAGTGGAAAAGAATTGCTTGAGAACCATTCTATCACGCCTTGGGTCCGGGTTCGAATGGAGCCATGGATGTTAATTTGTAAGTCCCTTCATAGGGGGGTAACATCAGCTGCCCACTGGGCGTCCCCTTTTTTGACGACAGCTGGCTGTGCGCGTCAAAAAAGGGTCTCTCGATCTGTGGCACGTGATGAACGTTTCGATCGTCCGCCATTTTGCTGGTAGTTAAGTCGAGCGATGGCAACGGCTGCCCTTTTTTCAGCATTGGGAAAGGGTTGCCCATCAAATGGTTAAATACTGGAAAAGTCCGTAATACGCCAATAATGAAATGTATGCAAAATAAATTTTGAAATTTGAGCGTAGGGATGGACGCGAGACGTGCGAGACGAGAATCGGGGCTGTCTCGTCTCGTCTCGCAGTGGTAAACCTCTGTCTCGTCTCGCGTCTCGTCTCGTCTCGCAAACACTGTGTCTCGTCTCGCGTCTCGCAAAGAAATTGCTGTCTCGTCTCGCGAGTCTCGCAAAATTAAGGACTGCGATTTCGTTACCATTTTATACTAACTTATTATTGGGATTTTATTGAAAATTAATATTAATAATAACAATTACTTACATATAGCCACATTAGTAGATATATTAATAACTATATCAGCATATATCGGCATTTGAAGTAAAAGAAATTGAGATTTAATCCGTATATATAATGTCACACCGAAAATATAGTTTTTATTTTTATTTACTAGCTGTGTGCCCGTTCTTCGCACTGTAGTAAACGAAAATTTTCCTAACACGAGTAATTTCAATTAATTCCAGTGATGTGGAATCTAAAATAAAAGCAAAATTATTTGACTCTTGATGTAAAGTTTACGTCATGAGTATTAACCTGGCATCATTGCAATATAATGACTCAAAAAACTACGTCAGTGTCATTCGCGATCAGAAAAGTGAAAAGCTTAGCGGTTTGCAGAGAACTCCCGACTTTCAAAATGTGTTATTTCTACATCATACTGTTCAAGTTGTAGCATTAAATACCTCAGACACTACATGAAATGGACAACCGTTTGTTCTAAAATAGCTGCGCACCCGCTCTTCATACGAGAAGTAGCGAATATTTTACTAAAATCATATCTGCATGAGAGAAAACAGATTTTTTTTTTATTTATTTTTTTTTTTTTAAGTTCAACTAATCTCCTCTGTTGAAATTACTGCGGGATATATTAACACAAATTAGAATTACTTATCGTACAGTTGGTTGTAAGATAACCCTTGAAAAATTATAAACAGAACACTTTTAGTCTTTATTAAATCTCTACTATTTACTTTAACGTCAATTTCAAGTCTCTAAAATATGTGTAATTTTTATATTAATGAAAACAAGATTATATCAACGATAATTATAATTATTTGCCTAATATTTCCAATAACATTACCGTGTGTGCATTTTTAGATTTCATTATAGTATCTCAGTTGGTTAATAGACGTCTTATTTTTTGTTTATATTTTAAATTACTGAACAGTTAATTTGTTGACGACTATCCGTTTGTACTTTTCCACAATAATTTTTAGCGATAGTTCTACAGTCGTTAGGGTCGCCCTGTTTACAGAAAAATTAAACCATAATCCCCCTAATGTATATCCAGTGTGGATTTTTAAAAAAATGTAAAGACATCTAACAGGCGAAGGTAATTTTAGAATAGGAACCCAGCTGCAAGATAAAATGATGGGGAGGAAAAAAAATTATAAAAGTTTTGCAAGCCGGAGGAAGGGAAAACATGATAATATAAACGAAAAGAGAAATAGTTTTTAAAAAAGTTGCTTGCATTTCTTTCCGTCCGATATTAATATATAAGAATAAAAAATGTCATTTTAATCTCTTTAAAATAGGCCAACAATAGGGATTTAACCGCCCCTAGAAAGTTGTTACCAGGGTGGGCGCCACCCCCCCCCCTACGCACGCCGCAACGTGCGGGAAAGTTTGAGGATAATACCGGTACAAGGATATTTCAACCAAGGATATTCAAACATATTTCAACCTACTCAGACTAAGCATCAATGCGAATGCAAGCTGCTCTACTTCTAATCTCTCTCTGATATACCCGAAACTCGATTATCATAGGGGCAAGGGGGGGACGGTAGTCCGGTGCCCCTGAAGAAAAAGGGGGCCCATATATATCCCGATTATCAAAATTATAAATTCATATGTACTGAAAAAGTAATTGTTGGGGAAAAACTGAATTTCCTCTATAGTATAGGTATTACCTAATTGTCTATCACTAGATGAAGTTAGAGATATTTTTTGGGAGTGATAAATACGATTTGATTAAAGTACAAAAAACTACAGTTAACTAAAATGCAATTTTCGAGTACAACAGCGGTCAAAACTGGGTTAAAATGCTTAAAAAAGGGGGGCTCAGTAAAGGGGCTTAATGCCTAAAAAAGGGGATAGTAAGGGGGGCCCCAAACTTAATGACCCGGGGCCCCGTCTAAAAGTGGTCAGATCTGAACATACCGTACCGCCTTTCCTATTTACTTATTATTTTTCTTTCAACTCCTCTCTGTTTTCTTTTTTTTCCGCCTCTTTCTTTATCCTCTCCTTTGTGTGTTTTGTATATCTCTCGTCTGTTCTAATTTTAAATGTTACGTGTTTGTGCGTATTGTAGAGTGCTGATAGTATACCAGGACCGAAAACGAAGGAGACGCAAGTTAAACGGTAGATGCTTCAGGCAAATTGTCGCTTTTCAGATCGTATTTATGCGAGACGGAAAAAAAAGCGAGAATTCTCGCGAGAAATCTCGCGCGAGACAAGACTCTGTCTCGTCTCGCGTCTCGTCCCGCAAAATATTTTCTTTCTCGTCTCGCAAAAAAATGCCTGTCTCGTCTCGCGTCCATCCGTATTTGAGCGGGGGTTTTAAAGTCAGATTTTTAAAATTTGAAAAGGAAATGAAAAATCGTGTAATTTTAGGGGAATTAGTGCACAACGCATCATCTAAAATTATATGATGCTTTTTAAAGACTATTGATCTAACTAATCTGTAGTAAAATGAAGAAATTAATTAATGATTTTTAATGAGACTAAAAATAATTATAATAAGTTTAGCTGCAGGATAAACAATATAAAATAATGAAGGGAGGGGGGAAAACTTAAGGAAAATGATTTTGCTTGCATTTTCTTATTACTATGAAACGTACTTTAATTAAAGTGCTAATATTTTTCTTTTTAAATGTTTAATTCATCGATGTGCATCTAACTTTATCATAATTTTGTCTAATCATAATATTTATTATGTGCAAAAATGTGTCACCATTCATACAAACAAAACGGTAGCCTTGCCAGGGAAAGTGTGTGTTTTTTATATGAGTTATGCCATGAAACTTTTAATTAATTTTACATACTAAAACCCGTTTTTTGTTGAGTGTTCTTGCAGTGGCATAACCACATATCGTTGAGGCTGAGGAAGATTATCAGTTCCCCCCCCCCTCTTCCTTTTGTTACTAGGCGTTCTATAACAGACCATATTTTTTTCTAATACAGTGATCTCAGTCTACAACACGTTTTTTCGCCGATAGTAAGAATAACCGCGAGATACAATATTACATTGTACAGTACAGATATAATTATTTTTATCGTACACTCTTAAAAATTTGGTGGACCACTTCACCAATACATGGTAAAACGTGGTAGTTGAAAAGTTGGCTCCATAAGATGATGAAACCTTGTTCCAACATTTGGTGCTCAGGTTTAACCATACTTTTGCGAAGCAGTAAATGTTGGAACAAGGTTTCACCATCTTATGGAGCCGACTTTTCTAGTACCATGTTTGGTGAAATGTTGCGCCAAATTTGTAAGAGTGACTGTGTCATATTTAGCAATTACTATTATTATTATTATTATTATTGTTATTACAGTACAATGATAATTATTACTGTACAATACGGTATTACTATTTAAGTATGCTGCACTTTATTATTACATATTGTATGTACAGTACTTTGCTTTATGTCTCTTTCTCTCCAACTGATTATATATTTTGTGCATTTACAATACTCTATAGTATTATGTTGAATAACACCACTTCTTTTGTAGTGATATTGTTTATTCATTACTTTAGATGGGAAATCCTATACTATATAGTTACGCTGATCCTTGACTCACGCACTCACTAACAGTTCCGCTTCGACCACTTCAAAACAAAATTTTTGCCGCCATTAATCCAAGCAGATTAAAAAGTTATGGTCTAAAACTGTAATAAAATTCACACCGTTTGTACGATCCCCTTGAAAATTTTCTTAATCATGCTTAAGAATATAGAAACCCCCGCAACCTGGAAAGTTAGATGCGAAAAGCTTTAAAAAGTGAAAATTCTCACCAAGGAGTTAAAATATTTTATTTTAAAAATTGTCTTCAAATTATTCCCAATTTTTTGTGGTAGGATTAATTTAAACTGGGGAAGATTTCTTTTTAAATATATACTTACAGTTAGTGTATAAAATAAAATTAAACTTGGGTACAACGTCAAAGAAAACATTGGTTAATTATTTATGACTCTATAACGGGTTACGTTGATAATGGGCTTGTGTTCAATGGCGAGTGGTGATGAATATTTTGGACGTTATAAGAGAGTTATAACTATGATCGGTGTCACTATAACAGAGTTCAACAGTATTTGTAACCCCCCCCCCCACACACACACACACACACAACCAAAATTCTGTGTGAGCCACTGATAACGACATTCGAAATTTATGTACTTTGAATTATAAAGTTTTTCAACACCCATTGTAGAGCAAAAGTTAGTGATATAGTCAATAATCTAGTCGATAGGAATTTTGCATTTCAATAGTTCGCAGCTATTAAATACATAACACTTTTTGCGAACAATGCCTGATTAAAAGGAGCTATTTGAACAAAGTGGGATACCGATATTCGAAACTTATGAACGTGTTTGATCTGGTGTAAAACGCGTTTACTCAAAGTTTTTCCATAAACATCCATTTTACAGCAAAACTGCAGTGATATAAGTTAACTGTCAATATGAAGTTCGCATATCAATAGCTCGATAAAAACTTTTTCGAAACAAAAACCATCCAAAACGGTCGTGTGACGACCGCAATTACCAAAGTTTGTTTGCATCGCGTTTGTAAACAAGCACTTGAGATAGTGTCTACAAGCGGGAACTGGTGTCCACTTGGGTGGAAAGTATAACATTACATGCAAATGTTACTATTGAATCGTGAAAAAAACAACAGCTAATTTTAGCATTTTTCATATAAATAATGCAACTTTAAACTGTTTGATATGGTAATGGCCGGCTAGAGTACCAGAAACAATACTTAAATTTAGTTTTTAGCGGTGGCTTTATCGGTGTTAAACTTGATCAATACTGCATGAAATTTCCATTTTAACATGGACAAATGCAATTTAAACCAGCGGTTTTTTGGAGTTAGAAGTCCACCTCTATTGCGCGTTTACAATGCAGACTATAACCATTGCAAAGATTAAAATTTTGTGGTACAGAAAACAAAAACAACAACGGAAGTATAAATTTAAAAGATAAATCCATAATAGCATCAATTATGACAAACTTTCGGTTTTAAGTGCCCGCCTGTTTCACAGCTAAGCAATTTTTTAAAAAATACTTGTGTATGTAAAATTTGATCTTTTATCCGGTTGTGTTAATATTTTCCCGCCCTATTCTTTTATATTGAAACTTTTTACCGTTACCTAAGAATAAAATTATATTGATTGGATCATTATTTGAGCTTATAAGAAACGAATATTAAAACCCTGGTTATAAGCTACATTATTTTGTGCGTGTGAGGGGGATATCAATCTAGTTAGAGAACAAACAAAATAAATGGAGACCGATATTTTGGACTTTAAAGAATATTGAAGATTTCAGAGGAAATGCATATTACGGGGAGCAGTGACTCGTTAATTTGTTAAAAACATGCAATACATAATATGACTTACCAGGATTTCAAAAAGGTATGCGATACAACGTACTATAAGGACGTATTAACATTAGATTTTCAGGGGTTGATGAATATTTTAATTTTTGTTATTTATTTTTATATTTATTTTAAAGGCTATAATAGGATATATTTTAAAACATCAGATAGCTATTTATGCATGTTTAATTATGTCGCCAAAAACTGGCGTAAATTCATTTTATAAAAAAATAATTCTAATATATATTTATGATCACCATTGACTGACTCCGTAACGCTGTAAGAGGGGGCTGACATTGCATAAATTTTATATGCAATCACACTATGGATTGTGATTCACGTTCCAATATAATGAGTGAAGAGAGACAAATAGAGCCGGGAAATGGATTGTGATTCACTTTCCAACATAATGAATGAAGAGAGACAAATAGAGCCGAGATATCGATTGTGATTCACTTTCCAACATAATGAATGAAGAGAGACAAATAGAGCCGAGATATTGATTGTGATTCGCTTTCCAACATAAGTAGTAGATAAACGAGAGTTCACCTCATGCGGTGCCATGTTAATTCTGCGGTGCTGCCTGGATGAGTGCTTTCCCTAGGCTGAGCGGGGAAGGGGGGCGTGGTCGGACCGGATGTTGAGAGAGGAAGTTGGAAAGGGTTGATAAGAATTTTTTTCCTTTTTTCAAATAAGGGGACTTGTAATTTTTTTCAGACTTTAAGATATTTTACAAATAAGGGGACTTGTAATTTTTTCAAATAAGGGTACTTGGAAAAATTTTCAGATTGTGACATATTTTTGAAATAAGGAGACTTGGAAAAAATTTTCAGACTGTGATGCATTCTCTCATGAAAAATAAGAGACTTTGACATAATTTTAAATAAGCTATACTTTATGAATTAAACCTGAAATAAAAAATTTTATTGTAATTAAATGAGGACCCACCAGCCGCCCGGTAGAATTCGTCTACCGCCTCATTTCAAATAAAAATTCTTACTGTGCCTTTCCCCATCACGCTAGCCTCGCATGAATGGAGACAGGGCGTAGCACAGAGGATGCGTTATTGTTTTTGTTTCTTTAAATAATAATTAACTATGTGGAGCAAAGAAATGAACAACATCCCCAGGAGGATTTAGTTTTCTTTACCATTTAGTAATAGAACCAATGCAAATTGAATAAATGCTGCTTAATACATACTTCTAATTTTTGTATACCGTTTAAGATTATAGCATATATTTAATAAGTAACAGTTTACTAGAATATTAAAGTAGGGTTTAGGATACCCATACATTTTCTACAAATTTCTTCTACTGTTAGGGAAGTGAGAAAATTATACCATAGAACGATTTTAGTACCTATAGTTTTTACAAATAATGATTTAGATAGTGTATGAACTTTTTTATCTAAACATTTTTTTTTTTAAAGAGATTTTTACCCAAGTTTTAATTTTAAGTTAAATAAGTAATTTTACAACAAATATTTTTTTAACCAACAGTTTTAATTTTAAGTTAAATAATTTTACAACAATTTTTTTTAATTAATTTTACAACAAATATTTTTTTAATCAAGAGTTAATTAATTTTTATTTTATTTTTTTAAGCATGAGTTTTAATTTTAAGTTAAATAATTTTACAACAAATATTTTTTTTAATCAAGAGTTAATTAATTTTTATTTTATTTTTTAACCATGAGTTTTAATTTTAAGTTAAATAATTTTACAACAAATATTTTTTTAATCAAATGTTTTTAATTTATCAAGAAAAAATTTTAATCAAGTGTTTTTAATTTATCAAGAAAAAAAATTTTAATCAAGAGTTTTAATTTTTTGTATACCGTATTTTTGTTAAGTAGCCGTTTAACATTAAAGTAGGATTTAGGATACCCATACATTTTCTACAAATGTAATCTACTGTTAGGCAAGTGAGAAAATTACACCATAGAAAGATTTTACAAATAATGATTTGGATATAGTCTTATATTCTATTGCGAGAAAACCACTTTAGCCATATATCCCCCAAAACTCAAGTTTTTGTATATGAAATGCATGAATACGCGTTAGATCCCCTTAGAAAGTCCTCCTGCCAAGGCACCCCTCATCCTAAGCAGATACCCCCGCGTGCAGGTTTGCCTTAAAACACAAACAAACAAAGTATTTATCTAAACATTTTTTCTTACCCACACATTTCTGATAGATTTTAGACAGCGATTATACTAGCTTATATTTTCTATAGATCAATTAGAGAAAAAATTGCATTTTTAGTAATCCTACAAAATATTCTTACTGTATATCACAAGTAGAGTAACTTGATTTATAGAATTTCAATACGATACGAGTTAGATTGTTTATGTGCAACACTCATTGCAGTTTGACTATGAAAGCATAATTTTATACATGCATTAATATTTTTAGAGGTATGCACTTAACCTATTTTATAGAAAGGTGAGCATAAACTTTTAGACTAGATAGTACTATTGTTAGAAAGTTGAACTATTGGAAATAAAAATTGAAGATCCGTTTTAGCAAAGTTTTATACCGCACGGATATAAAATATCTTTTATCTACTTAGATAGTTTAAATCACAAATCATTACTTAAACTAAAAAAATACAAGGTTTTTACTTACGTGAAGGGACATCTTCGAGTCTCTGGACAAAGTACCAACATCTATACGGCTAGCAAGACCGGAAAATCGAATAATGATTTAAAATACATTATCCCTAATTCCCGGTCCAACTAGCACATGTTCATTCATTCTTAATCTTGGCTGAAAATATTAATAATATTTTGACACTAAAAACAAAATAACACATTTGAAGATATTAAACGCTTTAAAAGTACTTTTTTCTTATAACAATTTATCAGATTCACAATGCTATTTTATGTAGGATAAAATTAGTTAGCAAGCGAAAATTTAATCTTAGTTAGAATTTACTGAAATACAAATACCATGCATGCCTTATTTTCTATTTGGAGAAAGCCCTCAAACCCCAGTTTTTGTATACAAACTGCATAAAGTACTTCGGCTGATAATGCTATTAATATTAATTACACTGGATTACCAACTTAAAATTTCGCAAAACACCAAAATACAGAAAAACATACATTAACAATAACAAAAAAATCACACTTAAAAGTACAACACATCAAAAGTGCAACTATAAGAACCACATAATTATTTTCAATTAGAATTACGGTATCAACTTATATGTAACTAAAATAATAGAAAATATTACACTTACCCTATACTTGTACACGCGAGAGGTGAAAATAATAAAAATACATAATAACTCACAAAAGAATGATTGAAGTAAAATCCACGTGCCTGTGATATTGCTGATAACAGAAATTTAGAGATAAGAGAGTGCCTTGAGGCTCTACAGAGCCGGTACAATAAGAGTTGGCCAGTTTGCCGATAAGATAAAACCAGGGAGGGTGCTAGGGGTATGCAATTGGGGACACGTGTTTCATTCTGCGTTCAAAAATGGGGACTTATGGATTAAGATCATGTTAGATTAAAGCCATTTCAATAAAAATCTATCCTTTTTGTAAACATGGGCATTATATCCTAAATTAAAATATCAAAGTTAAGCTACAACGATTAATATATTTTACGTAGTTTAGGAAAATAATGAATCATTAAATTAATTTCTGTGAAACAATTAGCAAAGAGCATTATACTAAAACAAATTATTTTTGCTAAGTTTTGATAAATTACAGTAATAAATTATAGGCATTGCAGATGAATGAGTATTCACGTATAAAATAGGTATTAAAATTATTGTTTAAAACAATTTTTACAATAATAAACTAAAATTTTTATTTAATAAAATCATAAACTAAAATTATTAATGAAAACTTGTTAATAAATTAAACATATCAAAATTTTTACACTCAGTTTTTTTATATACTTAAATTTTACAAAGATATCCTTTTAATAAATTCATAAACTAAAACAATTTTTACAATAATAAACTAACATTTTTTTAATAAAGTCATAAACTGAAATTATTAATGAAAACCTGTTAATAAACTAAACTGATTACTCTAAAAGATAGCTAATCACAACATATATCAGAAAAAATATAAGCAATTATAATACCTGAAAAATACCGGACAACACTCTTGTTGCATGCGGGCAAAACATCTGTTTGCACGGCTAAAGAATTCTTAAGTATCCGTTGCAAGAGACCTTACCTACGCCCAACCTACAAACTCTACAAATTTAACGGCAACTGGTTTTCTCTTATCAGGTATCACAGATCAGATAAGAGATAAGGAAGTGACATGCGCAGAAGACACCTGATAGTGACGTGTGCAAATCTGTGATGATTCAATATCCGCTAGGTTCGTTGACAGGATGTACTATTTACATTGAGGGGCAACTCTCTGTAACAGGCTAATACAAGTTAGATGATGTAATATCTACTGGGTTGAGAAAGTTTTAAGGTAGAGGGCGCTTGGGTAATCACGTGATTTTTCTTTAAAGAACCAGTAAAGACATTTTAGTTGGATAAAGTAGCCAGGTGTGTGTTGCGAGACTCCCTTTGCACTGTGTGCGCCTATACTTAAGACGTGTGTTTTAATTGATTTTTCGCCGAGTTTCAAAAATGTCTTTGCTTGAATCGATCGAAAATAACTTTAACATTCAATACACCCCCGAGTTTTATACTCAAAGTGATGCGGATGTGTTGCTGCAAGAAATAATACAATTGCCTTTAGATGTAAAGCCTTTGCAAAGTATTGAAAAGAAAATTTCCCCCGAGTTTTATACTGAAAGTGATGTTGATGTATTACAGCAAGAATTGTTTCAATTACCCCTGCAAAGTAGTGAAAAGAAAATTTCCTCGACTCGTAAAGTAATTACTTTTGCTGATGAAGGAATCAATTACAGTTTACCTGGAGCAACAGTCTCTGTTTACTCTTGGATACCCATTTTGCAAAAAATACGTGAAGATCTACAGAAAGTGACAAATTATGAATTTAATATGGTGCAAGTGAACTTTGGCTCTGAAGAACAACCTAAAATTGAAGACGGCAACTACGAAGATTTTAATCTAGACCTATCATCAGGTGTATGCATTCTAAGTTTTGGATCTAAACGAACTTTGGATTTTAAACCAGCGAACTGTAAAACCACCACCATTAAACTAGAACATGGTTCAATGTGTAAGATATATCCCCCAACCAACAAACTTTTAACGCATGGTATTCCTTCTGAACCTTATGTGACAGACCCGCACATTAACCTTACATTTGCCAAAATGTACATTTATGAGCCTTCCCCGAAAAGGGCAAAGTTGGACGATTGGACGGACGATCTTTACCATAGCTTATATGCTTCTGTAAATAGTACATGGCACTTGGAAAGACTTATCTACGTTTCACTTCACGATGAAAGAACTGACTTGAAGATTTATATTAGACAATTTATACAGAATGCCCAATTAGACTATATACCAACCGGTAAGGGAGTCGTGATGAACCCTTCCACATGGATCGAATTTATTGTAAAACTATTAGATTTTAATATAGGTCATAGCAATAGCTCTTTTATTTGTAATAATCAATTATCTGTATTTAATGATGATGGAAAATGCATCTTACAACAAATTTACAAAACCGCAGATTCATTCACGTTAAATCCAATTTCCTTAACACTTTTAAATGATCAAGTAAAAAAACTTTGCGAAATGAGAAATGAAATATTGGAATGCATTTTAAAAACGCTATATACGACGACCCTGCCTCATTTAATTTTAAAATTAAAGCCGCAAAAATGTAACCGCGAACCCCATTGTAATTACGATGAAGCTAAACAACAATTAATGGATATAGTACATCAGGAAATTTTTAAAAACATAGGCCGGGTTCAAGATCATTCTTCGCATAGGATACATGCCTGTTCGAATAGATCACATATTGATGAGCGAGAGGGTCTTATAAGTAGTAAAGCATGGTTTACGGTTGACATGCCGTATATTGCAAGAGAGATATGCGAGAAAAAATGCACTTGTCATTATGACGGAGAATTTTTTTCAAACATTTTCATTGAAGACTATATGAAGTATCTTCAAAATGAGCTATTTAATTCATTTTTTCAACCGTTTTCAGATTTTGCGAATTCCAAGGATGACAAAACATGTGTAATTATGTGATGTTATTGGTGTATAACTAGTATTGCGATTGTAAAAAATATATTAAAACCTTGCTAAACGTGCTTCTTGCAAATATTTTTAAATACTGTTCTTAAAAATTATCAAAGTTGTAACTACTAAAAAGAAATAAACAAATTAAAATATAATAAATTAAGTATTTAAAAATATTTGCAAGAAGCACGTTTAGCAAGTTACTAGCTTGCTATTTGTAAAAAAATTCTAAGTCCGTGATCTTGAAAGAGTAACTGAAATGTACTAAGTTGAATAATTCAATGTTTCTAAAAAGACAATTTCACATATCTAGCACTTCAGAAAAAATGTATCAAGTTCGTAACATTCGAAAAATACCAAAGTTCAACACTTCAATGAAATTTTCAAAGTACAGATCTGTTAGTTTATTTAAAGAATATATTCAACGACTTATCAGAACATAAAATATAACAATGTGCAAAACTTCTAACAGAAAAAAATTACAACTTACAATCTATTAATGCAGTTTACTAAGTATTTTGTAAAATCCTTTACTTGATAATTCTGAAAAATAGTTTAAGTCCCTCACTTTGTATAGACATAAATTATGTTACTTTTAATTAGTTATGGTTTACATAAAGATAAGTTTATACATCTATGCAAAAATAACTGATTATTTCTATACCAAATTTAAATCCATTTCATGAAAAACATGTTAAGCATACTACTTCTACAAAATTTACAAAGTTCTAATAGCTAAGTTCCTTTCGAGAAATAATTTCATAACTTATGAGAACTCATAAACGTATACAAATCAAAAGTACACTTAGTTTGAACAAGTAACATGTATAAAAGTAAGAGCATATTTATTTAAAATTTGTAAGCATAACCATCTTAATCAGTAAAATGTGTAATATGTGCACTTAGTTGATATTTCTCATAAAAATATTCAAGCCCATTACTTAATAAAAATATGCTAAGTTAATACTCTGATGTTTTAAAAACATAGTGTCTGATTTAAAATATTCTGTTACTTCAAGTAAAATGTGGTAAGATCTTTACATTAAAGAATACCTCAAAAAATCTTTATTTAAAAATACTAAGTTTCTTTATCTCACTTAACTTTATTTTTGAAAAACCTGTAAAATCGATTAAGTTATAAAATTATGGAAACTAACTTTTTTAGCTTAAGTTCATTTTATAAAAAAAATTAATACTTTGTGAATTCTCATGTAACTCAATTTACCTATTACACTTAAGTTTATGATTTTAATCAGAACATTTTATTTCTATGTAGTAGATTAATGTTTCCATAGTACATGCTTCAATAAATTTTGTTAAATTTGTAACTTTTTACCTTGTAGTGTATAAAAGATAAGTAGAAAACACGACACGAGAACCTTAAATCTTGACCAAGTATGTTAACTTTACCACTTTTTATTTAATAGATTTTTATTTTGTAAGTAATCAACACGCACATACACATAAAGAAAACACAGAAAAGTTTTCATGTTTAAACTTATTTATTTACAAAAACATATTTTAAATTACACAAACTATTTACACAATTAAGAAAATAATAACTTTTCAAAGTGTAATCCACAATTAATCATGCGCAAATCAGTAAAATCTTACTGTTGTAGAAGCACGCAAACTTTTTCTACATAATCACAATGGTTTTAATATATTTTTTACAATCGCAATACTAGTTATACACCAATAACATCACATAATTACACATGTTTTGTCATCCTTGGAATTCGCAAAATCTGAAAACGGTTGAAAAAATGAATTAAATAGCTCATTTTGAAGATACTTCATATAGTCTTCAATGAAAATGTTTGAAAAAAATTCTCCGTCATAATGACAAGTGCATTTTTTCTCGCATATCTCTCTTGCAATATACGGCATGTCAACCGTAAACCATGCTTTACTACTTATAAGACCCTCTCGCTCATCAATATGTGATCTATTCGAACAGGCATGTATCCTATGCGAAGAATGATCTTGAACCCGGCCTATGTTTTTAAAAATTTCCTGATGTACTATATCCATTAATTGTTGTTTAGCTTCATCGTAATTACAATGGGGTTCGCGGTTACATTTTTGCGGCTTTAATTTTAAAATTAAATGAGGCAGGGTCGTCGTATATAGCGTTTTTAAAATGCATTCCAATATTTCATTTCTCATTTCGCAAAGTTTTTTTACTTGATCATTTAAAAGTGTTAAGGAAATTGGATTTAACGTGAATGAATCTGCGGTTTTGTAAATTTGTTGTAAGATGCATTTTCCATCATCATTAAATACAGATAATTGATTATTACAAATAAAAGAGCTATTGCTATGACCTATATTAAAATCTAATAGTTTTACAATAAATTCGATCCATGTGGAAGGGTTCATCACGACTCCCTTACCGGTTGGTATATAGTCTAATTGGGCATTCTGTATAAATTGTCTAATATAAATCTTCAAGTCAGTTCTTTCATCGTGAAGTGAAACGTAGATAAGTCTTTCCAAGTGCCATGTACTATTTACAGAAGCATATAAGCTATGGTAAAGATCGTCCGTCCAATCGTCCAACTTTGCCCTTTTCGGGGAAGGCTCATAAATGTACATTTTGGCAAATGTAAGGTTAATGTGCGGTTCTGTCACATAAGGTTCAGAAGGAATACCATGCGTTAAAAGTTTGTTGGTTGGGGGATATATCTTACACATTGAACCATGTTCTAGTTTAATGGTGGTGGTTTTACAGTTCGCTGGTTTAAAATCCAAAGTTCGTTTAGATCCAAAACTTAGAATGCATACACCTGATGATAGGTCTAGATTAAAATCTTCGTAGTTGCCGTCTTCAATTTTAGGTTGTTCTTCAGAGCCAAAGTTCACTTGCACCATATTAAATTCATAATTTGTCACTTTCTGTAGATCTTCACGTATTTTTTGCAAAATGGGTATCCAAGAGTAAACAGAGACTGTTGCTCCAGGTAAACTGTAATTGATTCCTTCATCAGCAAAAGTAATTACTTTACGAGTCGAGGAAATTTTCTTTTCACTACTTTGCAGGGGTAATTGAAACAATTCTTGCTGTAATACATCAACATCACTTTCAGTATAAAACTCGGGGGAAATTTTCTTTTCAATACTTTGCAAAGGCTTTACATCTAAAGGCAATTGTATTATTTCTTGCAGCAACACATCCGCATCACTTTGAGTATAAAACTCGGGGGTGTATTGAATGTTAAAGTTATTTTCGATCGATTCAAGCAAAGACATTTTTGAAACTCGGCGAAAAATCAATTAAAACACACGTCTTAAGTATAGGCGCACACAGTGCAAAGGGAGTCTCGCAACACACACCTGGCCACTTTATCCAACTAAAATGTCTTTACTGGTTCTTTAAAGAAAAATCACGTGATTACCCAAGCGCCCTCTACCTTACTCAACCCAGTAGATATTACATCATCTAACTTGTATTAGCCTGTTACAGAGAGTTGCCCCTCAATGTAAATAGTACATCCTGTCAACGAACCTAGCGGATATTGAATCATCACAGATTTGCACACGTCACTATCAGGTGTCTTCTGCGCATGTCACTTCCTTATCTCTTATCTGATCTGTGATACCTGATAAGAGAAAACCAGTTGCCGTTAAATTTGTAGAGTTTGTAGGTTGGGCGTAGGTAAGGTCTCTTGCAACGGATACTTAAGAATTCTTTAGCCGTGCAAACAGATGTTTTGCCCGCATGCAACAAGAGTGTTGTCCGGTATTTTTCAGGTATTATAATTGCTTATATTTTTTCTGATATATGTTGTGATTAGCTATCTTTTAGAGTAATCAGTTTAGTTTATTAACAGGTTTTCATTAATAATTTCAGTTTATGACTTTATTAAAAAAATGTTAGTTTATTATTGTAAAAATTGTTTTAGTTTATGAATTTATTAAAAGGATATCTTTGTAAAATTTAAGTATATAAAAAAACTGAGTGTAAAAATTTTGATATGTTTAATTTATTAACAAGTTTTCATTAATAATTTTAGTTTATGATTTTATTAAATAAAAATTTTAGTTTATTATTGTAAAAATTGTTTTAAACAATAATTTTAATACCTATTTTATACGTGAATACTCATTCATCTGCAATGCCTATAATTTATTACTGTAATTTATCAAAACTTAGCAAAAATAATTTGTTTTAGTATAATGCTCTTTGCTAATTGTTTCACAGAAATTAATTTAATGATTCATTATTTTCCTAAACTACGTAAAATATATTAATCGTTGTAGCTTAACTTTGATATTTTAATTTAGGATATAATGCCCATGTTTACAAAAAGGATAGATTTTTATTGAAATGGCTTTAATCTAACATGATCTTAATCCATAAGTCCCCATTTTTGAACGCAGAATGAAACACGTGTCCCCAATTGCATACCCCTAGCACCCTCCCTGGTTTTATCTTATCGGCAAACTGGCCAACTCTTATTGTACCGGCTCTGTAGAGCCTCAAGGCACTCTCTTATCTCTAAATTTCTGTTATCAGCAATATCACAGGCACGTGGATTTTACTTCAATCATTCTTTTGTGAGTTATTATGTATTTTTATTATTTTCACCTCTCGCGTGTACAAGTATAGGGTAAGTGTAATATTTTCTATTATTTTAGTTACATATAAGTTGATACCGTAATTCTAATTGAAAATAATTATGTGGTTCTTATAGTTGCACTTTTGATGTGTTGTACTTTTAAGTGTGATTTTTTTGTTATTGTTAATGTATGTTTTTCTGTATTTTGGTGTTTTGCGAAATTTTAAGTTGGTAATCCAGTGTAATTAATATTAATAGCATTATCAGCCGAAGTACTTTATGCAGTTTGTATACAAAAACTGGGGTTTGAGGGCTTTCTCCAAATAGAAAATAAGGCATGCATGGTATTTGTATTTCAGTAAATTCTAACTAAGATTAAATTTTCGCTTGCTAACTAATTTTATCCTACATAAAATAGCATTGTGAATCTGATAAATTGTTATAAGAAAAAAGTACTTTTAAAGCGTTTAATATCTTCAAATGTGTTATTTTGTTTTTAGTGTCAAAATATTATTAATATTTTCAGCCAAGATTAAGAATGAATGAACATGTGCTAGTTGGACCGGGAATTAGGGATAATGTATTTTAAATCATTATTCGATTTTCCGGTCTTGCTAGCCGTATAGATGTTGGTACTTTGTCCAGAGACTCGAAGATGTCCCTTCACGTAAGTAAAAACCTTGTATTTTTTTAGTTTAAGTAATGATTTGTGATTTAAACTATCTAAGTAGATAAAAGATATTTTATATCCGTGCGGTATAAAACTTTGCTAAAACGGATCTTCAATTTTTATTTCCAATAGTTCAACTTTCTAACAATAGTACTATCTAGTCTAAAAGTTTATGCTCACCTTTCTATAAAATAGGTTAAGTGCATACCTCTAAAAATATTAATGCATGTATAAAATTATGCTTTCATAGTCAAACTGCAATGAGTGTTGCACATAAACAATCTAACTCGTATCGTATTGAAATTCTATAAATCAAGTTACTCTACTTGTGATATACAGTAAGAATATTTTGTAGGATTACTAAAAATGCAATTTTTTCTCTAATTGATCTATAGAAAATATAAGCTAGTATAATCGCTGTCTAAAATCTATCAGAAATGTGTGGGTAAGAAAAAATGTTTAGATAAATACTTTGTTTGTTTGTGTTTTAAGGCAAACCTGCACGCGGGGGTATCTGCTTAGGATGAGGGGTGCCTTGGCAGGAGGACTTTCTAAGGGGATCTAACGCGTATTCATGCATTTCATATACAAAAACTTGAGTTTTGGGGGATATATGGCTAAAGTGGTTTTCTCGCAATAGAATATAAGACTATATCCAAATCATTATTTGTAAAATCTTTCTATGGTGTAATTTTCTCACTTGCCTAACAGTAGATTACATTTGTAGAAAATGTATGGGTATCCTAAATCCTACTTTAATGTTAAACGGCTACTTAACAAAAATACGGTATACAAAAAATTAAAACTCTTGATTAAAATTTTTTTTCTTGATAAATTAAAAACACTTGATTAAAATTTTTTCTTGATAAATTAAAAACATTTGATTAAAAAAATATTTGTTGTAAAATTATTTAACTTAAAATTAAAACTCATGGTTAAAAAATAAAATAAAAATTAATTAACTCTTGATTAAAAAAATATTTGTTGTAAAATTATTTAACTTAAAATTAAAACTCATGCTTAAAAAAATAAAATAAAAATTAATTAACTCTTGATTAAAAAAATATTTGTTGTAAAATTAATTAAAAAAAATTGTTGTAAAATTATTTAACTTAAAATTAAAACTGTTGGTTAAAAAAATATTTGTTGTAAAATTACTTATTTAACTTAAAATTAAAACTTGGGTAAAAATCTCTTAAAAAAAAAAAATGTTTAGATAAAAAAGTTCATACACTATCTAAATCATTATTTGTAAAAACTATAGGTACTAAAATCGTTCTATGGTATAATTTTCTCACTTCCCTAACAGTAGAAGAAATTTGTAGAAAATGTATGGGTATCCTAAACCCTACTTTAATATTCTAGTAAACTGTTACTTATTAAATATATGCTATAATCTTAAACGGTATACAAAAATTAGAAGTATGTATTAAGCAGCATTTATTCAATTTGCATTGGTTCTATTACTAAATGGTAAAGAAAACTAAATCCTCCTGGGGATGTTGTTCATTTCTTTGCTCCACATAGTTAATTATTATTTAAAGAAACAAAAACAATAACGCATCCTCTGTGCTACGCCCTGTCTCCATTCATGCGAGGCTAGCGTGATGGGGAAAGGCACAGTAAGAATTTTTATTTGAAATGAGGCGGTAGACGAATTCTACCGGGCGGCTGGTGGGTCCTCATTTAATTACAATAAAATTTTTTATTTCAGGTTTAATTCATAAAGTATAGCTTATTTAAAATTATGTCAAAGTCTCTTATTTTTCATGAGAGAATGCATCACAGTCTGAAAATTTTTTCCAAGTCCCCTTATTTCAAAAATATGTCACAATCTGAAAATTTTTCCAAGTACCCTTATTTGAAAAAATTACAAGTCCCCTTATTTGTAAAATATCTTAAAGTCTGAAAAAAATTACAAGTCCCCTTATTTGAAAAAAAAAAAGGAAAAAAATTCTTATCAACCCTTTCCAACTTCCTCTCTCAACATCCGGTCCGACCACGCCCCCCTTCCCCGCTCAGCCTAGGGAAAGCACTCATCCAGGCAGCACCGCAGAATTAACATGGCACCGCATGAGGTGAACTCTCGTTTATCTACTACTAACATAATAAATGAAGAGAGATAAATAGAGCCGAGATATGGATTGTGATACACTTTCCAACGTAACGAAGCAAGAAAGACAGAAATGCAAATAGTGCCGACGCATGGGTTAAGATGTATTTTCCAACATAATGAAAAAGAAAGACAAATAGGATTAACCAATGGAGTATGATGTACTTTTCAACACCATGAAGCAAGAAAAATAGAGTCAAGGCATGGATGATGATGCACTTTCCAACAAATAAGAAAGAGAAACAGTGCCAACGCATATATTATAATGTACTTTCTGACATAATGGATTAAGAAAGACACATAGGGTAGACTGATAGATAATGATAAACTTTCTATAAAATGAGCCTTCGATCTCATTTATTGAAGATCATTTGGTAAGAGCAGATCTCTTACAAGATGCAGGCCAATTTATGACCGCCATGTTCGTCCCTCTGTGAGATTAAGACAGTTCATCGCCTCTTTTTTACTCAGCTGAAGTTGAACACGATGTTCATTCTCAAACATATCTATGGCATTTCACTATCAACTTCTTTTTCTATTGATTTAAATAGCAAAATTAAACAGTGTTCTTTTCTGAAATGATTCGAACATTAAAAGACTGAACAATCTTCCCTATCCAATCTCATTTTTATTTAATAGTTTAAAAAAATTGTAGTAAATAAACCGTCGTCTGTGTTAAATTAAGTTACCAATTATGTAACTTTTTTTGCATAAGAATGGTCGATGCTTTATCTAGTGTATGTAATAGCTTCTCAAACTACACTGGTACTACCAACGCCTCCTAGATATAGGAAGCCTCACAACTCAATTCCTACGTCACCAAGCTTTGACGTCATCACTAAGCCTACCGTAAATTGTTTGATTTTCATAAAATAAAACTATTAGAAATTTCTGGTCAATTTACTCATGAATAAAAAAATTTTAATAATTTAAGATTAAAAAATATAATTTTACAACAAATGGCACTTTTTAACTATGACTAATTAGATAATATGATAAGGAAATAGATCAGAATGAATAATTTGTTTGAGAAGGGTATTTTAATTTAATTTTTAATTTAAGATATTTTCTAATATTTGTTGAATTCACCAGAAATTTTCAGTAATTTTATTTTGTGAAAATCAAACTCTTAATTTTAGGCCTAGTGATGACGTCAAAGCTTGGTGACGTAGGAGTTGTGAGACTTTCTATATCTAGGAGGCGTTGGTACTACTAGCGGAGGCAGCACGTTCTCCGCGCAGGCCCGAAGTCAGGTTGGGGGTACATTTGGAGGTAGTGCTCCCCAGGAAAAAATTTCCTCCCCACAGGAAAAGTTAAAAAGTTAAATTAAAAAATAAACATTTTAAAGTTCTCAATAAATAAAGCATGCAATGACATTTTTTACAAGTACGGCCATCTACCGCATATTGTTCTCTCTAAATCAATCAGCATTTGCCAATAAAATAAGGCTGAAAGACTAGACCGAGTTGTAGGCCTAAATTCCGAAGTGACGCTTCAATACAGAAAATGTACCTGTGCAGGATGGGGTGTAGTAGACAAGAAAAAAATTTAAAATAAATATACATCCTGGGGGAACTGCCCCAACTAGTCGAATTCTCGGCTTACGGGCCTGGCTCCGTGAAGAAACAGTTTGCTGCTTTATCCCTCAATTCATCAGACTTAAATTTAAGCAGGATGCGCCACCAAAATTCTAAGGCCCTCAGCGTGCTGCAGCAAAGGAAAAGTTTGAAAAACTCTGGTATAGAGCTTTCGATGTAATGTTGCATGCAGGTCACTGTGGTTCGCTGACCCTACTACACATTTTTCTGCACGTAGATTTTGCCAGTGTTTCTTTGTTGTTTTAAATACCCCCAAAACGGTGTTTAAAACATCAACAGAAATTACATTTAACCACTTCAAAACAGAATACATACCGGTGGAAAATCAGTCGAAAGTCTGTTAAATAATTTCAGTCTGTTATGTTCGTCCAGTAACTTGAATTTCAAACAGACTTCTTATGTTCAATATCTGATTTCCCGATTAAAATACACTACGAGAAGTTTGTTTACGTCTTTCAAGCACAGTAGCTCTACTGGTTGCTACGTTCATTGAAATGCTCCAGACTTTATCTAATTAAATTATCTATTTAAAAGCAAACAATTATGCGCATAAATATAGTAGACTTTCTGGATTTCATTACTTCCTACAAGAATTTCTCAAATTAATATTGAAAGCAATTAATGCTGTTATTTTTCATACGTAGCTAATTGCGCTCAGCCTAGCACATACAAAGATCTTTTTATAATCTTGGATTTAAAAAAAAAACTGTCTAACTATACATAATTATAATGATTGATTATGATGCAAGAATTTCATACTGCCTCATTTGAATTATTTTAACTAAACGAATTTAATTATTCTTAATGCATTCTATGTAAATTAATTAGATTTTAAATTACCCAACAATCAATGAAACATTAAAGCATTGTATACACTTGATTGAATCTGTGAAATATTTCTGCTTTTACTTACTTTTTTCTTCCTTAAGTGCTGTCCATTCAATAACAATACCTTGAATGGCCGAGTTGACTGCAAACCGGAAGCTATCTTATGGGAAAGTTTTCACTGTGACTGTATTTCTATTTTGCAGTCAAACAAATAAAAAGCAAGCATGCCACTTTGTCTTTTGGCGAAATATTATGTTAAATATTATGTTATTTCGAAGCAAATATAGCAAATAAGGATCAGTAATCAAAGAGCAAAATGGCGTTACATAAAACTTCAATTTAACAAAC
This sequence comes from Cheiracanthium punctorium, assembly GCA_038373885.1. Lineage (NCBI taxonomy): Eukaryota > Metazoa > Arthropoda > Arachnida > Araneae > Cheiracanthiidae > Cheiracanthium > Cheiracanthium punctorium. The sequence goes on along the minus strand of JAWZYV010008001.1, from coordinate 216,550 downwards.
GTTTCAAAACAACAAATAAAATATCACGTGGGTTTGATCCCTTCCCGAAATTTTAGTCAATAAATTAGTTATTTATTTGCGTTGATTCTGGAGATCAATTAAAGGTGAAAAAGCTTACCCCTACATATCCCCCCTTCCCCCAAGCGCTACATATCCCCCATCCCAGAATATTTTTTTCTGGATACGTCCCTGTCTAGGCTCATAAGTTAAAGTTGACTGAGCAGCGTAATGGGAAATCCGGAATTTGAGTATAATCTACGTTATGGGAAAAATATGTAAAACAAAATATCAATAATTGTGAATTCTATTAGTAAAATAATTTTCCCCGTACGATAAGATGGAACTTCGCTGCTTAATTTCGCAGGGCAGATTTAATTCGAAATTCTTTTAAAATCATTGTATCTTTTATATCTTATCAGTTTTAACAATTTTAATGCAGCTTATTTATTAACACCGGAGTAACTATAGCTGTCTCAAGAGAGGAGTCCAGTTGAGGGGGGGGGGCATTCTTAATAGAAAATGTGATTGACAGTAAACTTTACTATAAATATCTGGTAAAATTTTTCGATAGTACTAACATTTTTTTAATTCTTTATAATAAAGTGCGTTTGTTACATATTCAATTATAAAATTTACAAAATTAGTATAATTTAAAAAAGTTTTAAAGTTTTCAAAATCTATGCAAAATTTTAAATTTTTAATGTATACTATTTTGAGAGGTGTATTCAAAAGCTGAATATTTGGCTATGATTAGAGTTTGTGCGTAAAGAGGGGGTGTCCAGACCCTCTAACCCCCCCCACCTCCTTTTATTGTTAAGTTCATTTCCAAAATATTAATTTTTTCGTAATCCCTGAACATTCATTTTGCTTTAACTCACATATGGGCAACCTCCGGCCCGCCAAGACTTTTGATCCAGCCCGCGGATTACATCAGAAGCCATACAAACCATTGGAAATCCCATTTAAATCCCAATTATACGGCTACCATCTTAAAATTTGGCCCGCAACTTTCCAAAGGTTGACCATACCTGGTTTAAGCAATGATTTAAGTCTCCTTCTCTCTTTCTCTCCTTTTTACGTCTCTTATCGAGACGGGAATCGAACTCATCAACCCACCCAATAATCAACCAACCTCTTCAACCACAAATATAGGTCTTTTCGTTCCTTCAGTTTCTACCCGAATAACAATAAGTAAATAATAAAAAAAAAAAGCGACGTCCTCACGAACGCACCGACTTGTGGTAGACATGGCGACGCCAAAACACCAGTCCCGAAATCGCCATTGTGTAACAACAGGTCGTCGGGTACGAGAAAGAACTGAAAATACTGCAGCTTGGATTCGCCTCTTGGTCTCTCACTCTCTGCAGGGGCCATTGTCCTATACCTATCACACTAACGACAAGCGGGCATCCTGCGCAGCCAAGACGCACCGGCAAATAAAATTTAAAAAAAGAAGGAAAAATTTTCTGCAATTCCTGCTTAGTGATGCGTCAATCTTTTCTGCTCCTCATCCTTTTGCAAGGCTCGCTAATGCGGCGATTAATATTCAAGGCATACGGTTTGGTCCGCGGCAGACTACATACACACACACACGGGTAGCTAGCTGACTGTCACAGAACTGACAGCGAAATGGATGGACTGTTGGTACAATGTCTTTAAAGCCATTTGGTGTCGGCGTTATTATTATTTCATTTTTTTTTCTTACTTTCTTCTGTTGCGCGGCGATGAAGACGACACAGCATGGACTTCTTTGTTTTAGAGGTCGTAAATAAAGAGTTGTTGCATGATGCTCCGAGTTCTTGTTCTTGGAGAAGAAAGTGGCCATTAGGAGGAAGAATGGGCGAAGGCCTGTTTTAGATGCCTATCGATGGCTGTTTGCCGCTGTTCCGACAGCCCCCCCGAACTAAATTTTACTACGCCGTTTTGAAAGCAGTTTACTACCAATGCTCGTGTTTTGTCAAGATGCACGCGATTATTTTGCGATTGACTTCGCCCGCGTCTCTCAAAGTAAGAACTGTGTATGTCCTTTAAAAAAAAAAATATTTTGGGACGAATTTAAAAAAATAATAATAGAACTTACGAAGTTTTTGATAATATCAAACTTTTGCGATTTCTTTCGAGGATGTCTAAGCAAAAGTTCCAGTATCTTTTCTGGATATGTATCTGTATCAGTAATAATAAAACTGCAAAATTTCAGATTTCAAAGCTTTGTGATTTACTTCGCGGCATGGGCGCCCATAAATATGGGCAGGGAAGGGCCATGCACCCCCCCCCACACACACACACCTTACCTCCCACATTGCTGCTATGATTTACGTACTGGTATAAAGCAGTAGTAGTTCAACGCTAAAATACAGTATCTTTCTAGGACAGGACCCTTCACTTGGCTTCCCTCTGCAAACAATCTTATGAGTGTCCATGCTTCGTGAACGCCTTTTTATTTAAAAGCTACGTGAGTGTTTTAGTAATGTATTTTTAAGATTAATTTTTTTAAAAAATACAAAAAATCAGATTACATCAAAGTTTCGCGATTTACTTTGAGGATGCATTTTTAAATAAACCAACCACTTTTAGGATTTTTTAAAAGAATTAAAGAAAAAAAAAATACCAAGTTTCAGTTGTTAGTATACCTTTTTCTAAAGAGGCCACTGGAGTGCCATAGCTCCGAGCAGTACCAAACAAAATTTTATTGTACCGCTGTAAATGCAATTTATTGCCATTGTTCATGTTGTATTAATTCACGTGATTATTTTGCGATTTTTTATATGCATATATAATATAATTTATTTCATTGATGAAAAAATTGACTAAAATACCATTATTTTTTCTACTGTTTTGTTACTGTAATGACAAAAATTTACATAGTAAAAAAAAAATAAATTGTCTTAGATTTATTCACATATTAGATTGCAGTTTTTAAAAGTTACGTTTAACTCGACTTTCTTTCGGTAGAAACATATATTATCTTTTTTTTATGAATTGAAAAATATGTTTTGTTGGCAATGATATTGCAAAATTTTGATTGGCTCTATTTCAAAGAAGTATTTTTGTTGAATTAACAAAAAAAAATTAATTCAAAGAAATGTTTTGTTAATTTAACAAAAATATTGTTAAAAACCAACAAAATTATTCGGTTGAAATAGCTTCAACCAAATTTTGTTGAATCAACAAAGTTTCGTTGGATTCAACAAAATTTTGTTGATTCAACGAAATATTCTTTTTTAGGTGTGTTCATTTTCATGTGAGGATCTTATTTCTCACTACACGGAAAGAAATGATTTGTTGAATTCAACAAAATTTTGTTGATTCAACTAAATTCGGTTGGCGCTATTTTAACCGGATAGCTTTGTTAGTTTTAACAAAGTTTTTGTTAAGCTAACAAAAATTTCATTGAATTAACACAACTTTTATTGAATCAACAAGACATTACTTTCAGTGTATAATTCTTTACTAATATAAAGAGTAAGAGTACTATTTTATACAGAGCATAAAGTAAACAAGTTCTTACTCATTTTTAACTCCCTTTCATAATTTCCTGCACGGAGCGTATTCTGACATAACTCAAGAAAGCAATTAAATTTTAGTCGTTCTTAATACACATTACTGTTTCCTAAGAAATACCATTTTTCTGACTTAATTGTTCCATATAAAAAGTATTGTTAATTAAGCTATTCTTGAGATGCATATCATTATTTCCTAGGACAGGGATGGCGAACCAATGGAACGCGTGCCATTGATGGCACGCGACACAATATTTTGGGCACGCCACTGATCAAAACGGTTTGCATTTTAATTAAAAATAACACATATTTTAATATGAATTACACGTATAGCCGTATTTTCTTGTTGGTAAATAAAGAATTTTGAGTTGTTAGTATTTAGTTTTATTATTTTCCTAATAATCACTAAGTCAAAATTATCTGAAGGCACGTCTATGGCCTCATTAAACATTTCTTTAGAAAAAATGGCACGTTGATCCATAAAAGGTTCGCCACCCCTGTCCTAGGACGTCACCCGTTTTCTGATTTTGATTTTTCCTATACATACTAAACTCGAGATCTTGACATTTGATATCACGATTTCATAGGACATAAGTCTATTCTGACATTTTTCTGTTAATATTAAAATCTAGATTTTGGTCCTTCGCATTACGATTTCGTGGATCACAACCCTATTTCTGACCTAAATGCTCGTTCTGTAGAGACAATAATTAGGGATGGATGCAAGACGAGAAATAGGACTGTCTATTCTCCTGTACAAACTGTAAAAGCTTTGTTTCATTTCGCAAACTCCCTTAGTCAGTTATAGAAAATACACATGCTTCGTCTTACATTGGAACTGCAAATATCTGTCTTGTCTAGTCTCCCATCCATCACCAGAGAACTGCAGTAGACCTCCTTTAACACAGTAGATGTTCCGTGTTAGATGAATCCGTGTTGTACGAGTCTTTTTCAACGTGTTACAAGAAAAAGGTCGCAATTTTTCCGCCAAGTTCAACACATTCGTTTTATATGAGCCCCTGCTATGTAGGGTCTACTGTACTATCATTTTTTTTAAAGCCACTAATCATAATTTCTCAGAACATGACCCTGTCTCTGACTTAAACTTTTTGCTTTAAAGATAATTCTTAGTCGTTCACATTCAAATTTCATACAAAATATATTTTTTTGACTTCTAATCTCCTATGCTTTAACAAGCGAGGTGTCCTCGCCGTGAGGACACAAAGCTCTGACATTTTGACTGTTGTCAGTCACTAAGAATAAATATAATTTCTATAAAAATACTTGTGTGTGAGGGTAATATAGTTACAGGAGAATCCTTTATTTTTTAGCAGAGCGTTTCCCGTAAAAATAGTCGATTACTTGTAAAATTGTCAGGATTATTTTTAACAGCACTCGATGAAAAATGGAGAATGCGATGTAAATACATTGATACAGGCGAACAACTGGATAGACTGCCCAATGCTCTAAATGAGGGCAGCAGTTGCCATCGCTCTATTTAACTACCAGCAAGATGGCGGTGAAGCACGCGATGAACGATTCGATCGACCGCCCGATTGGCCTTTTTTAAACATTGAGAAACGGTTGCGCTTCAAAGGGATAAAGCAAATGTGAGTTCTCAGCGGATCACGTCAGAATTTCACAGAACGTATGCCCAACTTCATTGCCCCACATTATAGCAAACAGCGAGCTCTTAGCTGTTCACAAGCCACACCTGGGAGTCTTATTTGCATTTTACAGCAGGGCAACGTCGATATTAAATTAGGCATGAAGGGACAGATGAATATATCCATTTATTCATGCTTACTTAACCAACACCAACTTGATTCGTGTAGATAAACAGAGTCAGTCAGTTCATTTTTTTTTCAAAACATACAAATACTGCCGTCGATCCGTCAAACTTGCAGACGAAAAAAAAAAAAAAAAATAGAAACGTACTTAAACTGTGCATGGAATATGTTATCGAGATGGCATCCGCTCCCATGATTCCTTTCTATGTGTGTGCATGTGACATGGGGGAACACCGTCTCCCTCTGGAGACTTCTAGTTGAAAGTTGGAAGATATGAGCGATCTTATCCAACGTGTAGATTCTATCTTTAGGAAAAATCGAATTTGCTTTGTTTTAATGTTTTATTATTAAAATAGGAGAGGTAGGGTATGTCATGTTGAGTGTTAAGGCTGTTCTTTGAAGGAACAACACGTGACCTGTGGCTTGTGAACAGTTTTAAAAATGAACAGATAAAGACAGAGGAAAAAAAAATTAGAAATAGTCTATGAATTAGAATATTTCTTCAGAATCTGTTTTATTTATTCTTACAAACGAAAAATATACAAAAGTTGTGAAACTTTCAGAAAAAACTCTTGAACATGAAATCACATGACAAAATTTCTCAAAATGTGAGACATATAACAAATCACTTTACACTTAAGATTTTTTCTTTCTGAATATCTCATAATTTTCACTGTTGAACTGTTTAAAAACTTGTAAAGAGATGACTTATTTTCGTATTCCTGAAGAAGTTTCCATATTTTTAATACTGTTTATTTTAGTTACATTTTTTTTTTTTTTTAGAACGACGTAGGTGAAATTTTTTTAAACTCAGATTGTGTGGACACTGATTTCAATATTTCACTTGGAAGAAGCACGTTATTGTTAGTAATTAAAAGATAATTTCATAACACAGAATTGGAAGTTACAAAATTAATCAATTTCAAGAGTCAGTTTCTCAAACTGATAGGCAATAGGCAATTGGCAAATAAACATGAGCTTTCTCTTTCTCCTTTGAACAACTAACGCTATCGTTGATAGTGTGATCACAGTATAACATTTTCAGTCGTCAACCGTTAATCGTAATTAAATAACAATCGTTAGTTTTCAGTCGATTATTCCGATTATTTATTTCTCAACACTGTCTACAGAGGTCATAATAATCAATATTTTACTACAAATTGTTAACCAATATTTTTTTTCTACATAGCAACGAGTTATAGCAATGATAGCTTTTTTTAAGTATACTTTCTGTAAGTATTTTTAAATGCTAAACATTAAAAAACTATCTTTTTCTACATATACGTATAAAGATAAAATTCGTTTAAAAATTTTATCCTAAGAAATATTTTTATGATATACATCATAAAAATTATAATCATCATAAATATTAATGATTATTAAGGGATTAAATATTAAATATATCTAATTAACTATGAATAATCGATTCGTAATTACCATCAAATAAAGATTAATTAAGATAGGCTAATTAGTAAAATTATTAATCAATTAATTTCTGGCATTAAGTTTCTTTCGTTCACTCAAAGGTTTTTTTTAATTCTAATTATATCTTTTAAATTGTAAGAAAAGTAAAAACTATATTTTATGTATAACTGCCAAGAAAAAATGATTCATATTTAATCGGTAATAAGCATATAACATTCAACAACTGCACTATTTTTAGTGCTAAAATAATAGTAACATGGTATAAACTTAACTCATTATAACTATTTGAATTTTGATTAATAATCGTTTTCAAGACTTAGGTAAACTAAAAACCAATCAAGCATCCAGTGGTTCATTATTTTTTTCTCTTATTCAAAGCATATTTTTAAAATACCCCTTATTGCTATTATTTTTGTTTGTTTGTTTGTTTTTCGAAGAAATGGCTGTTTTTAAAATATCGCATGTGCTTTTACTTGATTATTATGTATGTTGTGTCTTAACTAGGGTGTTAATTCCTGACTGCACAGCTAAAGGAAAAAATGCATTCGAACCCGCTTAATGAAATAGCTAATTTGTCAGGAACATTTATTCTAATAATCAGGATAATCTATTATCCGGGATCACACTGACTAATTATTACTGTTTGGTAGTTTGACAATTTATTACAATTAGCGACATATTCCTTTAACCGATTCTCCATTAAGCGGGCTCGATTGTAGTTTATAGACTAACTATTCGAATATTTTACACCTAAAGTTTTTTTCTTTGTAATGGCCTGCTGGCTTGACCGCTACTAGGGCCGCAAATGTAGGTCATTTCATCACAGAATCAGACCAACGTATGAGTGGTCACCTAATTTTGAACCCATTCCAGATGAGAGACCTAGCACCCGAAATTCCCAAACGTATCCTTTAACCCTTTGAGGCGCAACCCTTTCCCAATGCTGAAAAAAAGGGCAGCCGTTGCCATCGTTCGACTTAACTACCAGCAAGATGGCGGACGATCGAAACGTTCATCGCATGCCACAGATCTAGAGACCCTCTTTTGACGACAGCTGGCTGTGCTCGCGCACAGCCAGCTGCGTCAAAAAAGGGTCTCTAGATCTGTGGCATGCGATGAACGTTTCGATCGTCCGCCATCTTGCTGGTAGTTAAGTCGAACGATGACAACGGCTGCCCTTTTTTCAGCATTGGGCAATCTATCGAGCTGGTCTCGCAATCTTCCCTTTTTCAGCAGATGTCAGTGCTGTTAAAAATAATCGTGATCATTTTTTACGCGAAATGACGTACTAAAAAGTAAAGGGTTCTCGTGGAGCTATGTCACCCGCAACTATTTTTATAGAAATCTAATCAATTCTTCGTGACTGGCAACAGTCAGAACGTCAGAGTTGGGTGTTCCCAGAGTGGGATCACTGCGCGTTGAAGGGTTAAACATGGAGGACATTGAAGCCACGAACAGATTTTGCGGACACCAGCTCCCATTAGCGTACACGATTCCACAGCAGCCCAGCCGGGAGAAGTTTTTGCTCTCCCGAGCACTGTCCAATCCGGTGCTACTTCACTTTGCATGTTCTTATGGGAGCGGAGCTTAGCGACTAGGCTAGTGCCGGATCCTGCTATATATGAAAATAAACACTCAAAAAACTGGTGTTATAAGATAAAATAATAAAAACTTTGTGAAAAAAAAAACACATAAAAGGTTACTTCAAGGCGTAACGATCGTTTCGTCCGAAAATTCGTTCGGTCTTCTTCAGACAAACCCTTCCGTCAAACAGAGCAGAGAGAACTTAAAAAGATCAATCACTGAAAATCTTTTTCAGTTCCCTCTGCTCTGTTTGACGGAAGGGTTTGTCTGAAGAAGACCGAACGAATTTTCGGTCGAAACGATCGTTACGCCTTGAAATAACCTTTTATGTGTGTTTTTTTCACAAAGTTTTTATTTATTTTATCCTGCTATATAGTTACGCTGATCCCTGACTCACTCACTCTCTAACAATTCCGGTCCGACCACTTCAAAACAAACCTTTTGCCGTCATTAATCCTTTAACGCGCAGAGTTCCCGCTCTGGGAACACCAAACTCTGAAGTGTTGCCAGTCACGAAGAATAGATTTGATTTCTATAAAAATAGTTGCGGGTGACATAGCTCCACGAGATTCCTTTACTTTTTAGCACGTCCTTTACCGTAAAAATATTGTCACGATTATTTTTAACAGCAGTGACATCTGCTGAAGAATGGAAGAATGCGAGAACAGCTGGATAGATTGCCCAATGCTGAAAAAAAGGACAGCCGTTGCCATCGCTCGACTTAACTACCAGCACGATGGCGGACGATCGAAACGTTCATCGCGTGCCACAGATCTAGAGACCCTTTTTTGACGACAGCTGGCTGTGCCGCACAAAAGGGTCGTCAACGTTCGAAGGATCGAACGTTTGGATCGTCCGCCATCGTGCTGGTAGTTAAGTCAAGCGATCGCAACGGCTGCCCTTTTTTCAGCATTGGGAAAGGGTTGAGCCTCAAAGGGTTAATCAAAACAGATTAAAAAGTTATTGTCTAAAACTGTAATAAAATTTACACCGTTTGTACGATCCGCCTGAAAGTTTTCTAAATCATGTACAAAAAAATAGAAAACAATCTGCGCTACTTTAAAAATCTGAAATTCCACCCATTCCCTCATTTTCGCTCTTTACACAGCTCGATTTTATTTCCGAGAGTCAAAAAAGTGAATCATTTGCGTGACAAAATTACCTTTCTCAAGTGAAAATGACGTCACACAATTAGGATTCCAATTCGTTTAAAATAGTTTTATAATTTTTTTTTTTTATTAAAATGATCGTCTGCATGAAGCATTGATATAAGAGGAGCTGAATACACAAAACGAAATCATTCGAATGCGAAAAGTTCTGCGCATTTCCATTTCCAGAAGAGCATGAAATTCGTTTTGGGATATAATAAAAACTGAATATGAAGTTATTTATTTTAGGTGGACGAAGATTCAATATACTGAGTGTAGACATATTTTCGTGAAATTCTAGCACCCGTTGTAATTCCCTCCACAACGGGCTGCATGCGTAATAAACTGCATAATAACGAGCGGCATGTTCTGCATGCGTAACCATCTTCATAAATGTTTATAAAACGTTTCAACCGATATAAATATCTAGCGAGATTTATTTATATAAATACAGTACACATACACACAAACACACAAAAAAAACCCACTCTAATTGTATTTTGAGCTTTTATTTTTCATTCAAAAAGCCTGAGTTATCATCTCAAGTTGAACTGCATAAGAAAACTTTACATGAATAAAAATTCGATAAAACTCACAAATTTTCTGTAAAACATACTATTGAAAAAAAAATCAAAATTCAAGAAAAACAATGGCATGTTTCAATATTGTGATAAAATTTGAACGTAATTTATTTTAAACATCATCATTTCTGGACGCGCATTACCATAATGCTGTCATAAATAATACATTACAGGTATTTCTGTTTGTTCTGACTTTGTATAGACTTTATTTCCTGATAAGTATTTTTGAATGACCATCATCAGGTTGATATGACTTAATCCTAGGATTACAGTAATTCTATCAGATCAGCTGTTTTTCATCGCATTATATGTATAATGGGATTTATAGTGTGCTTGCTTCTGATAAATTCGCGTTCCTATCACTATGAAGAGTACTTGAAGAAAGAACTTGACGTAAGTAAGCAGATTGCAAAATTTGATAGATTTTTACTTCTGTTTTACGTTTATTTTTTAAATAGCAAAATATGATTAACGTAATGAAATTTAGTGAATTTAAATTGCTTTTATTTAATTTTTAACGTTTTCCGCGAGTTAAAAAGTGTTTGTAATTTCGGTATGTCTGCTTTTCCGTCTGAGGTTTAATTGCCATAAATATGCATCGATTACTAAAAAATTTTTATACTTCAATCCTACATTCTGCACCATATACTTTAGTAAAAATGGCGTACGTAACACTTGCAGTTTTTATTTATTTGTTTACTTTTTCACAGAAACAACAAAAATAATTCCAATATTTTATGCTCTATGCACAGTCATTGTAGGCATGTTTCAAATGAAACAAAATTAATGTACGTTATTAAGGAATACAAAATAAGCTCTCTATCGAAAACAGTGTATGTAACATTTATAGTTTTTCTACAGGAGTACTCAAAATAATTTGAACACATAGCGATCTATGGCAGTTTAGAGAAATTCATCCATATAAAGCGCAATTCAAATAATTATTACAATAAATATTGATACTATTGGTGCAGAGTGCGAGTAGCATAGAAATTAATTAACTATGTAATTTACAAATTTACAACAGAATTTATTGACAGAACAAAAAAACATACAGCATCCAATGTATGAAGAAAAACATTGGGATAAGTAAGCAGAGCAACGGAACCGCATGTTGCCATAAAGTAAATGATTATCCGTTGCGTCGCAGCACTGTCTATTTGACTTGAATAACTATTCCCAACAGATATGAGCTTTTTTGAGGTTACGAGAATGGGGCTTTGAGAATATAAAGTTCCTTAAAAATAATTTATAAAGCACCACATGGGACAGGCATAGCTTTTAGCATTTCAAACGAACATAAAATATGCAAAACACTCATAATAGTGGCGATATTTTATAAACACAGTTATCCATATGTCAGCAGTTCTTTATGTATGTGCCGTGAAATAAAGTTTTGTGTCTCAGAAATGCTGAATAATTTACAAGTAGCAATATTACTTTACTTTTCATTCTCACGGAATTTTTTCATCAAATATTTTCTCGTTTTTCATGGTCAGGCAAATTAACAAACAAAGCCTATCTTATTCATTTCGGTTCATGACACATCCTTGTTTTGACAAAAGATCTTTTACTGAACTCAGGACAGTAGACACTTAGAGCAAACAAGATGTGCTTGCCGGAAAAACTTTAAACAAGAAAGCTAATTTCTTTTATTCATATTTATTGAATATCATTTTAACAATTTTCACGAGAGGACTTTGCGGTAGTAAGACATAACAGGCAAAATTAAACGTCTTTACAAAGTCTTCAGTCACAACCAACCCAACATGAAAACCATAAAACCCAAAAGAAGATAGCTATAATTTAATAAATATATCTAAAAAGAAAAGATTATTAAAATCGTTGTACTTTGTTCAAAAGTAGACTGAAAGGTATAAAATAATTTTTGTGAGAGTTTTCAAGCTTAAAAAGCAACATTCAAATCCATCCAAGTCATCCATCAGCAGCAAAGGGACTTGGAAAATTCAATAAATACCACTTTTCTAAAATATAAAATAATATAAAATTTATAAAAACTTAAGCCTGTCAGCTACTTAATTTTATATGGAATCTAAGCAAATGCTAAGGCCTCAAGTTTTTACATATTGTTTATTGCATGATGAATGTAAAGCAACTTTAAAAAAAATTGTGAAGCGCAAAGGCCAAGACACTATCCGTGGGGGGAAAATGTTGCAATTAGCATCGAATTTTCCAGAATTTAACTCTTATGGGTTGAGTATTAAGACTGCACAGTACAGCTCACGAAAAAGTATTCTAACTGCTTTTTGAATAATCAGCGTTATTGACTTCTTAAAAAAGTTGTTCAAAGGTTGCATTATTTTCAAAATAACGACTTTAAATTCAGTCTTAGGTTGATTTTCAGTTGAAATCCTATACACTAAAGCTCAAATTGTGAATAATCTAACACAGGACTTCTCAAACTATGCTCCACTAAGTGTTCCTCCCAAAGGTAGCCAGTACTCTGCGTTGCATCGAAGGATCTTCTTATTGCTAGCCTTCATTGAAATGAATGCTACCCTTCATAGAAAGATAGCATTCTATTCTAGAAGGATATTCTTGGCAATATATTCTAGAAGAATATTCTTGTCAATCTCTTCTAAGTGCTCCGAGAAAAAAGTTTGAGAAAGTCTGATCTGATTTACCTTAATATCAGCTTAAACTCATCTTCCGACGTCAAGTGGTCCTGGCGAGTTTCAAACGGAAATCGATCATCTGACCACTACTTTTCAAGTTGATTCTAACCAAAGAGTCGCGCTAATCAGGAAGATTCGAAACCAAAATCTAAAGTTCAACAGCCTATCGAAGCAATCCCACAATGCTAAGATGGCTCACGTGTGACAGCTGAAGCCCGAACAGTATTTCACGTACATACATGTGTCTTTGGTCACCCTACCATAAAGGCCATGAGATTCGCAGAAATCATATCATACGAACGGATTGTGAAATTTTATGAAGCAGCAGTTCGGAAAGGTCCAAGTCATATTGTTCCCAGCATTGAAAAAATAATTTTTTTTTTCGAATTAACACAAACGTTAATCAGGTCGATTAATTTTCAGCTCATGAAGATGAACTCGTTGTTGGAACATACCCTGTCATGTATTTCAAACGCAAGCCCCTCTTTGTTCTCTTGCTCAGTGTCAGTCATTGGTAATTCGCTCAGACACCACCATTTCCTCTGTTTCGGTTATTTTTAGGAACTGTTTATAATTCATTTAACACATGCGGGTGTTGTATTATGCAAATTAGCAAATCAGCAAGATAAGCAACAATCCCTCGGGAGTTGGCTGGTTTAAGGCAAGCCGAACTAAAAATAAACACAAACTTTCACTTTTTGTGTGTGTGTTCTGTCCTAAGAATAACCTTGTACGCACGATGCCCAGGGAAAGAATGACCTGCACTGGAGCTGCTGTCCATGGATAAATAGATAATCAGGATGAATAAACGTGATTCGGATTGAACAATAACTGAATTATCGGACAGTGCAGCCGGAAATAAGTGAACAGCGACCGATTTTCCGCTGTTTGATATTCCGATCTCAGAAGGATCGCTTTCCCAAGTTCATTCACACACATTGCAGAGGACTATTTTTAGTTATACTATTCCGTGGGGGTAATTTACTATCTCTCTCAGTCTTAATAAATTAGGAAATTGTGATCTATCTCTGATCCGACAAGACGAGATATCTCTGGCGTTTTTCGGAATGCACTGCGAAATTGCGTTTGTGAAAATGCCCCACTGTTTTATTTTCCGACGAAAAAAATGACCGTGAATCCGACTGATTGCTTTCCGATAGCATTTTCTTCAATCTGAATAAATTTCATGAAAATGAACATAAATCAAGGAAATAAATTTTTTAGAAAGAAAAATTTTAGTGTGATCGTAATAGAATTGTGGTTTTGACCACGAGAAATGAACAAAGTATGACTTGCTGGTAAATCGAATGAACGGTTTCGATATGAATTAGAATAATCTTGATATGAAATTTGATTAACGATAAGCATGAAATTTTCTAGTGTGGTATTTACATAGAGAGGAAATAGGTGGAGTGAGCATGGTTCCGTTATCTCAGGGAGAAGTTTGAAGCAAGGACCCCATAGCGGTATTTTCAGTAAAGTGGTAAAAAAAGGTTCCCCATTTAGCTGGTTATTTATTCAGTTGTACAATATTTTGCAGTGGAAATATCAAATGCCCCCTGTTGTCCTTTGTTTTAAATCTACAATTTTGATTATCGCTAATTTACCACTGGAAAAATAATTCAGTTCTGCCATTAAATAAGAAATTAACGAAATCACCATGAGTTTGATGCAGTAATGAATTAGTAATTTATAACTTGGAGGTAATTATTATTTATCATCCTTAATTTTAAAAAATATGATGTGGATACCACATGACTTCCTCGTACGGCTATTAAATCATAAATATTTTCGGTGCACTTCATCGAAACTTATTTTCTTTGAAAGCGATAAAATACTGCAATAATACTAAGGATTAGCGATTTCTAGCCAAATATTTGCGATATCACCGAGCTGGATTCAATTTGAAAGAGTTATTTTTGGCACTTTATTGGGCGATATTTCGCCATGAGCCGACAAGCTTGAGATCGTTAGGGAGATTTTGGTCATAACCGAAATAGTGATTCATCACAGACTTTTAATGAATTGGAGGTATGCATGGACCTTAATGTATTGAACGTTTATTGGATGACTGTAAATAAATTGCTCAGTCGATTGCAATCAAGAGAGGCACAGTTAGAGTTATAATAAATAAAAACGTTTCAACATTCTACAGTTAAAAGTTTTAGAGTTATGCGAAATATGTAATTATTTTGGGCCGTTCAATTTGGCGATATTTTGGCAAAACTCCCCAAGGAATGGATGGATAATGGTGCGTAAACTGCCATAGACCGTATACTGTATTGGTGTTTTTATAAGTACACCTGTAAATGAACTACTGATTTCACATACACTATTTTCCACTGAAAGTGCTATTTGGTAATCCTTGATAACATATATCAATTTTGTTTTGTTTGAAATAATTTAATTTTTCTAAAATACACTTTAAAAATGATTTTTCATAGAGCGTAATACATTGGAATTTTTTTGAGTGCTAATGTAAAAGAACTGTCGATGCCGCATACACCATTTCCAGAAGGATGCCCAATACGTTACGTAGGAATAACATGTATAAATTTCGCAGAAATCTGCATATTTACAACAGTTAGAGCACAAAAAGATAGACAGAAAATCTGAAATCATGAACACTTTAGGGCAATTTCATATGAACATGGACATGACCATAAAAAAAAAATATGTTTTAATAAATTGTGTGAGAAATTATTTCGAATTGTTGCAGCTGTGTCGGCAATAGTTTATTTTGTGTAAAAGTTTCTTTTCATGAGAATGGCAACACTTCAAATTCAGACATCAGAAAGTCAGACATCTACGTTGTAGCATGAGTTACCATACACTTAGTATATTTTAATTCAATAAGCAATTTTATATATAAAACTAAATTATGTTTTGTGATAAGAAAGATACATACCAACTCTCATAAAAATTACAGCACTTAAGAAGTAGAATTTTAGCAGAAATAGAACTCTAACTCTTCTGCAAAGTCTTTTTCTGGCAGCATGAGTTACCAAGCAATTTTCATTAATATTTCAATAAATTAATAAGTTATTAGATTTTTAATGACTTATTGAAAAAGAATAGTAATCAGCATAAATTTTGTTGAAATAAAATAGATGCATTTTTTATTTTTGCATCAGTTTAAAAATGCGATTTTTTAAAAATAATGTAGCATGAGTTACCGTGGTCACAGTTTACAACTTTATTAAAAAGTGTTTGAAACCTTTCGCGATCTGCTACAATCTTCACCACTTGTTGATACCACTCTCCTCCTCCTTTTATTCTGGGATAGGAAACACAGAGAGCGATTTCTCTAGCCACTTCATAACGTATTCTGACCACGTATCCTCGAACCCAATCGCATTTCCAGTTGCCGTCCACCGAAGGAGCCCTTGACAATGAAAGAGAGAGAGAGACCGCGAGTTGACAATTTTCTTTCTTTTTCTTTCCTTTTTCGGCCTACGATCGCATCTTAATAGCGTCATCAGATATGCATCTTGGAGATGATTTATATTTAGGAGGGAATTGTGGGATGCTCGCGATGGGTACCTCGAATATGTCATGCCCTGGTGGGTATGGTAGGTAGGGTTCCCGTCTCGGCGTACTACTATCTATGAAACGCTTGAAAGTCAACAAGCCCTCCCTCCCCGCAGTGATGGCGAGAGATTTATGTGGGTGATGATTCATTTGGCATAAGTGCTGAAAGTCGAGAAGTAAGATGTATAACCTGTGACTGTGGTGACAAAGTGTGACTGGAACAAGGGATGGTGGTTAGATGTCGTTTACCCATCGTTGTAGTCTCGGAACCACAAGAGATTCCGTTCACTATCTTATAGTTTCCATTGCAGTACAGCTACATACAGAAATGTCCAAAATTAAGAATACAAACATTAAAAATAAGATTTTTCGACAAAAAAAGTGTTTAATGCATAAGAATTTGGTATACTAACACCTCATGTTGTAAGGCAAGAAGCTTAACACAAAAATACTTGAACAGGAGTCTAATGCAGGCTAGTAAGCAAATAAGAGCAACATTGGTCAAAATAGGAAATGCCATATTCTGTTGCTTCGTCCAGTATCAGATGTGGCAGTGAACACCTCGCAAAGCTATGCAAGCGTCTCATCGAGACCCTCATACTTTTTGTGAGACTATTATTATTGATCAAAGATTGTGGCTGCAATTCTCATTCTTCCAAAAGCGCCGATTTTAAGGTCTCCTGAAGCGTCCTTGGAACGACATGCAACTGTCCTTTTCGATATCCAATGGCTCTTCCTTCAGCATTCCACAAGTGCTCTATGGGACTGAGGTCTGCAGCTGGCTGCTCCACAAAGCGAATACTCTCTTCTTCTAGATAATCTTCGACTTTGTTGCTTAATTTTGGACACCAGTACATATTAGGTACAATAATCCCTGGGTACGGTATATTGCAGATCACCTATTGCGAATTCGGTGCAACGCGGATTTTGGTCCAGAACAAGATTAGACTTTTTAAGGACCTTTAGGAAATGAAACTCATGACTCGACATAAATTTCATTTTAGCTAAATTAAACGTGATGATGGGAATTAAAAAAATTATTTTAGTTGCTACTAAATTAATGTACAATTTTTTTTTAAAATAAAAACTGTCGTTGAAATAATAAAAACAAAATATGGAGATGGTTTTGCTTTATTAATGTCTCAACGTTTTAAATTGTTACTCCAGCAAACCAATTTTAACTATAATATAATAATAATTAATATATCAATGTACCAAGATTTTTAAATTTAATTTCTCAGTTAAAATCTTCTCTAACTATTTTACCGTTTCAATTTTTAATTAATTAATTAACATTCAACAAGTAGAGAAAATCTTTATTGAGAGTTTTTTAAAAAATGTCTTATTTTGGTTAAGATTAACATAAGGTTTATTAGTTGAAATTTCATGGACTCAGCTTTAAGGAATAATAAGCACCAAAATAGGCAAATCTGACAACTTTATTCCAATTACTCGTAATTTAAATACAGGTTTTACAGAAACTCCTGAAGATCAATAATTTAATTAATAAATAATCTGGAAGATTTGAAGATATTTAACTAGCTCAGTTTTTCGTTCTAGCAATGTGAATTATATGGACGAATAAAACTTTTACGTAAACATTAACTAATCGGAAAAAAAAAAAAAAATTATTATATTTGATAATCACTGTCAAAGTTCCTGGGCATAAATATAAAAATTTTTCCAAACAAACTTTACAACCGCAGAGTTTTGAACGAAAATTGAGAAAGAAAACATTTAAAAGAAGGTTTTTACTTATCTTGAAAGTGAAATTTCATTTGCATGTTTTATTTAGAAAAGGATATAGCCAAAAAATTAGTTATCCTTTTTATTATTATTTTTCACTATTTTTTTTTACTGCACTCCAAGCAGATTTTGAACTTTCCTGACTGCTTATGACTCATATGCTGATAGTGTGAAGTAGAAACAATAAAACAATAAATTATTTCATTATTTATCAGTTATATCTTTAGTAAAAAAAATGGGAAATAATTGTTTTTACTATTTAACAATAGTAAAAACAATTATTTTAAACGCTTATAACACACAGTAATTTTTGCTCTGCTAGTTAAATGTTAATTACTTAATTGGAAAAACTTGTAAGTGAAATAATTAGGAAAATTGTTAAATAAATGATGAAATGAAATGAACTTAAGTTATCGATACATTATTCATTAATTGTTATTGTTTTATTTTTCAGCTGTGGAATAATAATGTGAAAAATAACTATAATTAAGACAAAACGAATAATAAATCAACAAATAATTGTGTCTTTCAAACATTTTTTTTTCTTTCTAATGGCCGGGTGAGCGGCCTACTGGAAGCTTGACCACAACAAGGGCTGCAGATGTTGATCATTTCATTAAGGGGTCGCCTATCAGGCAGACAAACGTCGCCCCTCAGTGAGTGGTCTCCTAATTTTGAACCAATTCTAAATGAGAGACCTAATATCTGAAATCGGCACCCCAGAGGTATCATTTGAACATGGAGCACAGTGGAGCTACAAACAGATTTTACGCACACCAGCTCCTATTAGCGTACCAGTCCCATAGCAGTCCAGCCGAGTGAAGAGTTTTAGTTCCCCCTCTCCAGCCCTGACCTAGCCGGTTCTGTTTCACTTTCAGTGTTCTTATATATATGAGAACGGAGTTTAGTGACTAGGCCACTTCAGGACGTGCCTTTCAAACACAAAATTGTAAAAATGCGAAGAAATTTTTTTTAATCACTTTCTGTGTTTGAATTCCGAGAGGAAAGATTTTAATTTTTTTTTTTTTTCCTTTCTGCAGAAATATTTCACTACCTTCAAAAAACTTCATGGGGGAAAAAAAACAGGAAAGGAATGGGCATGTTAGATATCATGCATTTGAAAATTTCGAAAAAATCTTTCTTCTATCCTTTTTTCTTTTATGTGTGTGTGTGTGAGTGAGAGAGAGAGAGATATTGTAAGTTTTGGGTATCGAATTTGCAAAATATCGCCAGGCTATGACTTTTTAGCTTCTTAACTATCTAAAACTTTAAAAGAAATAAGCTATTATTTTATTATGTAAATAATCAACTTTATAATCGTCAGATTTTTCTCGCAGCCGTAAACTATAACATTTGCGAAAATCTATCAAAACGGTGAAATTTCTGTTAATGGTATACGCATCCGCTGGCCTAAATAAAACTCAGTTTGAAAATTCTTTAGATGATTCTTTACTTTGTTTCATTTGAAAGAATAAAATGAATCTGTTTGGAACTTTTTGTTTGAAAAATTTTTAGAATACAAATGAATCTACCGCTTCGGCATTTGACTATTGAATGCAAATACAATAGACTGTCGATTAACTGGGATCGGATTATCCGGGTTGCGATTTAAAGAGAATTTTTTTTTCAATCTATTATTTGTAAATCTAAATAACGTTAGAATTTATATTCTTTCTCTTTCTTTTGTATTAATTAGATTATTAACGTTCTTTTATATAAAAATTTAACAGTTCCTATAACTTTTTCAAAAATTCCCACAAAATTTGAATTATTGGGTTATCCGGGATATTCGCTTATCCGGGGCGAGGCATTTCCGAACCATCCCGGTTAATCGAGATTCTACTGTATTCTCTAATTCAGCTACTAATTTCACTTAAGGGGACTTGCAATCTTTAAACCTTCAAAAAATCAAATGTTATCAAAAGTAGAGTCAAAAAATCAAATGTTATCAAAAGTAGGTTATTACCTACTGTGTTGTGCTTATAAAAATGCAAATATTTTAAATGTACATTAATATTTCGTTCTGTAAGTTTGCGTGCAGTAGCTCAGTATCAAATCTTGATATTGAAAAAAGCTATAAATATTTATAATGTTATAAATAAATTTCCTACTTTCTGATAAATATGTCAGTGCATATATATATTTATCAATAGTAAAAGAATCTCATATAAAATTTTTATGCAGATTTACCAATAAATAAAGATGTAACAAACCTGTGAAAATAGGTCAAAATACAGCTCTTTTCAATTACTCAAAGGTTGCAACTCCCTTTAAAGTTAGCTGCGAAATCAATAAACCGAGATTTAACCTAAACTGTTATTTTAGTAACATTCTTTACCAAGTACTAGCGATATGTCTCTAATATGCTGGAATTTTACACAGACAGTACTGCTCGATATCTATTTCGCCAAGAGCAATCAAAAGCTTACTTCTGCAAACATCTGGTTTATGTTTCTTTTGCATCAAGGCTGGCATTCCATGTAGATGAAATGCACAGCATTCTTTTCTAAAAAAACCAGGAACATATTTGGAAGCGAAAGCACTTTTTTGTGTGGGTCTGTTGAACATATGCCTACGGCCACCGAGGATACTAAAATAACAATTTTCTGCAGTAGCCTTGACACTAGAGCACTTTCGGCACTTTCATCCTAGAGGCGAGTATTCTAGATCAGGAGGCTGATAATGGGCAAGACAAAGCAACCTTCCGTAAAGTAATCTGTGTTGTTGCCGAATGGCTTCGGGAAATCGAGATTCTTGTTTGGGCTGGCCTTGATACGAATAGATCTAAACGCAACAAAACATCTGTAGGAACAATGTAAGTAGCATTATCAGGGATTTAGACATTGTTTAACGTAATAGCACTAAAATATGTCGAAATCTGACTCCATGATGTTTAAAAATTCGCCGGTTAATACTACTGTATCATTAATGCTGTTCTTTTTGGAAGTTTTTAAACTTTTGAACGATTAAAAAAAAAAAAAAATTAATTGCGCTAGAGACTCGGAAAAATTTGCAATGTCTATTTACATACTGTACTGTAAACTGGTACAAAAAACGTACCTATGGGAGTTATGAAACACGTAGGAAAAAATGCTAAACATACAGCATTTGGCAATATTTCTCCAAATTCACCGTTTATACGTTTTTCAAGGTACTAAGGGAGGAAAACGTATAAACGAAATTTTCCAAAGTACGTACGTTTTCGTAATAATCAACAATAAAAAATCGATTTAAGTTAAAATATTACATCTTATATTACTACATGAAATAAAAATACGCCAATAGGTATGTAATGCTAACGGTTTTATTCTGAATTTAATGTACAGCTTGTACTCGTATTCAAATATATGCGGCATGTACAAAATGTTTTGTAAAAACGTATAAATGAAGTTTCCGATTTCAGGAAAGAGCATAAATGAAATTATTTAACATTAAAATCCAATGGAATTTGCCAGGACCATACAGAAAAACGAATAAATGATAAAAACGTATAAACTTGAAATGTGTAAACGGTTCTTCACTGTAGTTAGCTTCTCGGCCCATTTTTAAGGTAATTTTTGTGCTTATAAATTTTTTCTGGAAGTTCCATGAGACATACAGCTTTGCTGTTAGTATTAGTGCATATTGCATTGGGTGAAGCATTATTAAATATTTCAAAAGTTTAATGGTCATTGGTTTGTTTTGGAATCTGTTGAAAAGTTCTGTGAAGACCATCGATCTTCAGTTGGAACACTCTTAAGAAAAAAAAAAACCCAGTTTGTAAACCTTGCTCAAGAATCAAAAAGAATTAGGTGTAAAAGACTGCCTATTTTGAAGAATTTTTAAATAAATTTTTATATTGGACAGAAATTTTTCTTGTTTTCACCCCAATATTTTGTAATGTATTAAAATATGTTTGTTCTTAATAAAAGGCAATAGCTGGTGTATTGTATCCATTCTTTGCACAGAATAAGCTTCTTTGTTTTCCGGGAGAGGGCAGTTTCTATCATTCTGTATACTGTTTAAAGCCGAATAATTACACGTTTTCAGGAGATTCCCTCCATAAATCGGATGCTGACCATAAAAAGAAGGAATTTTTCTGAATACGAGTAACCTTCAGAAACTGCTAAGAATCATCGAGAGGATTATATTTTTTAATTAACACAAGTGCTAGAATATACATATGTTCAATTCTAAATATTTTTACATATCCGTACAAAATTTCAAATCAATTCGTTATAAGGGTGATGTATATATTTAAACTCAATATAAAGATTCCCCCCCCCCCAAATTGCCAAAAATGGAAGAACAAGCAAATTTTCCGATTTTTAATATAGCTTATACATTTTCTACGTTTCTGCTTATCAACCACATAATTTTTTTCAAATGTATTGGAGAGGGTAACTTTCAAAATTGCAAATTGCGAAAAACTTGAGCAGACTGATTTTTGAGTTTTTGAAGTAGCTGATATTGATGTCCATATTTGTCGGCATATCTGTTCTAAAATCGATTCTAAAAAAAAAATACATATAGTCGAACCTCGATTTAACGTACTTTAATTTAACGAATTCTTCGATTTAACGTATATTTTTACTGTCCCGACAAAAAGGGTGCTTAGGGATGGACGCGAGACGCGAGAATTCTCGCATTGTCTCGCGAGACGAGACGCGAGACGAGACAGGCATTCTTTTTGCGAGACGAGACGCGAGACGAGAAAGAAAATATTTTGCGGGACGAGACTCGAGACGAGACAGAGTCTGGTCTCGCGCGAGATTTCTCGCGAGAATTCTCGCATTTTTTTCCGTCTCGCATAAATACGATCCGAAAAGCGACAATTTGCCTGAAGCCTCTACCGTTTAACTTGCGTCTCCTTCGTTTTCGGTCCTGGTATACTATCAGAACTCTACAATACGCACAAACACGTAACATTTAAAATTAGAACAGACGAGAGATATACAAAACACACAAAGGAGAGGATAAAGAAAGAGGCGGGAAAAAAAAGAAAACAGAAGATTTGAAAGAAAAATAATAAGTAAACAGGAAAGGCGGTACGGTATGTTCAAATCTGACCACTTTTAGACGGGGCCCGGGGCATTAAATTTGGGGGCCCCCCTTACTATCCCCTTTTTTACGCATTAAGCCCCTTTACTGAGCCCCCCTTTTTTAAGCATTTTAACCCAGTTTTGACCGCTGTTGTACTCGAAAATTGCATTTCAGTTAACTGTAGTTTTTGTACTTTAATCAAATCGTATTTATCACCCCAAAAAAATATCTCGAACTTGATCTAGTGATAGACAATTAGGTAATACCTATATTATAGAGGAAATTCAGTTTTTTCCCCACAATTACTATTTCAGTACATATGAATTTATAATTTAGATAATCGGGATATATATGGGCCCCCTTTTTCTTCAGGGGCACCGGACTACCGCCCCCCCCTTGCCCCTGTGATAATCGGGTTTCGGGTATATCAGAGAGAGATTAGAAGTAGAGCAACTTGCATTCGCATTGATGCTTAGTCTGAGAAGGTTGAAATATGGTTGAATATCCTTAGTTGAAATATCCTTGTACCGATATTATCCTCAAACTTTCCCGCACGTTGCGGCGTGCGTAGGGGGGGGGGGGGCGCCCACCCTGGTAACAACTTTCTAGGGGCGGTTAAATCCCTATTGTTGGCTTATTTTAAAGAGATTAAAATGACATTTTTTATTCTTATATATTAATATCGGAAAGAAATGCAAGCAATTTTTTAAAAAACTATTTCTCTTTTCGTTTATATTATCATGTTTTCCCTTCCTTCGGCTTGCAAAACTTTTCTAATTTTTTTTCCTCCCCATCATTTTATCTTGCAGTTGGGTTCCTATTCTAAAATTATCTTCGCCTGTTAGATGTCTTTTCATTTTTTTAAAAAATCCACATTGAATATACATTAGGGGGATCATGGTTTAATTTTTCAGTAAACAGGGCGACCATAACGACTGTAGTACCATCGCTAAAAATTATTGTGGAAAAGTACAAACGGATAGTCGTCAACAAATTAACTGTTCAGTAATTTAAAATATAAACAAAAAATAAGACGTCTATTAACCAACTGAGACACTATAATGAAATCTAAAAATGCACACATGGTAATGTTATTGGAAATATTAGGCAAATAATTATAATTATCGTTAATATAATCTTGTTTTCATTAATATAAAAATTACACATATTTTAGAGACTTGAAATTGACGTTAAAGTAAATAGTAGAGATTTAATAAAGACTAAAAGTGTTCTGTTTATAATTTTTCAAGGGTTATCTTACAACCAACTGAACGATAAGTAATTCTAATTTGCATTAATATATCCCGCAGTAATTTCAACAGAGGAGATTACTTGAACTTAAAAAAAAAAAAAAATCTGTTTTGTCTCATGCAGATATGATTTTAGTAAAATATTCGCTACTTCTCGTATGAAGAGCGGGTGCGCAGTTATTTTAAAAGAAACGGTTGTCCATTTCATGTAGTGTCTGAGGTATTTAATGCTACAACTTGAACAGTATGATGTAGAACTACAGTATGATGTAGAAATAACACATTTTGAAAGTCGGGAGTTTTCTGCAAACCGCTAAGCTTTTCACTTTTCTGATCGCGAATGACACTGACGTAGTTTTTTGAGTCATTATATTGCAATGATGCCAGGTTAATACTCATGACGCAAACTTTACATCAAGAGTCAAATAATTTTGCTTTTATTTTAGATTCCACATCACTGGAATTAATTGAAATTACTCATGTTAGGAAAATTTTCGTTTACTACAGCGCGAAGAACGGGCATGCAGCTAGTAAATAAAAATAAATACTATATTTTCGGTGTGACATTATATATACGGATTGAATCTCAATTTCTTTTACTTCAAATGCCGATATATGCTGATATAGTTATTAATATATCTACAAATGTGGCTATATGTAAGTAATTGTTATTATTAATATTAATTTTCAATAAAATCCCAATAATAAGTTAGTATAAAATGGTAACGAAATCGCAGTCCTTAATTTTGCGAGACTCGCGAGACGTCTCGCGCGAGACGCGAGACGAGACAGCAATTTCTTTGCGAGACGCGAGACGAGACACAGTGTTTGCGAGACGAGACGAGACGCGAGACGAGACAGAGGTTTACCACTGCGAGACGAGACGAGACAGCCCCGATTCTCGTCTCGCACGTCTCGCGTCCATCCCTAAGGGTGCTAAAATGTTCTGATTTAACGAATTTTTAGCTTTGATTTAACGAACAACAATCTCAAATAAAATTCGGACATAAAACTAAAATTTTGAATTTTTCGTACACAAAATTTTGAACCTTTCACACCCTAATCCAAGTGTGTAATACAATAATTTTTTTTTCTCATTTCTCCAAACGAAGGAAGAAGACAGTGATACAGAAACAGTTATTTACAATTACGCCGTGGATAACCATGATCAAGTGGTTGGATGGGAAGATGTTCCTAGAATGGAACTTTTACAGAATATGTGTCTTGCGATGCACAGCTAAGTACCTGCGATAGTAAAGAGAAAGAGAATGAAGATTCTGAAAGCAGCGAAGATGACGAAGAAACGTAAATTGAATTAAAAAGAGTGACATTCCAAGAAGAAGTTTGCAGCTTGAACGCTTAAAAAAAATTTTTTTTTTTGTCTCACGAGGTTGATGATGTTGTTCTTATGAAGTTAGAAAATATAAACAAAGAACTTTGGAAAGTCAAAACAAAGCACTATCAAAGATTTCTTTCAAAAGTGCCAAATAGTATGTATGTATTATGTATTAAGTTTTAAGAGCAAGGAACATTAAAGAATTTAGATTACTTTAAAGCTGATCACCTAGCGTATAAGTTATAATTTTTAAGCTCTTAATAAACAATAATCATTCTTTTTTTCATATCTATATCTAAGGGTATTTTGCATTGATATTTTTATACCATACTCTTCACAAAAATTGATATTCGATTTAACGAATTGCTGCGATTTAACGAACGGGTTTGCGGGTACCAATGAATTCGTTAAATCGAGGTTCGGCTGTAGTTCTAAAATCTAAAACTAATAACATAACGGTGTTGATAATCCCGACAACCCCTTAAAATTCGGAAAACTCGCATGCTTTTACCAGTAGCAGCTTTTTCCGCTATAATTTTTGCTTATTTGGGAAAAGATTTCGGGGAGAACCAAATGGTGTAAATTTGTACTTGATACTCAGTGCAACCGGATTTTCTGCTTTATATAGGCATGGCACCAATGTCTGCTCATAGCAATTATCTCTTTCCTTTTGGAAAGTAACAGCGCTAAGTACGCAATTCCACTGCTTAAAACTGTAATCATTCAAAACGGGATGTTCTGAGGATTCAAAGCTCAAGATTTTGAACAAAATTATTTAACAGGATAACGGAATAACGCAGCGACGAGCTAAAACTAATGCGAAAAGCAATAGCTTGTAGTGACTCACACAAAATCTTGAAGCCGGAATTAAAAGAAAACAAAGTATACTTTTGGAAAAACTTCTTAGGCAGGATTTTGTTGAGCATTTACATACGTAAATTCCGAAATTTACGCCCAGTGATTTTCTTTTACAAGATTATCAGAAACAACCTGAGAGATCAAGGGCTATTCCAATACATACAAGCGTTCCAAGTCACTTGAAACAGTTCTTCCACTCTGTCTCTGAAAAAAGGTGCTTAAAGAAAACTTTCCCAATAGAAAATTGTTGCATCGTTACAGAAAAAAATTACACCCGAGAGCATATTCAGAATGATCCTATACGTAATTTCGTGCTAAAAAAAGCTCTGTAATTTATTTTAGTTATTTATAGCGATACATATCTAGTTAAAATGTTAATTAGCATTAAAATATTTGTTATTTGTCATATGTGTATTAATTATTCATTGTGGAAGGCTTATTAACCGAGTTAATTTGAGTTTTACATATTTCCTTACATAATGTTCTATAATTATTGATAATTAAAAATTGCCGTTTTTTGTAAAATTGTACTGATTATCTTTTAACGGGCGCGCACTTGCCGATTATGCATTGTCCACTACAAATGCTCAAAGTTATTGTGGTCCCTTTATTATGGGGACGCCCAGTGGGCAGCTGATGTTACCCCCCTATGAAGGGACTTACAAATTAACATCCATGGCTCCATTCGAACCCGGACCCAAGGCGTGATAGAATGGTTCTCAAGCAATTCTTTTCCACTACGGGGTGGCTAATGGTAAAAACGATAGAATAACCCTTTGAGGCAAAACCCTTTCCCACTGCTGAAAAAAGGGCAGCCGTTGCCATCGCTCGACTTAACTACCAGCAAGATGGCGGACGATCGAAACGTTCATCGCGTGCCACAGATCTAGAGACCCTTTTTGACAACAGCTGGCTGTGCCACCTGTGGCACGCGATGAACTTTTCGATCGTCCGCCCTCTTGCTGGTAGTTAAGTCGAGCGATGGCAACGGCTGCCCTTTTTTCACCATTGGGAAATCTATCCGCAGCTGTTCTCTCATTCTGCCATTTTTCAACAGATGTCAGTGCAGTTAAAAATAACCGTGACAATTTTTTTTTTTTTTTTACGGGAAATGACGTGCTAAAAAGTAAAGGATTCTCGTGGAGCTCTGTCACCCGCAACTATTTTTATAGAAATCCAATCTATTCTTCGTGACTGGCAACAGTCAAAACGTCAGAGTTTGGTGTTCCCAGAGCGGGAACACTACGCGTTAAAGGGGAAAAAACAAGTGTGAGCGGTGATAGAATTTACAACCTAATCTCACTCACCTCAACCTAACAAAAGCACCGAGAGACATCTTGCCAGTTGCCATTATTTTAAATCTATGAAAAGCGAAATGATAACAATGTTCCTGGAAGCAAGAGAATGGTTCTGGCCGATCGTGTACCGCGCTTATCGTCCAAATAAAAGCGATGCAGTTGATGAATCTCGGGCTTTGATAGCTGACTTCGTGATTATGCCAGTCAGAACGTGTGCTGCATTCCTAACCAACACAACAGAGGAAGAGCCTTTTGTCGGGTGTACGCTTCTTATTAACATATATTATATTGAAATAGTTAATTTATCTGGGTGGCAGATGGCAGTTTAATTGAAGCGAGTGGCTAATAAGGTGGAATGTGCATCGATGGTTGTTTCCGTTTATTCTGCGAAGTGCACTGCGTGCGATTTCCATGCTACTGCAGCAGAATTTTCATATCTTTCCAATAAAGTTGAATATTGTGTATAATTTCAGCTTTCCTGTCTGTTTGTTCACCCGTACTTATTAGGCATCGATTACTAAAAACTTATTGTGGGCTCTTTATTGATCCCATGCAATCCTATTCTGATGAATGTACATATCTTATATATAAAAACGCAAATATGTTTGTGGTTGTGTTTGTTTGTTCGAAATGAAATGAAATGTGGTGTTACGGCCAATTATCTGATTGAGGGATCTATCCGAGGGGGAGGGGGGGATTGCCCTCCTTGGGGGAATTTCTAAGGGATCCTAACCCGAATTTACACGAATTTTCAGAGAAAACCACGTAAAATTCCGAACGGTTGGGTCAGCGGACGCGACCTGGTTTTGAACCTGGCACCTTCCAGTTCAGAGCGCCAACTCGCCCAGCCACTGGTTGGGCATACGAATTTGAATGGCATACCAATCTACACCGTTTGACCGACAGTCTTGAAATTTTTGCTCAAATACCTAACAAAATTCAGGGGAATTTGTACTCTACTCTAAAAAATCTGGAAATCTCCCTTTCTCTGATTTTTTAACTATTTTGGCTATTTTCAAATACTTTATATTTCTGAGAATAAAGAAATGAACCAGTTGAGAAACAAACTTCAGTATCTTAAGTGAGATTGACTTCATTTTGATGTCATGATTATCAGACTTAGTGGAAAAAATTGAAATTCTATTTGGTTTGATATAGATTTTCAAGATTACCCAGTTTAGTCATTCATTCATTTATTTCCATAATAAACTGATTTCTTCTGGAAGAAGCGCTGATGCTGTACCCAACGAAACAAAATCTTCCAAATGTGAAAAGTTTCCTCAAGCACAGTCGCAGAAAGATTTAGCATACTATTTTCAGGAGAGCATTTTGATGATAGACGCGTTTTGAAAACGCATCGAATTTCTTTACGAGTGAGTTTGTGCGATTTTCCCGCAACGGAAGTATTCCGATTTGTTGAGAATAGCCCATATAAATTGAGTATTTCAGTCTCTTGATTGATTTAATTTGACAACAATTCAATTTTTTTTTTCAAATGAAATTCGGCACTGTGAAGAAAGTAAATAAAATTCGTATTGTGATATTAGTTGTACTTCAAACAATAAAGTTGAAATTTCATAAATTTTTGAATACATTTTTCAAAAATATTGTAAATTTTAATGGTGTCAAATGGTGGCCGAGGTTTGCAATTAAATTGTGAATTTTAAAAATAAGAAATTCATTACGGTAATATGGGTTAAAGCGCAATATACCGCGTTAATTAATATTTCGTGTAAATTAAATTTAAAAATATTTGTTATAATTATCATTTCTCACTGGGCGCCTTACAACTAACTGAAAGATACGTAATCCTAATTTAATATATATGCCGTGAGAGATAAAAAAAACAACCTTAAGGTTTTTTTTTTCCCGTTTGGGGTTGGAGAAAAGGAAGAATAGAGAATTCCAGGAAAGTGGATGCAAAGATAAAAGCTTATAGGTTAATCATTCGTTAAGCAGTGGTGTAAGCACAGCTCAGATCGTGTTGAAAAATGTTTTATAATCAATATGTTCGATATGATTTGCTTCCTGTGTTTGAATTCACTCATTAAAAAAGAAAATGAAATACAGGAAATTGTTCACCAATGCTATTTCATTGAAATGCTGTTTTGACTTTAGCAAATGCCTTTTTGGTCCCTTCCTCCAAATTACGTTCTCCAGTTAATTCTTTGACATCAATTTAAAGTTGGAATGACGTCATAAAATTAAAGGGGATCTTTAATAAGGCTTGTTTCATTCAAAACAATGAAAAATCTTATCTTTACAAGATCTGAAAATAGTGTTTGATCACTAACAAAATTTATGACTTGCATGATTTTAACGTATTCTATTTATTTTAACGACGCTAAACATGTAGATTATTTTCCTCTGAAGATCTAAATCAAAAGAATATGGAGGCCTCTTTCCAATCTAGGATACTTTTCCTTCAAAATTTATATTTCTTTTCCCCGAAATACCATCGCAATTAGGATTATATGCATAATAGTTTTTTAAAAAATGACATAAAATTAATTACCAGTAAAAACTAACTTTATAGTTTCTCTGTAAAAATTATTTCACAGCATTTGATACAAAATGTTGCAGGCCAGTATTGGTTATGAGCAATTTTTTTACGACATAGTGCAGTCGAACCTCGATTTAACGTACTTTGATTTAACGAATTCTCCGAGTTAACGAATATTTTTTCTGTCCCGACAAAAAGGGTACTAAAATGCTCTGATTTATTGATTTTTTAGCTTTTATTTAACGAACAACAATCGCTGAAATGAAATTCGCACATAAAACTAAAACTTTGAATTCCTCGCACACAAAATTAATATCGACACAGAGCTTTCTAAAGTCAAAACAAAGCCACAAAAACAAAGCATTATCAAGGATTTCTTTCCAAAGAGCCAGTAAGTATGTATGTATTAAGTTTTAAGAACAAGTAACATTAAAGAACTTCGATAATTTTAAAGTTGATCTTATAACCTATAACTTATAATTTTTAAGCTCGCAGTAAACAATAATTATTCTTTTTTTCATATCTATATCTAAGAGTATTTTACATTGATATTTTTATACCTTACACTTTACAAAAATTGATATTCGATTTAACGAATTGCTTCGATTTAACGAACCGATTTGTGGGTCCCAATCAATTCGTTAAATCGAGGTTCGACTGTGTATTCTGTTTGCATTGTTTCCTGCACCTTGATAACATCTTAATTCCTTTTTTTTTTTTATTCTCAAACCACACACATAGAAAATTGAACCTCTTTGTTTCATACTTTACCACCAAATTAACACCGTCACAAACACCGATTCAGAGCCGTCACAGAAGCCATAAAAAAAAGAAAAGCATCACACCAAAAACTGAGGTGTCCCACAAAAACAAACCCATAAAACTCCGATAATAGATCTATCCCCATCTAGGTAATGACAGCTTTATGCGCAGATACCTCATAATTCCAGGTTACCCCAAAAAGGCGGGGGGGAAAATATCACCCATTTCCCCCTCTGATGGTAGTTTGATTGCTGCCGGGCTCCAACCCCTTTAGCACTTTCTTTTGTTTGCAACAATGCCTCCGACACCAGCCCTTTTTTGATTGTAACTACTTTCGTCCGGAGGTTTTACAATCTTGACCTCCCCCAACATTTGCATTCGCACATTAGTGGATGTCCGTCGGAACGGCCAACAGTATCGATACTGGTGATCGAGTATTGTCCGATCCCGATGATCGTTCCGATTGATCCCAGTGAGGATTGAGAGTTTTCTTTTGTGTCCCCTGCGACGGAACGGAATCTCTTCCAGCTGATCCTCGAGGTGATATGAATATGGCCAAAGTGGAAGTGGGAGTCACGTTTTCCCGCTTTCTAATTTTTTTTTTTTCGCTGAGGAAATCGCCGTGATGAGGAAAATCGAGAAGGCTGTTGTCATGGGTGCCCATACCTATGGGCAGAGAGGGACCATGCCCCCCCCCCATCTCCCAGGAAAAATATACAGGGTGATTCTTAATTCATCATCAATATTTAGTAGGGAGGTAGGGAATTGGAAAAAATGAGAATTTCACATAGGAAAGCATGGGCGCATACGAACGCATCATGTTGTAGGGGGCGCTTTATGTCAACAACTCCCATTCACGCGCTGTCCCAGACAGCACATAAGCTTAAATCAAGCTTGACATTTCTTTGAATTTGACGTATTCATACAAGCTTGACAGTTCAATTCATTTTAAGCTTGCAGCAAGCTTGGAGAAGTCATTTGAACTGTGAAGCTTGAATACAACTTGTTTACTGCTTCATTTGGAAAGCCACATCCACGTAACAAATAATTTATCATCAGTCATAAATGTACTTGACCACAGAATTAAAAAAAAGATTCTATATTTCCAAATATGAAATTTCTTCCAAAATAAAATACAATTATACAACGAAATTGATTTCGAAATCAGTCGTTTGTCTCGATTTTGGCCAGTAT
The DNA here is from genome assembly GCA_038373885.1 of Cheiracanthium punctorium. Lineage (NCBI taxonomy): Eukaryota > Metazoa > Arthropoda > Arachnida > Araneae > Cheiracanthiidae > Cheiracanthium > Cheiracanthium punctorium. The sequence continues at coordinate 184,386 of JAWZYV010008001.1, read as the reverse complement.
TGCCCAACATGAGTGTTGCGATATTGAACGTTTTAAAACGTGTGCTGATTTTAATTTTATATTATGCTTATTTCCCTATTAGTAGAATCTATAAATCACACATAACATTATTTTAATTTTGATTCATCCCATGGAAAAATAAAAGAAACTTATCGGCATCGTCCACTGATCGATCTCGCCAGGAAACGGCGTGACAACCGTAACAGTCACCTCAAACTTTAGTCATACAAGCGCGAGGCAGATTGGCGGAACGGTTAGCACGCTGGATTCCCAGCGTATAGTTCCCGATTATAGTCCGCTTGATGGAAACAGATTAAAATAACTTAAAATTTCAGCACAGAGGGTAAAATGCGTGGAAAAACATGTGGGGCGAGTTCGCCGACGGGCTCCCCGTGTATTTAGAAATTTTTTTTTAGGAAAATTTTTTAAGCTTGAAATTAAGCTTGCTATGTCAAGCTTAAAGCAAGCTGGGCAAGTGTAACCTTGAACACTTGATTTAAGCTTGCATTAAGCTTACACGCTTGAAATTTTCAAGCTTAATTCAAGTTTATTGACTTGATAAATCAAGCTTGCTGCAAGTTTGCTGTGCTGTCTGGGGTACGATAGCTCTGTTAATTCATTAATTCAATATGTAGTAGGGAGGTTGGGAATTGGAAAAGAAGACAATTTCACATAGGAAAGCATGGGCGCAAACGACGCATCATGATGTAGGCGGCGCTTCATGTCAACAGCTCCCATTCACGCGCTATACGATATCTCTGTTAAAATAAACTTCACTAGCAACAGGGGTCCTAGTGGTACAGGTCATGTTTTTCATCAACCCCATACAAAAAAGTCGATTGGAGATAAATCCTGTGACTGTGGTGGCCAACAAAGCGGTCCACTGCGAGCAATCCGTTGTGCTCCAAATTTCCTTGCCAGGTAACCACTAGCATCACTTTCCCGAAATGTTGTAGAAGTCGATTAGACTTCTTTGTATGGGGTTGATGAAAAACATGACGTACGGAACCCCTGTTCCTAGTGAAGTTTATTTTAACAGAGTTATTGTACAGCGCGTGAATAGGAGTTGTTCACCTAAAGCTCCCCCTACATCATGATGCGTTCGTTTGCGCCCATGCTTTCCTATGCGAAATTGTCTTCTTTTCCTATTCCCTACCCTCCTACTCAATATTAATGATGAATTAAGGATCCCCCTGTATATTACCGTAATGATTTACGTTCTGCTATGGTATTACATGGATATTGTTCAACACTAAAATGTAGTATCTTTGTAGGAAGGAGCTTGATCCTCACCCCATTACAAACAATCATATGGGAGCCCATAGTTGCAGTTCTAAATGTAAATGAGTATAGTAGACATCGCAGTCCTCCTACTTTTTCTAAAATTCTTATCTTTATAAATCATATAAGTAGTAAGACAGACAAAATCTTAACATCTAGAAAATATTTAACAATTGTTGAAGCACCAGAACATCAGAACATTGTAGTATATTCTTTTTGTGTGTGCGTGATTCTGTTTTTTCTTTACGTGTTTTATTTTATTATTTTTTATTAATTTAAAATATTAATATATACATATACATATATATATATATATATATATATATATATATATATATATTGTGCTGTACTCATGTATGTCGTTTTTTTTTTATAAAAAAATTATTTGTGATTTTATGTTATTTTTGTTTGTTCGGCTTTCTTTTGTTTTTCTTTTTTTGTGTGTGTTTGTGTTCGTGTATGTGTGTTTTTTTTTTTGCTTTTTATTATTCTTCTTCTTATTTATTTAGGTATTTTTGTCCTTATTTTCTTTTTCTTATATACCTTCCCCCCCCTTTCCCCTCTCCGTGGTTTTGTTCGGCTTTTCTTTTTTCCTTGCGGCATAAGCAATTCCTTTTAAATGTAATTCGCGTTATTAATATATTCCCAATGCATGATCAATCTGCACAAAGTGAAATTTCATGATAAGCGAGTTGACTTCACTAAGAACTAAGTCCAACTGCACATCCATTAATATTGAATCTATGTATTGTCTCATATTTTTTATCAGTAAAAAAAAACCCTTGAATTATGGATCGTGTTCGATCATGTATGTGTGCTTCAAAACCAAATACGCAGATTCGCAGCAACTTTAAAGAATAATTTTAGCACCTGAACGATAAAAGAAAAAAGCAATCAGATAGCAATCAGAGATTTTAACGGGAAGTTCAGAGCTGCATAACGTTTTTTTTTTCCAAAATAGATAGAGCTATCAAAAGATTTAACAGTAATTACAAGATTTTCCAGTAGTTTACTCAGGCTCCGCTAAAAACCTTTCCTCCCCCCAGACCTCAGATCATTTATTTTTCTGCGACTTTTTAAATTGCTGTTATCGGACCATATCGCCCTGTTCTTCTCTATATACCCCATCCGCAAAAATCACTGGTTGTGCGCTCTGCCATGATGTAATGAAGACAGACCTTATCCGAGTTTTTACTTTTATAAATGGTTACAGGATGTCAACTAGTTAATCGCAAAGGACGTGATACGCGACAGAATCTAGGGGGGAAAAAAACAATTGCCTGGAACATGACTAGTAAGTGTTATGAGGGAGGCCGTCTCATATATGTTAATGCTCAAGGCGAATTTTTCGGGAAAAGTTATTGTTTATCATAAATAATTTGACTCAAACCATTTCGAATTGAAGTGATTTTAAGTTTTTAATAAGTGCGACCTAGACAATTCATAATATGTCTTCGTGTTTATGACATGACTAATAAGTGTTCTCAGAAAACGGTGCTTTAGCTGAATTCCATCAGTGTCATAGTTGGAAACCGTTTAACAAATCTCACCATAAGAAATCAAAACAGAGTATATTTCCATATAAACTAATTGACGTGAAAGCTACAAGTCCGAGTCGAGTTTTTATTCTCAGGATTACTTAATTTGACCTGCCAAGTGAATCTATTGTGCACGATCACCGTCGTACAAAGCTATTTTAGAATCCAAAGAAAACTTGGGGACACTAGACAATACTTTTCGGGACTTATTCGAGGACACAACATATTACCATGTATACCAGTATACCCATACTTTAAATCTTGACTAACTTTGATACTTAAAAATGAACTCTAATAGCCTTTATATCAGTTGTGTGTTTTTATTTCTAATAAATTAATAGAAGTATTTCATTCTTTTATAAATATTTATTTAAACTATAAACATGAAAGAAACATCATGTTGAACTATTGCAATTTATTCAAAATTTAACTCTTGGCATAGTATTTGTATTTTTCAGAAGACTTTGCTTTTTACATTGGCTCGTTTTGTAATAATTTTTCATGAAACTTTGTACACCCTCTCAAAAAAGTATTCGAGTGCAAGAAAAATTTCGTACGTCAATTTCTTATTTAAAGCATGATTCTTCATGAAAAGTGATTAATCATTTAACAAAACTGAAATGGGAAATTTGGCTCATAATCGAATACTTTAGTGAATGTCTGTACACGCTACACACAGAATGGCAACAAACGTTTTCAGGGATCGAATTTCACTGTTTCTCTGAGAGAAGGCACTTTTAGTTGTTTTATTTTTTTTATTTTTCTTCAGTTTTTTCTTAAAGAAATCAACTAAACTGAAAGTTTCAGAGAAAAAGTACAAATCTTTAAATTTGGGGACTTTTCGCGTCCCCAAGAAGTCAAAGTATTTTTAGGGACGAAAGGAAAAAAAATATATTTGGAGACTGTCCTCGAATTTCGAGGATGTATGGTCACCTTAGGTAAAAGACAAATTAGCTTACTTGGTAACTTATGGCTTAAGACCGTATTTCCAAGAACAGTTAGTTAATTCTATCAGAAAGTGCGACTACTTCTGTTTCTCAATGGATGAAAGCTTAATCCTGTATACTTCAGTTAAAATTGATTTCAAGAAGTTGTACAAAATATGCAAATATAAAGATAAGGGAGGGGGCATTCTGCAATTTCCCAAAGTAAAATGCACTGGTCAGGAATTTTTTCCCCGGGACCTCCCAAAAGTCAGGAAATTGACTTGGTAGACACCCTGTAAGAAAATAAAAACATTACAAACATTTTACACGGTTTGAAGTCCAACAGTTACCGTGAAATTCCGAAATTTTGGAAACGTCGACTTTCACCGGTGAATGTCAACATTTACATCGTCGTTTGGTGTACGTCCGAAATATTTGCCAAATATCCATATTATACCCATTTACACCGGGAAATGTCGTCATGCAGTAATGATGCTGAATGTTGAATATGCATTTTCTTCTTCGCATTTCAGGTGCGATAAAAAGTCTCAAGGCTGACGTAACGTTTTCGATCACTTGCTGAGAGGACTGAACAATCACGGTGAGGAGAGGATTTTGTCATTCTGTAGCGGAGTTTTCGCTGCGGGACTAACCGCTGAAACTTTAAATGCAGTGGCAGATTTAAAGGGTAGACAGGGATTTTTTTTTCCTTTTTGGACTTGTAGCTTTAAATTCTAGATTGAAAAGAAGAAAGGATGCACGTTATTTATTGCCTTCTTAATAACTAGAAGAAAGAGACCGTTGTGGATCAATTACAACGGTCACTAGAAAAAAACATTTGACGAAAATAGGTCTGCACCCAATATATTCAATCTTCGTCCGCCTAAATAAATAACTTCATATTCAATTTTTGTTATGTACCCAAATCAAATTTCATGCTCTTCTGGAAATGCGCAGAAACTTTGCGCATTCGAACGATTTCGTTTTGTGTACTCAGCACCACGTATACGAATGCGTCAGCAGACGATTATTTTAATGAAAAAAAATTAAACCATGTTACCTGGAAAAACTATTTTAAACGTATTGGAATCCCAATTGTGAGACGTGATTTTCACTTGAAAAAGGTAATTTTGCCTCGAAATGATTCACTTTTTTTACTCTCAGAAATAAAATAGAGCAGAAAAGAGCGAAAAATCGTTTGAAAATGAAAGAACATGTGGATTTTCAGATTTTTAAAGTAGCGCAGGTTGTTTTCTATATTTTTATACATGATTATGAAAAATTACCAGGGGATCGTAGAAACGGTGTGAATTTTATGATAGTTTTAGACAATAACTTTTTAATCGGTTTGGATTAATGACGACAAAAGTTTTGTTTTGAGGCGTAACTATATTGTAGAATGATATAGAAGTTGTGTTTGGAAAAAGTTGAGCATTAAGATTTTAGTTTCAAGTTTAGCCATAAAGAAACTGGCATTTATACCGTAATGGATTTGTCTTAAATAACCATGAGAACCCATCGATTCATGGGAAAATAACCTCCCAACAGAATAAAAAAAAATTTTGCTACGATTTTGTCTTTCTCTTGACCTCTATTTTCGACCTTTGCCAGAGCATACCTGCGCTTGTCGACATATACTCCAGTGGCAGTCCGAAATGTATTAGAATATAACCAAATATTCGATCTTTCACCGGCTTATTTAGTACTTGTCGACATTCACAGGTTAAAGTCAGCTTCCCCCAATTTCGGTCCTTCTCACAGTAACGTTAACCAATCTTACTAACCAAAAATGTCTTTCGAAATCAGTGTATTTATGCAGTGGCGGATCTAGAAATTCTCTTTTGAGAGGGGCTAAATTTAAAAAAAAAGCTTATTTCACCCATACAAAATATACAATAAAGCAAAATTTTAGTCTAAACCAAAGCAAAAACTTTTGGGAGGGGCTAAGTGATTAAAAAAGATCACTTTACATATTCAAAGTGCATAATGAAGCAGAATGTTACCCCTTAGAGCAATCTCTTTTTTTTGGGGGGGGGCTGAAGCTCCCTAGCCCCTCCCCTGAATCCGCTACTGTATTTATGTCTTATGAGGTCCTTGTTGAACGTAGGCAGTTGAGATTCGTGTTATGAAACATTCAATATTGGAAAGAAATATTGGCTTTATGGCTATGGGGCTTTCTTAAATACGTTTACAGCCGGCGTCACTTGATCTCTCAATTCCATCAGCTACTGCCAGTTTTGCCGACAGCGACTTTCTCGTGTCATTCTAAAATACGACTTTGTGTGGCTTGATTAAAAAAAAAATCTGATGTGTCCAACACATGACTTCCTTGCACGTCTATTAGATCAAAAATATTTTCGACGCACTTCCTCTAAACTTATTTGTTTGAAAGAGATAAAATATCAATAATAGTAAGGTTTAGCGATTTCTAGCCAAATATTTCGATATCGCCAAGCTGAGTTCAATTTGAAAGATTTCCTTCTGACACTGTATTTGGCGATATTTCACCAAAAGCCGACAAACTTGAGATAGTCTGCGAGATTTTGGGGATAGCTAAAGTAGTCACTGACCACAGACTTTCAATGAATTGAATGCATCCATACACCTCAATGTATTTAAATCATTTGGCTCACCCTGTAAATAAATTCTCAGTCGATTGCTGTCAAAAAAGATACTGAAAACAGTTAGATATTACAATAGTTCTAAATACAAAAGTTCAAAAATCTACTGGTTAAAGTTTTAGAGTTATACAAAATACGAAATAATTTTTGGCGCCAAATTTGGCGATATTTCGGCGAAACTCGTCAATGTCGACGACATTTGGCGAGATTTTAAGCATGGACCAAACAATGACAGATTATCGCCAAATTTGGCGATATTTCGCCAAAACTCGCCAAGAACGATGACAAATGGCGATACTTTGGGCATGGACCAAATGACTGACTATCGCCAAATTTGGCGATATTTCGCCAAAACTCGCCAAGGTCGATGACAGACGGCGAGATTTTGGGCATGTTCCAAACAATGACTGTCTACAGTTGTATTATATTGAGGATGCCCATAGACATTAAAGTACTGAAATTCTTTTCGGTGGTCCTGTAAATAAACTCTCCAGTAGATTGGAACCAAAAATCGAGATGCACAACTAGAGGTTACAACAATCTTATATATGAAATTTCATAATAGTTTTTGAGATTTGAGAGTTAAATATGCACACACGTACACCAAAAGTCGCCAAGCTTGGCGACTTTTGGCATAGTCCTTGAGGGAGGCACGTGACCGTGGTTGGACCATTACCTAACTTATGTGGTAGGACGGTATTGTGCTTGAAATGGATGAATGCCCCTAAAATTGCCATTGACCGTAATGTATTGGAAATCTTTTGAGTGTTCCTGTAGCAGAACTATAAATGATAAAGGCACTTTTTTTAATGGAGAAATTCATTTTCTAACTCTTTACAGCATATATCTCTTCTGAGTCGTTTGAAATAGCCCAATACCTCTAAAAAACGCTTTGATGAATTTCGGCCCATAGAGCGTAATGTATTTCGAATCTTTTGGGCGGTTCTGTAGATAAAAACAGACTAGACTCAGGCTAGAACAGACTAGAACGTCTAGACTCAGGATTAATAGTCCAGAGATAGAAAATATTTTAAATTTCGTAACTGCAAGTTATCTTTAACATCATGTTCGCATTTTATTGAAATAAAGTGGCATATGGCTAGCAATGGGTGAACTTAGAGAAAACAGTAAAACAACGGCAAAATTTATGGTAGTGTATTTTCACAAATAAGGTATGCTCAATTAGCTTTTACACAGAAAAAATATTTTGTTTAATTGTACAAAATTTTGTTGATTCAACAAAAGTATGATTGGCATTTTTTTCAACCGAATAATTTTGTTGGTTCTAACAGAATTTTTGTTAAATTATCAAAGCATTTCGGTGAATTAACAAAAATTTTGTTGAATCAACAAAACATTTTTTCGGTGGGTCATTAAAATAAAATTATGAAAAACGATTTACAGTTGAACAGCAAAATATTTGGATGACGAGAAGACTCTTCATAAGTAATTACAAACTTTGTAAAATGACACACTTAGAAAAGATACTAATCAGTAGTTGTTTCGAGTGGTACAAAATATCCGCCATTCAGCTCTGGTTAACCCTTTAACGCGCAGTGTTCCCGCTCTGGGAACACCAAACTCTGACGTTTTGACTGTTGCCGGTCACGAAGAATAGATCTGATTTCTATAAAAATAGTTGACACAGCTCCACGAGAATCCTTTACTTTTTAGCACGTCATTTCTCGTAAAAAAATGGTCACGATCATTTTTAACAGCACTGACATCTGCTGAAAAATGGAGGAATGCGAGAACAGCTGGATAGATTGCCCAATGCTGAAAAAAGGGCAGCCGTTGCCATCGCTCGACTTAACTACCAGCACGATGGCGGACGATCGAAACGTTCATCGCGTGCCACAGATCTAGAGACCCTTCTTTTGACGCAGCGCACAGCCAGCTGCCGTCAAAAAGGTGTCTCTAGATCTGTGGCACGCGATGAACGTTTCGATCGTCCGCCATGTTGCTGGTAGTTAAGTCGAGCGATGGCAATGGCTGCCCTTTTTTCAGCATAGGGAAAGCGTTGCGCCTCAAAGGGTTAAAGCTCGTTCTACTGGCGTGGTGGTAGAACATTTTAACGTAGGATCGCGTTCCTCCAAAATTGCCCTATATTCGAAAAAAAAAAAAAATAAATAAATAAGAAAAAATTAATGTCGATACAAGATATAGGATTACTTCAAAACTTGCTTTTACCGACTCGGATCACATGCAATCACGTGATAGGTTTAAGAAAAATCGGGAAAAATTCAGGCAGGTCAGTCAGCTGACTTAAATTCCGAAATTCAAATTTAGAAGGTATTAACAACAACAACAAAAATCTCGTGGTTGTCGTGATTGGCGATTTCTGGTAGCATAAAATGATTTAGGTCGTTGTATTTCAGCAGTGGATAGATATGCCATTCGTAAAATTAACTGAATAATAACTTTGAATTGTCACTTTTAGTCAAAACATCGTCTGCGGGTGAAACTAAACGAACCCCCCCCCCCCCAAAAAAAAAAAATAAAAGTTTTAATAAAAGATAGATTATTTATCAAAACAAAATATACCTAATTTAGAGTTTTAGAAAGAGTGTGTGCTGGTGTTCCAAAGCACACACTCTTTCTAAAAGGGGTTTTCTTCTGGGGTTTTTAGCAGTTTTGAGTAGGAGTTGAAAAGAAGAAGAAAAGTAAGCAACGATACCACGCAGTAATTCCAACAGAAAACTCTACCTTTCTTTTTTAAATTGAAGAAGAGTGGACCTATTGTGTCTCCGGAAACGAATGTATTGATAAGTATCTTTATCATGTGTATTATTTTACAAAGTTTGCAGTTATTTTTAAAATATTTGGATATTTTAGGAACTGTGCTTTTAAATTGCTGGTTGAATAGATTTTTACCTGAATTTGTCAAATTATTTCTTCAGTTGCATAATGTGTTCTTTTTGTCTCATTTATTCACTGCGTTCAAATATCCTGTAAAATAAAAATAAGGCAAATGAAAGCGGTATATATATCAATAAAATATGCAGACAAACAGCTATAATAAAATGTAATTACTTATATCATTATGTATATAACTTTATTTAGCCCTTAACCCTCTCGTCACCCTGAACCTCATATGAGGCTCCTACTTCAAATAGCAATATTTAGAGAGAAAACAATTGAATTTAGGATTTTTTCTTTCAGTGATATCAATATCATTCATTCATGTAGAAAGTATATGGGGCTTTTAACTAGATGCATAAATCGTGCCTAGATTGCAGTACTAGTCCATTTAGATCATTTTTTACAGTTTTCGCTTCATTGTTTCAGGAGAAAAATTAAGCTGCTTTTTTTACCGTTTTTATTCTTTTTAAGGTAAGTATAGTTTTTTTCTTATTCCTCAACCTTTACCTAATATTTGAATCCTTTTAAATTAATTTTAGCCTAACAAAATGCTTCGAAAATGCAGAAATTATTATTAGAAAAAATATGTTTGCATGATTTATAATAAATAGTATTTCAGATGCATTAAACGCTAGACAGATTTTTTTCCTCTGATTTTTCATAATTCGGTGACGAGAGGGTTAAAAGCATAGCGACCAAAAACTGTTAGAATAAAAAGTATTAGAGTACAAGCCAAATTTCTTATGTCAGTTTTACTATAACCTATAGTTCTTTTTCTAAATAATAAATGAGTCCTATCGTGAATAATAAAAATGATACATATTTCCTTCAAACTGCACGTTTTTCGAAAAATTAATTAATTATTCACAAAACTGATATAGGAAATTTACCTTACACTCATTGCTATCCCTAGCTAACGCCTAACCCTTTATAAGGCGAGTTTATGTGCAGAAAGTCGAAAGTACATGGGATTTTTCTGGCCCATTTTTTAGGATTAATTCATAGTTTTTCCCTCTATTGTAAAATCCCACGTGAAAATTGGAGAAACAAGTATTAAACGAACATAGCAGTTTTGCTATGGAGAATACATTGGAGACTACATTATGGAGAATACATTAATTATTCACAAAATCAAAGTCGGAAAACTACCTGCTGCTTGTACACGGAATTAAACGCACAAATATATAATTAAAAGCGATGATTTTTATGCTCAATTTCCGAGTCATTATTCGAGCATTCTTTAAAATAATGAGTGAAAGAAAAGTTCATAAGCCAAATATAATTTAGAATCTAGATGTATGGAAAAAATATACATACAATATAACTCAACAAAAATCCGAAATTCACTAATGATAATTGATTTCTGTATTTAATAGACCGTAGGTGGTAAGTATATTTACCACGGCCTTATAAAGGGTTAATAGGCAATAGGGATGAGAAATCAATGTTTTTAAAATGTTTTTTTTTCTAATATTGACTTTTTTTTAATCTATCATGTATTAAAACCGTTTGACATCCATGATTTTTCACATATTAATCTTTATACTTTATCAGCATGTACGGAATACTTAACCACTTTTTGTAAAGTTAACAAACACCGGTGTCTCATCCCCAGTTTAAAAATAATAGTTAAATAAATTCCGTATATATTGATAAAGCATAAATTATGTAGTCGACTTGTGGAAGAAACATTCTCGAACAAACATCGGTTTCAATACATCGATGGGAAAAACATCGATATTTTTAAAAAAAATCTTCGTTGTTTTGGTAATATCAATATTGCATCCCTAATCGGCTGCGAAAAGGTTTTAAATTCATGAATGGTATAACGTTCAGTGTGTAGACTCTCGCTTATTTTTGCACAAAAAGTAGAGTGATTGGATGTATATTTTCTTTTTTAGGAATTTGTATACTCTGTTGCAACCTCATTAGTGCAGGCATTAGTGATTAGCTGCATTTTTAGAAATAGGTCTGGTAAAATTTCGCCGCAACTAAAAGTTGAGTAATTTTATGGTAAAAATACCATATCAAGATAGAATTTATAGCAGCTTTTGAAACTTTGTCTAAATGGCTAATATCATCCACACCTGGTATTACAGAGACGGGTATACACAGGGCAAGGTGTTCCAAAAGGCTGTTTACAAACTGCTTTGGATGGTACACCAAAAATAATGTTTTGCTGATTCAACAAAATTTTGGTTGGCTCTTTTTCAAAGAAATATTTTTGTTCGATCAACAAAATTTTGTTAATCCACGAAATATTTTGTTAACAAAAATTTTGTTAAAACCAATAAAACTATTCGGTGGAAATAGTGCCAACCAAATGTTTGGTGAATCAACAAAATTTTGTTCAATTCAACAAAACATTTTTTTTTTTTTTTTTTTTTTTTGCGTGTACATTATCCTAACAGAACTCAGAAACACATAGCAATGTGAGATCGCAAACATATATCTTATAAGCACTATTTAATAATCCTACTATATAGATATGCTGATCTTTGAATCACCCTGTCACCATTCCGTGAAACCACTTCTATACAAATATTTTACCGTGATTACTCCAGAAGATAAAAAATTTCAAAACGTTTAAAAGCAGAAAAAGCGTAACATCTACACCGTTTATACGATCCGCTTGAAATTTTTCATAATCATGTAATAAAAAACAATCTGTGCTACTTTAAAAATCTGAAAATCCATCGGTTCCCTCATTTTTAAGCGATGTTTTGCTATTTTCAGCTCCCTGTTATTTCCGAGAGTTAAAAAAAAGTGAATAATTTGCGTGACAAAATGAGCTGTTGCCATCGATATGACGTCATATTCATCACAGCCATCAGGCTTTAGATGGAAAGTGGGATTCCAATTTCTTTAAAATATGTTTTCCAGATTACATTGTTTATTTCTTTTCACAAATAAATCGTCTGCATGGATATAAGAGTGGCTGTGCACACAAAACGAAATCTTTCGAGTGCCGAAAGTTTCCGCGCGTTTTCAGAAGAGCATGAAATTCGATTTGGGTACGTAATAAAAATCGAATATTAACTTGTCATTGCCTTCAAAACGGACTTTGAATTATAGTCGCGTTAAAAGAAGCAATAAAGAAAATTCAAAAATTACTTTTGGGTTCCCATAATGGCCGAGTGGAAAAGATACTAAACATCTCAGACGACTGCAGTGTGAAGGCCTCGCCCTCGGGCCTACCGCGCGGCTGTGGATCTACCTACGGTCTAGAGTTTTGGTCGGTTTTCTCCATATGCAACGTGAATACGCATTAGAACCCCTTAAAAAGTCCTCGAGCAAGGCATCCCTCCCCCTTAGGCAGATACCCGTCGTGTAGGGTTGCCGTAACAAGCAAAAATTAGTTTGATTACTATGCAAAAGTAGAATGAGTATTTCGTTATTTTTTGTTTTTGATGGTGCCGAATGTCTAAATTGCGTCGGCTTCAAAAAAGCTGTTTTACAGGTGAGGAAAGGTTGACTTTTTCTACCACACGAAAGAATCGAGCTGTGCTGTTTATTTATTTATTTCTGTGTGTGTGTGTGTGTGGGAAATCTTTCTTGTCCTACCCCCCCCCCCCACACTACTCTTTCACTACTGGTCCGTGTGTATAATAATAGTAATAATAAAACCCATTTTTAATTAATTTGTTGTTTTTGAGTGGATATAAAATTACGCTCTGTGATCGAATCATATTTCATGTAACACAGTGCAGATATTTCAGCAAGTGACTCTTAAAAAAAAATTTAACCTGGGAAATATTTCCAATCTCTGTAAGTTTATGAACTGTATTGCTTTCCAATTTTTAAAACTGGAAACACAAACGTTTTTATCGTATAATATATTTTTTTTTTCTCTCTCTGTAGTTTTACTGCATTATAGAGAAAGCTCTCCAATGAACGAAAATACATGCATGTTATTCTTAGCGTGAGACGCATTATTTATTTATGAATTCGCTGCTGAAAGTAAACACAGAAGAGATTATAACAGTTTATAGAAAATCAAAGCAGTTCCATGTCAGGGATTGAAATGACCGAAAATCGGTACTACTGCTGCCATCTATTGTAAATAGTATGAACTTTTACTTTTCGCGGGAGCGAACGGTATGCATAATTTCAATGATAATTTACTATGCAATAAAATAAATGAAATGAAATATGGTTGTTAATAAAGTTATATGTATTAAAAAGAATGTAGTAGATGCTAGTCTTAAATTTCTTTCTTAAAAAATTGATTTAGACCACAGTTAGCAGATTATTTTTGACAAATACTGGAGTTTAGTTAGAAAAATAAATTACTATCATTAATTAATGTAAAAATAAACTAGATAGCATTTTTTTAATGGTTTTATGAAAATTTTTTAATGGTATTCTGTTCTGAAACAAACTGATTGGAGTAACTACATGAGGGTTAAAGTGGGCTAAGTCTAACTTTAAAACGTTTTAGCCACTTAAGAAAAATTGGATCTGCAATAATAAAAGATGTGGTTTTCTCTGGTGGGCTGCGCTGAACCAATGCCTCCTAGATATAGAAAGCCTTAGAACTCGTACGTCAACAAGCTTTGACGTCATCACTAGGCATACATTTTAAGATTTATTTTCACAAAATAAAACTATTGAAAATTTCTGATGAATTTACTCATGAATAGCAATACAGTCAAACCTCGTTATGTGGTCACCCATTTATAAGGCTACCCCGTATATATCGTCACTTTTGAAAGTCCCTGCTGACTGAATAGGAATTCTATATACAGGGTGAATCTAAACTCTTGGGCTAAACTTTAAGGGGTGATAGGGCACACAATGAGGCAGTGGCGGATTAATGCAAGTTTGTCGAGGGGTGGGGGGAGGGCGGTTAGTTAGAAGATTGCAATATAGATCCATTTTATGGAAGTAAAATAGAATCTTTAACATTTATTTCTTTTTTCTCGGGGGGCGGTCCCCCCTTTAATCCGCCCTTGCAATGAGGAATCGTAATCACATAGCAATCTGGGGTGAAAAGCGCAGTTTTAACTTACCCGGCATTAATCACTTTTGGAAAAGCATTGAAGTGTCCGTCTAATTTCTTAACCAAGTTTCATAAACAATAGGCTCGTCTCCGAAAATTTCATCAATGAAATAAGAATCCATGATTTTTCCATGAAAATTTCATCCATGAATATTTCATCCATGATCATTTTAGTCTTCTGTTTTCGGGGGGAAATACATTAGTTTCTGAAGAACAATGGTCGGAAAGTGCACTGTTGTTTCGGCACTTTTATCCAAAGTGATTATTAACAGCTACGCGAAGACGACGTTGCCGACCCCACATTGCTATGTGATTCTGATTCCTTATCATATGCCCTATCACCCCTTAAAGTTTTGCCCAAGAGATTAGATTCACCCTGTATATTAATATCGCTTATATGGTCATGCCATCCTAGCTATATCCGCTTATATGGTCACTTTGATCAGTGTGGGAAGTATTTCTGAAAATTGGGAAAGCTATCTTTCTATAAGAGATAAGCGATCTAGCCTTTCTTCATTGTGTTGATAAGGAAAGGGACAGTTTGCAAGATTGCAAAAGGGCTTAACTCCTCCCCCCTCCCCCGCGTTTACTACTGAATCAGCCTCTCATTTCTTTGAAAAGAGAATTGAACCTTCGCTCTATCCACTGTTTAGAAAGGAAAAAAATGTCAGATGCAGAGCAATGCATCGCACGCATCCCTGTAATAAGTTCCAAATTTGTTACACGTGTTTTCTCACTGCACATTCGTTGAGCAATGTTCGGTATTTTTTTACGCAATCTGCGGCCTCAGAGGAAAATTTATAAATTGTTAGTGATCTTGAAAAAGTAGTGGCAAGAACATCTAAACCAAAGGGAAAGCAATCCTACATAAATAAATATTTTAAATGCTGAATTGTGTTTCAACAATTACATTAAACATATTAATCCAGTAACAATATATAATTCCGCTTTTCCTTATATATATTTATTTAGAATATTACTTGCAAAAACATGTATCTCAGTTAAAATAGATGGCTGTTTACTTGTATCGTATGTATGGTCATCCCGCTTATGAGGTCACTTTTCTACGGTCCCCACAGGTAGCCTTATAACGAGGTTTGACTGTATTTTAATAATTTGAGATAAGAATTATAATTTTACGACATATGGCAGTTTTTAACCATGACTAATTAGATAATGTGATAAGTAAATAGATCATAATGAATAATTTTGTATGAGAAAGGTATTTTAATTTTAATGTTTAATTTAAGATATTTTCTAATATTTGAAGCATTCACCAGAAATTTTAAATAGTTTTACTTTGTGAAATAAAACTGCGATGACGTCACTTTCGTAGGCCTAGTGATGACGTCAAAGCTTGGTGAAGAAGGAATTGTGAGGTTTTCTGTTTCTAGGAGGCGTTGGCTGAACCCTTATTCAGTGATCTATTACTGACAGGGCAACTGCGCTGGACTCTCAGATTTAAGGGACCCAAAAACCTTATCTTTCACTTTTAAAAATTTATAATATTATTCTAGATAAGAAAAAAATATACATATTCTGAAAAGTTATATTATTTTTTAATTATGATGTATATGAGCAAAAAATAATTTAAATTTACACATATATAAGCTATTTTTAATCAATAACATTTTTCTCAACTCGTTGAAATGCTGTACAGTCGATAGAGCATTTCGAGGTGATATTTCTCTGACATAATCTATATTATCATGCGTTTTTCTGGCATCATGTATCTTCGTTTATTTCAGACTACTTGAAATAAAACTGAGTGCTTATACGGGGGAGAAATTAAAAAATTTTCAAACTTTGCTAATCTTTTTTTTGGGGGGGAGGGGAGGGACAGACGATAAGTAATGGTAGGAGGGGGAGATAATCACCCAAATTATCTTGTGGGGCACTTTTTTCTGCATCTTGTAAGCTGATAACTAGCAAAAAAATTAGTAATTTGGAGTTGTACCATTTCCGTGTTTGATGAGTGTGGCACGAAGGCACGAAAGCGTCTAAATTATTATATTTTCATTGAAAAAACTATTTTGATTCGACGTGAGTTGCACTGTCTGTTTATTTCTAAATTATTAACAGTACAAATTAAATGTTTTTCTTATTATTTTATGTCCGTGTTTGGACTTTTATTATCCCAGCCTCAAATGTCGCAAAATTTAGTCATGGGGAAGTCTGCAGACATTTCTAATATGAAAAAGTCAGAGATAAGAACATTTTTGGAAGATACCAATCATTATCAAACGAAAATAGCGTAACTAGCAAGCGTTCCGCTGTCTAAAGTCTGAAACGAAAAGAAAATATCAGATGAACACAAATCATCACCAAAAAGTAGTGAGAAACACGTGAGAAATCGTCTTACAACACGAAGTGTGTGAGGGATGTTAGGCTTATAATTATAGAAATTCGTAGATAGCCTTGGAAAGCTATAAAAGCCTTATTAAACGACTCTGGCACAAGATTTTCTGACAAAACAATGTACGACGAAGTTTGAAACAGCTCAATTTCGATTGTTGTCTAAAAAACCTCAAACTGACCGGGGCGATGCGTGTAAAACGACTGGAATTTTCTAAAATGCATAAACATAGGAATGTAGAAGTCTGGGAGAAGGTAAGCCTGTCATATGAAATGTTTTTTTTTTCAATTATGATAGAAAATTCTTTACTTACAGAAAACTATTTATATTTCAGGTTTCTTTTTCTAACGACTCGTCTACTCATACTCTTCTAGACAATTCTTAGTTTGTTCGTAGTAGGCCCCATGAAAAATCTGATGAAAGCTGAGCTGAAAGAGTGAAACATCCTCTGTACATTATGATATAGGGCGTAATTAGCTCGAAGGGGAATGGTCTATACTACATTTGTTTGAAGGCACTATGCGTCAAGACCAGTGTCTGCAAGTTTTGGAAACCTGACTGCTTCTACGAATGATGGAATAGTTTACAGACGGCAGTTGTGTCTTATGCAGGACTCAGCACCATGCCATGAAGCCAAAAAAAAAAAAAAAATCTTAAATTCTTAAAAGAAAAAAAATTAGTAAAAAAAAAAAAATCTGAAATTCTTCCAGATTTTATTTACGTACTCGGCTGAAAGAATTTCAGTTTTTTTTTTTTTTTCCCAATCTATTCAATCAATTCTGCCATATAGAGGAAAATGATAACTGTAAGTGATCCTATAGACTCCTGTTAGCATCATTTTGTTGCTGAAAATTGCATTGAATTGTTGTTTGGCTCCTTGTGGTGAAATGCTTTGGATGAGTGCGTATTGGAAAATCTATATCCATTTCACTTATAAAATTGTCGGAATTTAATTCTATATTAAAATCTCCTACTTCAACAGTCTTACAATCATCCTCCTTCAGCAACGTTTCGAATAGAGCATCTAATTTATCTTAATATAAGAAATTCGCGGACTAGCGTATATGTAACTGCAAATCTCACTTTATCTTGAATATACGCAATGACCATTTGAACATTAGTGATCTGGCTCGTGTAGGCACGGGTAAAGCGTTTCATTAAGTTTTCCTTTATAAAAATCATAACTCCAGATGGCTTTCTGTTTTGGAAACCACTGTCTATCCATTCGACCCAAGTGAATCCTAGTATTTGAAAATCATCTGTAGGGATAGTCCATGTTTGCGTTCGCAATATCAAACCACTCTGCAGAAAACAAGGATCAAACGGAAAAGTGACCACGCGCACGCCGCGTAGACAAAAATACCGTGCTTGAAAGAAATAGCACCCGAGTGCTAAAAATTCTTAAAAGATAAAAAATAACCCTTTGCACTGAACTGCCAACTCGTCGGAGATCAACCGGATCAATGGGCGGATCTAAAAAATGAATATTGAAAAGATAAAACAATTAGTAAGAAAAGGGTCTTCGTGGAAAATATTATTAAGTTATATCACAGTATACCTGAACTCCAAGAAATAGTAAAAAAATGCATTGCCAGCATGCCGCAGCGCATACAAAATTTGATTGCTCAAAAGGGAGGATTCACTAAATATTGAAATTGCATTTCTGTTACTGAATTTGCATTGTAATAAGCTAATGAAACTGTAAAGATTATAACTGGAACGGCATTATGAGTTTAATAGTAAGCTAAACCCTTAAAAACGGGAAAGATATAATTTTTTCAAAAATATATAATAATTTGACCACTCACGGTATTTTATAATTATTTTATTTTTCAAACACCAGGTCTTGTGAGAATTTTTTTTTCTTAAAAAATATGGTCGTGTATAAGCCGGCTTCCCGACATTATAATAAAAATGTTGACGTAATTTTATCGGCTCATGGTATTCGAGTATATGGTATTTGTAATTTTCAAACAGAATTTCGGTTAATTCAACAAATATATTTTGTTTATTCAATTAAGTTCTTCTTTTAAAATAGTGCGAGCCATTTTTTTTGTTAAATTAACAAAATATTTTTCTCCACTTGAAATAATAATAATAATAATAATAATAATAATTTGCTCTGTCTGCTTTTTCCAATAATGAGCAAGTGGTGACGCCCGTAAAAGATTAATAAAAAATAAATAAAAGCAACGCAAAATGTAGGTGCTTGATTCTTCAACTGTTTCTCCATAAATCAAAGTACGCACAGAAGACTGACTGACTGATTTTCATATGCACGGGAGTGTCCTGCAACTCTGATTTTTAATGCGTCCCATCCATCATGGAGGCACAGCAGTATTCAAATGTAAAATGATGCATCGCTTCTGATGCGAAACTGATGAGCTGTACCGCTGTTGTAGGTCAGACATGACCATTTTGTTAGACGTACTCTCAGGACGGGATACCTTCCTGATATTTCTGAAATCGTAGATTTTTTTTTTTTTTTTTTTTTCCCCTCTAGTTTTAGGTTGCATTTGTGTTAAGTTTTTATTCAAGAATTTTGGAGAATGGTTTTCGCAAGTTTTACCATAATTCGTATTTTAAACTTTTAAGATTCAAACAGTTGCTTTCTTTACAGAAAATACTACGAAATGGCTTATTCTAAATTCAGTTAACATTTGATGTATATTATCTTACATACAAAAAAGGGGTATAGGAGATGAAAGAAAGTATACAGAAAGAAAAATGGAAAAATAAAGAAATACTGTATTGATAATTTAAAAAAAAATGGTGGAATATTAAATTATAATAAAATAAAATTCTCCCATTCACAGTCTTATTTTCTTTATTTTGTGTCCATTTTTTTTCTTTCGTTATTTTCTCCATAAATCGTCTAAAAAGTCCCCCATCCAGTGCCGTAGCTAGGATCTGGCCAGGTGGGCAGCTGCCAGGGACGGTAGCCTCAGAAGAACGCACTTTGCTGACATTCTCTACAGAATAGTAAGTAAGAAGTCTAGGGGCGACAAATTCAAATCTTCCCAGGAACGCTCATGACCCTAGCTACGACTCTGCCCCATCCAAAGCATCGCTCCCCTTAGACAAAAAGCCCTCGTGTAAGCTTTGCCTTAGCCAAAAACTGCGTTGTCTTTCACTGGAGCGGATTGGAGATAATCCGCAAACCGATTAATTTACCCTACGGATAATTCAGAGTTTACTGTACTTTTAATCCTTGAATGTGTAAAAAGTAACTCCTTTCAACCAAGTTTTTTTTGGAAGCAAGAAGTATTCACTCCTTCAAGATGTGATTCGGAATTTCTTACTTCATGGTATACTGAATATTTACTTCTTTACGCAGTGAATGCGTTGGCTGCCACTTTACCCTTTGGAAGTGATACTTGTTTAACCCTTTAACACGCAGTGTTCCTGCCCTGGGAACACCAAACTTTGACATTTTGACTGTTGCCAGTCACGAAAACAGATTTGATTTCTATAAAAATAGTTGCGGGTGACATAGCTCCACGAGAATCCTTTACTTTTTAGCACGTTATTTCCCGTAAAAGAATTGTCACGATTATCTTTAACTGCACTGACATCTGTTGAAAAATGGAAGAATGCGAGAACAGCTGGATAGATTTCCCAATCATGAAAAAAGGTCAGCCGTTGCCATTGCTCGACTTAACTACCAGCAAGATGGCGGGTGATCGAAACGTTCATCCCGTGCCACAGATCTAGAGACCCTTTTTTGACGCAGCTGGCTGTTCCGGCACAGCCAGCTGTCGTCAAAAAAGGGTCTCTAGATCTGTGGCACGCGATGAACGTTTCGATCGTCCGAAACCTTGCAGGTAGTTCAGTCGAGCGATGGCAACGGCTGCCCTTTTTTCAGCATTGGGAGAGGGTTGCACCTCAAAGGGTTAATATTTAGGGTTAGCTTGTAAAAAATTATATGCTACTTTATCCCCCATTTTTCAACGAATAATTTCCGTTCTCTATGGAAGCGTAAAATTTCCGTGAATTATTCTGTATGGAAACGTGATATTTCCTTGAAATCTGAAGAAAAGGAAAGAAATCCGTGGTATCTCAAGAAAGTTCTTCAATTTACAGGAGAAAAAACGAAGCAGATATCCATCGAATAACGAATATATTCCGGCAGCACTGCTGACAGAAATCTTTCCGTGAATTGAAGAATTAACTTTTGAGAGTGCGTCTTTATACGCTAATTCATTCCTTACTAGCCGCCTCCGGCGACCAGTTGGTTCGACATCGTAATAAATCTCGTCCATGGGTAATCCATGGGTCTTCCCTATTTTCGTTCCTTATTTCATTAAGTTGGAAAGTAACTCATTCTTCATGAGTGTGATTAAACAAAATTAAAATTGATATTTCTAACATCCTTTTTCTGGATGTATTAGAAATAAATGGAGAAAAGCCGCGCAGAAAAATGCAGAATTCCAACTGAATTAAAATTTCAAAAACTTATTCTCAGGTGTATTCAGCAGACAATAAAATTACGATAAATTGCGCCAAGCGTTAGAATCACCTCCTCAAAATCGCAGATCAACCATTTTACTTTTCGCCAAATTAAAAAATTGCACATTTTATTTTAGTCTAGGAAAATTTCCAAATCCTATTTTTCTTTTGAGTATAAAAAATTTTTCATTCCTGCTCATTTCACATGCACACGATATTTTAATTAAAAAACAACCTTACAAATAATCTAAGCAAAAAAAATCGTTATTCTTTTATTTTTACTTCAAGAGTCTGAATCATTTAATAAACATGCCAAGTATGGCAACCTAGATATGTTTACATTCTCACTCATTCCACTGCGGGGTTACAATTGCGAAATGGCGAAGCGAAAAAATGATCATTTTGCGACACGTTTTTTATAGATATCGCCTAAAATAATTCGAATTTCGAAAAAATCGCTTCGAGGTATGTCGGGATACGTCCTGGAGAATTTCCATACAAAATTTGGTAGGTTTACGATCACCCGTTTCGGAGCTACGTGAGACACAGACAAACAAACTAACGAACTAACTAACTATCACACCAACCAACTAACTGACAATTTACACACTGTTTTATTTATATAGATTTTTCAACGAATAATTTCCGTACTCCTTGGAAACTTTATATCCCCGTACATTCTTCTCGAAAATCAGAAAAAAAGAGAGGAAAATTTCGTTGTATCGGAAGTTTCTTCAATTTTCAGGAAGGGAAAAACAGGGAGATTTTCCGGCAGCTTAGCCGCAAAATTTCCGCGATTTGAAGAAATAATTTTTGAGAGTGAACTTTCACTGTGCATGATTAATGACCAGAAAATTGCGAATTCCACCTCCGATTTGCCCCTGAAGAGTACCGTGTACTTCAGAATAAATACGGGGGTTATGAAACTTCTTTCGCCAGTCTTTGGAAGCTGTAAGGGGTGACAAATTAAGTTCTGACCTCTCTTTCTTATGAGGCCTTGTTTTGTAAAAGCATTCAGCACCAGAGCCTGATCAAGGTAACTGTGGGCTCTGGGCAAAAGAAAGCAATTGAGCTATACATGATAACACTACTACCGAGAAAGAAAGTATATTTTGTATATTCTGAAAAGTTTTAAACATCATGTACTCTGCTGCAAACACAAAATTTTATTCTGAGTAATCTGAAATAAACGAATATAAACGATATCGGTGAAACACAGCATAGTGAAACGTCACGTCCAAAGGCTCTTTCGATTGTAGGACCAGGCCCGGACTGGCCAGGGTGTCCGACTGTCTGCGGACGGGTGGGCCCCCGCCCTCGGCGGGCCCTCCCTGCTGAGGATTGGCCCCCAAACAGAAAAAAGAAAACAAGTGCTATACTGATAGCACTTAATGAGGTTTGACACAGAAAAGTTTTTGCAGCTGCATTTGCGCCCCAAAAGGCTTCAAAAAACTTTATTTTATATGGAGTTCTCAAAATGTTTTGAGAGAGGATTCCCGAATGAACAAGGGATTAATTAATATGAATGACGCATATTAATTATTAGATCAATATTTTATGAATGCATTAATTATCAATCATAATTAATTAATAATAACACCATACCTCCCCCCATACCCTGAAAGTTGACACATCCTATTACTTATCGGTTAAACAATAACATGGGCCCCCCTTCTCTTGAGACGGGCGGGCCCCTACCCTCCCAGTCCGGGCCTGTGTAGGACATTTCAACGGATCGTACAAAAATGTTACTGATTAGTTCATTCAAGAGTAAATTGAATTAGTATTTTTGTTCACATTTCATCATAATTTAAAAAATAATATAGGCTGCTTGTAACTAAACTTCCCTTACAAACAGCATTCTGCAGCTGAAACCGGTAAGCAGATTGCTACTTAATTTGCCGTATGAAATGCAGAGATGCATTCGAGGAAATTTTTTAAAAAGTTCCAAAAATGTTCCTTGGCGCTTTGCGTGGTGAAATCAGCTTACAAAGTTAGCCAAATTAGTTAAGAAGGGTTAAGAGCTGTAGGATAAGTGTTCCAATTGTTTGTCCATCACAAAATAATTATTTCCATTGTTAAAATGACTGGTTTTTTTCATGGAAAGCGCCACCTAGTGGAAATTTTTTGAACTAATTTTTTTTTTCTCAAATTTTCTTGTGCACATCTCTTGTATAATTTATAGGCAGAATTTGGATACAATCCGTTCACCCATTTTAGAATCCTGCTTAGAATGAGATGTTCCATTATAACCATCCTGCATAACTTATGAGAAATTTTCTCTTGTGATTTTATTATAAAATTTTAAAAGTCTAAAATCTGCGGTCTTGGGCAATTCTCCAGTTCACCCTGCCGGCAATAGGGTAGAGATCGGCACAAGTATACTTCTAAACTTCATGGGACTTATAGAGCTACATGATCTGCCTTCCTGGCAAATACTAATTACCTAAATATTTGGTGCAATATTTCACCAAAACATGGTACTAGAAAAGTTGGCTCCGTAAGGTGGTGTGAAACCCTATTTCAGCATTTGGTGCTTTAAAAAAGTATGATTAAATCTGGGCATCAAATATTGGAACAGGGTTTCACCATCTTATGGAGCCTACTTTTAGTGTCATATTTTGGTGAATGTTGCACCAAAATTTTTAAGAGTGTATATTAAAAAGAAAAGATACTAGTTATTTAAGTTTTGGGGCTTGCAACACCTAAGCGTTTCTCCTGGTCCCTGCTTCTATACGTCGCGGCATATACTGCAGGAGACCCTTCTAGAAAACATACCCTGACATACACTAAGCCAGCAACGCATGTCCGACTGCAAAAATTCCATTATCTTGCCACGAGAAATCAATAAAAACTGTTAATCGCGATCCCACCAAACACAAAAATAGCGCGACCGTAAATATCGCCGAAAAAAATGGCTGCGATTGTCTTGCCGTGAAGAAGGAATTCCAGAAACGGAGACCATAACGACTGTTTAGATTTACGTCCAGAAAAAAAGAAGAGAAAAAAGATATATAAATATAGGTATATGTTTTGTGCATGATCAGCTTCTTCCTCCATCAATCTGGCGGTGGTTTATTTCCTACCATGTGGGAGACAGCTCGCAGACACTCGTATATATCTGCGCGTATATGGGAGATCGTGCTGGTTAGAACAATGAGAGAGCTTTACAAGGACTTTTTGCCAAAAAGGTGAAAATTATTACTGCCGAACACAGGAATGTTGAGGGAATAGCCCGACCATTGTGTGTGCGGGGAAGAGTTGCTTGAACCGAGACAAACCGGCGCTTTCTTTTCGAGACACTTCTCGCTGATGAGCTTTTGCGCGGAGAAAGACACGACGGTAATAAAATAAAAAAAAGAACGTACGGATTTCTTGCATAACCAAGACCACACGTGCAAGAGTGTGAAATTCGGGTTGATGTACAGAAGGAACAAAATTAAAAAAAGTACAACTTCTGAATTTTTAACCCTTTAACGCGCAGTATTCCAGATCTGGGAACACCAGACTCTGACGTTTTGACTGTTGCCAGTCACAAAGAATATATTGGATTTCTATAAAAAATAGTTGCTAGTGACATAGCTCCACGAGAATCCTTTACTTTTTAGCACGTCATTTGCCGTAAAAAAATGCGTCACGATTATTTTTAACAGCACTGGCACCTGCTGAAAAATGGAAGAGTGCGAGAACAGCCGGATAGATTGCCCAATGCTGAAAAAAGGGCAGCCGTTGCCATCGCTCGACTTAACTACCAGCAAGATGGCGGACGATCGAAACGTGCACGCTATGAACGTTTCGATCGTCCGCCATCTTGCTGGTAGTTAAGTCGAGCGATGGCAACGGCTGCCCTTTTTTCAGCATTGGGAAAGGGTTGCTCCTCAAAAGGTTAAGGTTGTAGTTCAAAGAAACAAAATCTTCCTCATGGTCTAGGTACACAAATTAAAATAAACTAATTGCGCCAGAGGCTCGAAAAAAAGCAGATTATTACCCATCGTAATAAATGAAACAACGGTGCCTTTTATAGAACTTTCGCAACAAATTCTTCAACATGGCGGATGATCGAAACGTTCATCGCGTGCCACAGATCTAGAGACCCTTTTTTGACGCAGCTGGCTGTGCGGCACAGCCAGCGGGGTTGCGCCCCAAAGGGTTAAGAGTTTTTCGCACGTACTGAAAGGAAGATGAAAAAACTGTCTAGTCTTAAGGAATGGATAAGAGACGAGATGAGACAGAGATTTACAGTTTCTATGCGAAACGAGACAGACGTTTTTATCATTACTAGATAAGAATTTCCGGTGGCAAGACGAAGCTTCGCAGCTGTTTTACCAAGACGAGTCAAGTCTTTCTGCCGTCTCGAAAGCCAGCTCAATCGTCTTGCATAGCAACTGAAAAGCTTTATGACATCTTTCAAAATCTGTGTAATAATTTAAAACAGTCATGTCGTCTCCATTCCCAAAAGAACACTGGAAGTGAGACCGAACCGTTATTGGTCAGTGCTTGAGAGGGTGACAATTTCTGGCAGTACTGGACAGTCGTGGGGCTTGTGTTACGCTAAAGGGAGTGATTGAAAATAAAATTGTCGTGGCTCCATCGTCCTGCATGTCGAAACGATACCTTTGGAGAAGCGAATCCAGGTTTAGTCTACCTGGAATTTGTTCAAAATAAGAAGACCCGAGCTAAGCCGTTCTTCTTAAAGTGGGGTTCAATAAAATGGAAGGCGCTCAATTCTGTACATCGTCGTCTTATATGGAGATCTAATCATCTTAGCCAAAGGACATTGAAACAACAACAACAACAATAGTAATGTTGTGTCATATAACAGCTACTAAATCTTGCCATGTCTCGTTTCACATTCATTCTTAATTGAAACTGAAAACATAGAAAGAGAATATCCAGTGCACACCACAAAAGTCTAATCCCACCATGTAAAACTTTTTGCTAATTCCTTTCCCTAAATTTATGAAAAAGTCAGTATTTTATATAGACATACATTTTCTTACAATCCATATATCTATAATAATAAAAATGAATGTTTGTAAATCTGTCTGTCTGTATGTGTGCGGTCTCCAGACAAAACTACTGCACGCAGAACTCTGAAAATTTGAATATATAAGCCCATGAGTCCGATAATGTGCACCTGAGAATCAGAATTTTAAAATTTTAATTACTTTTTTAATTATTAATTAAAAACCGTTTTCAGGATGCCATGCTCGGCGAGTTTCGCCAGCATGATACTGTGAAACAAAATCGCATGCATTGGAAAACATGAAATGGCACGGAAATTTAGTCAGTTTTGCGCCAATCTATATCAATAAAAATGAATGTCTGAAAATCTGCATGCGTGCGATGTCCAGAAAAAACTACTGGACGCAGAACTCTGAAAATTCGAACATATGAGCCCATTCCTTCGGTAATGTACACCTGAGGCTCAGAATTTTTAAATTTTAATTACTTTTTAAATTATTAATTAAAAACCGATTTTAGATCGTCATGTTTGGCGAACTTTGGCCTCATGAAAAGATTTATGCTTGAAGTGAGTGGTAACCGCAAAATCTGGAGTGACTCCACTCAACTTTCCGAACACTTACGATTAAGATCATTACCAAGCATTTAAATAAATTTTAATCGATGAATAATTCAAATATATATACCAAATTGAAGCTCAATCGAATGTACCGTTTAAACGCTAGCGCACTTTCAAAAATTTCTCCCCATGGGCCATAATGTAAAAGAAATCTTTGTCGTAGCCTTGTAGAAAAACTGTAACTCCTATACACATCAAAATCAATACCAGTCTTACGATGGTGGTTTATAACATGTATACCCAATTTGAGCTCAATCGAATGCACCGTTTAAACGCTAGCGCACTTTCCAGAATTTTCCCCCATAGGCCATAATGTAAGTACTTACAACATTAATATTCAATGCACTTATGTTTATTAATCTAATTATTAATTCACAAACATTTTATATCTATTAAAAAAATTAATTCTGATATTCATAAAATATGCAACCCCAAAGCACAGAAAAATAAAATAATTTTGAATCCATAAACTCATACTATGAAATATAATTCTTTTAAAACAAAAATTAATACATAATAATATTTGATGAACTAAAAACAAAATTTAAACTATAAAAATAAACAATAAGATCAGAGTAACAACACTTGGTGCAAAATAAAAAAAATATATATATATAATTTTTAAAATACATAATTTTAAAACTGTACAACACTATTGTACAGTTAAATAAACAATAGTTTATTAAATTTTCAGAGTCAAATGTATTAAAAGTTTATATCATGAAATTGCAAAGATTACTGTTCTATGAAGAAAAAAAGATCTACTATATGCACTTAGCTCATCTATAAATGATAACAATGACAACAGAAAAAAAATCTGGAGTGACTCCATTTGACTTTCTGAAAACCTATGATTAAGATCATTACCAAGCATTAAAATAAATTTTAAATCGATGAATAATTCAAACATGTATACGAAATTGAAACTCAGTCGAATGCGCCGTTTAAACGCTAGCCCATTTTCAAGAATTTCTCCCCATATGCCATAATGTAAAAGAAATCTTTGTCGTAACCCTGTAGAAAAACTATAAGTCCTATACACACCAAAATCAATACTGGTCTTGCGACGGTGGTTTATAATATATATACCCAATTTGAGCTCAATCGCATGCCCCGTTCAAGAGCTATCGTGTTCACTCACATATACACAAACACACACACATACACACATACATACATACATCTCGTAAAAGTAGCATAAATGAATTCAGAAGACCTCAAAACGTGTAAATACACCAAAATCTCGAATTCGAATTTTTTCATGATTACAATACTTTCCTCACATGGTACATGTTCGGAAAGTAAAAACCGTTTTTTACGTTGCAATGCTTGGCGAGTTTCGCCCGAATGCTACTATAAAACAAATCGTTTGCATTTGAGAAGCATGAAATGGCACGAAAATTTCATCAGGTTTACGCCAAATCTATCTATCTCTATAATAATAAAAATGAATGTTTGTAAATCTGTCTGTGTGCGGTCTCCAGACAAATCTACTGCACACAGAACTCTGAAAATTTGAATATATAAGCCTATGAATGCCGATAATGTGCACCTGAGAATCAGAATTTTAAAATTTTAATTACTTTTTTTAATTATTAATTAAAAACCGTTCTAAAACGGAAATTTTCTTACCCTGTGTTACGAATTTTGGGAGCACCCCGCTGTTCTGAGGTTTAAAACAGTTTAAAATTCGTATTCTATGCGTTAAATACTTAAATTTTGCTTTTTGTTGCATCAATATGGAATGTTCTGGAAATCTCGGGTTCTATGGGTCGTAGGTTTTCGAAAACCTAATTTTTGGGGACTTATTTTTGGCGCCAATTTTGCCGATATTTCGCCAAAACTCGCCAAGTTTGACGATTTTTCTGTCATTTGGCGCGTTTTTCCTCATGGGACCTTTTCATGAAATTTTTTATGGTACTTTTTATGGTATTTAATACGTTTAATGACCTAACATTTCCTAATTTTAAGAAATTTAAATCGAAAATTGTGGATTTTACAAGATAATTTGCTTAATTGGATGAAATATTTAATATCTCCAGCAATTTTAATGCAAATTACACGATATTTCTGGGGGGAAATATGTGACGGCCACGGCAGTGAGTTGTCTTTAGTACGTAGTTGCGTTTGTAAGTACGTACCTGAAACTCTGGAACCATTATCTGCACATTCTGTTATACAATTGCGGCCTAGAGTACTAATCTGGAGTTGCAGTTTACATGTCAGATTTTGTAAATCGCATAATTTAAGGGGTTCACGGGCAACGCCGTGCGGGACTGCTAGTAAGTTAATACAAAATGGTTTAAAGTAACAAATTTAAAATTTGCGTTAAATTTTAGTTCAGCTTTTCTTTTCTACGATTATTTAATAAAAGACTGCTCTCAGAGTTGTAATACATAAATGTGAATATATAAAAATAGTAAAGCATAAAAATTGTAAACCCCGCCTAAAATTAATGATTTATTTTGTTTTAGATGACTTTCCTTTCTACAAAGTTGTTAATTTATCAAGACAACACTACAATGAGTTAACATAGACGTTAAACTATGCTAAACCTTTTACATTAATAAAATAGCTGCTAACTATTGCGGAATATAAATATTATTTATTTATTTATTTATTTATTTATTTTTTGTAAACAGTAATTTTAGATTTATAACATTTTTTTTTTTAGTTTAGCGGGGAAATTTGTCACTGTTTGGAAGAAATATTCAAAAAATATACTGCTTACAAAATATGATTTGTATTCTGTAATTGTTGGCAGATATGCATTAACAAGTATAAACCTCATTCAGGAAGGAAGGGGGGAGGGATAGTAATTTTAACCTCTTCAGTCCCGACATAAATGTGATATTTCAAAATACAGTTTCGTAACTGTCTCAAAAAAGAAACTATTGCACTCAAAAACGACAAGTGAAAGCGTATTTTCAAATAATTTTTCGCATAAAAGCCTAATTTCCAATCTCTGTTCAAGTTGTAATCACCCATAAACGAAGATTATCAAGAAACTTATAATGTCCTATAGATACAAGTTCTTTTCAGCTATATGAACTTTGAAAAAAAATCACAAATTCAACTTAGGAAATTTCAATAACATTCAAATATTCTTTTGTGTAACGGCAAGCAAGAGTAAAATAACTGCAAACAAAAATAAAATGTATGCGTCAGTACATTTTTAGGAGTTGAAATCATTTTCTTCAAAATTAAAGCATCCAAGGATGTGTACAGCCTTACCATGGCACAGTGGTTATGCCACTAAAAATGGTAGATGGCCGAAGTGTGAAGGTCCTGGGTTTGGGTCCCATCGCGCGGCTGTCGATCTAACGGTCTGGAGTTTTGGTAGGTTTTCTCCAGATGTAACGTGAATACGCGTTAGAACCCCTTAAAAAGTCTTTCTACCAGGGCACCCCCCTTGGCAGATCGCCCTAGTGTAACGTTGCCATAACCACACACAAACAAACCAAGGATGTGTACATCAGTTTAGAACTACAGTAGACCCTCCTATAACACGGTAGATACATTCCGTGCTATAGGGATCCGTGTTATACGGGTCCTGATCTATGCTCCACCTGGAGTGTAAACCACGCTGTTCAACCTCTGCGCACCTTATTTGAGCAATTTATTTCACATTTCACTTAAATACTGCTTACTTGATCCTGCACCAAGAGATAACTGATATGTACTTCCTCTAAATTAAATGATTTCAATTCGCAGTATTTATTTTAATAAAACGTTTCCTTTCTCAAGTTGAAATAGAATAAAATAAATCCTACGAAAGTTTTTTGAAATACGCTTAATGTGCACCACAATCAGAAAAAGCAGACGATATGCGAGTCTCTTTTAACGTGTTTGTTATAAGGAACCCTATCGTAATTTTTTTCGCTGTGTTCTAGGTATCCGTGTTGTATGGAACCGTATTATAGGGGGTCTACTGTAAAAATTCTTAAAGGACCGTTCTAACAGTGGAAACGCCAAGGTCCATATATGTGGATCTCTGGAACGGAGCGGTCAAAAATTGAAGCAAATATTTAATTTCACGGTAAAATCAGCGCACTACCCGATTATGCAAAGGTTATTATCTCATCGCAAAGTAGGTCGCTAAACCTACCTCGTACGTAATTAATTAAGACTAAAATAATTCACTTGTATGCGTTGGACGCATAGAAATTAAACACTTGCGTTGCTTTTATTTTTATAATGCTAATGCATCAAGAAAATGGAAATTGTTTTGCTTTTTCATCTTCTGCCACTTTCTATGCTATATTATCTACAAGCATTGTTTCTACTAATCGTTCTAAAAGTAGCAACACCGGCTTAGTAGAAACAATAATAGTAATGATAATAATAATAACAAACTTCCAAAAAAGAGACACTCACACCGTCCGTCTTTGTAAATACATAATGGATGAAACAGCCCATAGATCATACATAATGCATCGTCCCAGCACCAGAATACTGATTAAGTCCCTTTTTATAATTTGAAATCATTGTATGCCTTCCTGCGAAAATTATTCATTTTGTATATTAAACAAGCGAGCATTGTGTCCGGAATTACCTGACAATGAAACAGTATAGCAGTAGCTGCTACTGGCAGCAATTAAAGTAGGTGTAAAAGGGCCCGCTGGTCATAGAGACGT
Organism: Cheiracanthium punctorium; assembly: GCA_038373885.1. Classification (NCBI taxonomy): domain Eukaryota; kingdom Metazoa; phylum Arthropoda; class Arachnida; order Araneae; family Cheiracanthiidae; genus Cheiracanthium; species Cheiracanthium punctorium. Next base: position 153,130 of record JAWZYV010008001.1, on the reverse strand, counting down.
TTTGATTACGACTTATTACTTAATGTAAAGCTTTCTGTGAATTAGTTGTTCAGTAAATGAACGGAGTGGTGTATACCCAGAAAGGTGCAAAGGTACATACAGTGATCTCTCACTTATACGCGTTTATAAGAACCAATTCAAAACCCTGTATAACTGAGAGCCGCATATAACTAATAGGGTCTTATTTTCTAACTCGTCTAAATTATGAGAGACAAAACATTAAAAAAATATGCTTCATATTTTTTCAGTTAAAAGAGTAAGATTATATTTTAAAATATTTAAGTATATAATTTAAGTTTTAGTTCAAAAATAGAATGCACGTATAATTTCATTTTACATAGGAGAAACTTTAATTATACAAACTTTGATAACATTCCTTTTTCAAATTGTCATCAATACTGTAGCTTATTTTTGTTTAGACAGCGTTTGTAATGCAGTCTCATTAAAATATGCTATTGTATCTGAAATTAAGTTATAATTTTACAGATAAGGCCTCCATTTTTCTAGGGCTCCTAAAGCAGTAGCATAAGATGGGACAGAAAGATCAGTAGCATCATTATCATCATCGTCACCACTAACTCATGAAAAACAGTTTCCATGTCTTAGCTTACTTGATATTATATTTTCATCGGCATTCCCGTTTTTCAAACACTGTGTCTTCGAGGACGGCGACGGAGAAAAGTATATCTGTGTGACAGGATTTGTGAATTGGGCTGTTTATTTTCCTGTATAACTGAGAGACAGTTCAAAGTGGCGCTTATAACTGAGAGATCTATATTATTATTATCCTGTTCCTCGCGACGGATCTTCCAAAATTCACGTATAAATTAACCCTTTAAAGCGCAGTGATCCCGCTCTGGGAACACCCAACTCTGACGTTTTGACTGTTGCCAGTCACGAAGAATAGATTGGATTTCTATAAAAATAGTTGCGGGTGACATAGCTTCATGAGAATCCTTTACTTTTTAGCAAGTTATTTCCCGTAAAAAATGGTCACGATTATTTTTAACAGCACTGACATCTGCTGAAAAATGGAAGAACGCGAGAACAGCTGGATAGATTGCCCAATGCTGAAAAAAGGGCAGCCGTTGCCATCGCTCGACTTAACTACCAGCAAGATGGCGGACGATCGAAACGTTTATCGCGTGCCACAGATCTAGAGACCCATTTTTGACGCAGCTAGCTGTGCGCGAGCACAGCCATCTTGCCATCTTGCTGGTAGTTAAGTCGAGCGATTGCAACGGCTGCCCTTTTTTCAGCATTGGGAAAGGGTTGCGCCTCAAAGGGTTAAAGACGTGTATAACTGAGAGGTCCGTAAGTGAGATGTCACTGAATATGCATTGGCATCCTCTCAAAACATTTAGTTTAAATCTAGCATTTCAAATGAGAAGCCAACTTCTTTTTTAATGGTACTTTAAGACTTTTTAAGCTTTTATCGTTTTGAGTTTTTCTCATTAGCTTTCAAAAGCTGAGCGTCCGTCGGTAGAAAATATTCCGGGTGAAGTGGGGGCAAAGAGTACTTCAACATACGGTTACCATGTTGGAAAGAATAAAGACGCAGGGTAAGAAACGGAGTACATAAATCCAGAGAAGGGCAAGTGACTCCCTCTCCTCCCCTATGCTGCCGACGCCCATGTTTTCAAACGGTTATCATATACGAAAGCTGTTTAAACAATTAAACAGTTTATTTATACTTAGTTCCTTCTAGTTTGCTATTGCTTAGAACCTAAAAGAAAAACTTTCGTAAGAACTTCACTTTCTGCTTTTGTGTAAGAAGAAACGTTTCACAATTGAAAAAAAAAAGGTGGAAAATTTGTATCGCTCGAAACGTTTCTTACTGTTTTGTTTTATATTCATTGTATTATTTGGAACTTTGTAAATCTTTTAGTGCCAATTTTTGAATGTTCTTATTAACATAACTGTTATAACAGTAACGGATCGATTAATATTTTTGTTTTAAAGAGCATTTCAGTAAAGTAGTCCAAAAAATTCCCTTTGGTGGCAAATGTGACGCAGAATTACAAATTGAAAGTTTGAGTACATTAAAAAGACGATTGAGGTGCCCTCTTGAAACTGAAAAGTAGGGAGGGAATCACATACTCCAATAAAAATATAGGGGAAAGTGGTCTCTCTTCGATTACACCACCGGTCCTAACCCTCACGAAAGTTTTTCGCTCTTGAGTTTTGTGTGTCTTGCCTTAATCGGAGGCATTTCTGAGGAATTCTAACTCGTATTCAAGTTACATCTGGAGAAAACTCACCAAAACTCTAGACTGTTGGATTCGATAGCCAGGCGATAGACCAGAGCACTGGCCCTTCTCTCTCCATCCACCATGTTTGAACTCCCTGCTGAATTTTGACGGTTTATTATTTTTATTCTTTTAATTTTTCTCCAAGTAGAGAAAAAGGAAGTATTTTATTAATTCAACAAAAACTTGGTTGTCCGTATTTTAAAAGATAATTAAATAAACAAAATATTTCTTGAATAAGGCATTTGCCTACGGGGAAGGGGGCTTCGAATTGGGCAGAGGACTTTTTAATGTGTTCTAAAGCGTATTCATGGTACGTCTGGAGAAAACCTCCCAGAACTCCGGATCGTTAGATCGACAGCTGCGTCGTAGGTTTGAACGCTGGACCTTCACACTTCAACCGTCTACCATGTTCAGTGCCTTATCCACACGGCCATGCTGGGGCCCTTAGATTTTTTGCTCTATCTATATCAGTGGTCCCCAACCTTTTTATAGCCGCGGAGAGGTCGACGTTGAATAATTTTACTGCGGCTCGCTGCGGAAGGGTCGGGGGGCATTGAATATTTATATTTTAGAATGTTTTGATTTAATAATGATTATTTAATTGCATTTAAGCATGCTTTCAAAACAAAATGCATTTAAATTTCAGTACAGTAATAAATACAATACACTAGTAATGAATTTATAAAACTGTCGACGAATAAAGAACATTAAGTTATTCCCATTTTATGGGCTGTGGTGTATTTCTTTTGGTTTTGTGTGACTTTGTCGGGTTGTGCTAATTTATATCTTTGTAACAGATAAAATTTGTAACTAATTAGTTTATTGGTTTATTAAACATTTCAAGATTATGAATTAAAATTGCAGCCATAAAATTGAAAATAAATGAGCTTTCTTGAAATAATAATAATAATAATAATTTTTAAAAACCGTAACGAATAAATTAATAAAACTCGACGAATAAAGAACATTAAGTTATTCCCATTTTATGGGCTGTGGTGTATTTCTTTTGGTTTTGTGTGACTTTGTCGGGTTGTGCTAATTTATATCTTTGTAACAGATAAAATTTGTAACTAATTAGTTTATTGGTTTATTAAACATTTCAAGATTATGAATTAAAATTGCAGCCATAAAATTGAAAATAAATGAGCTTTCTTGAAACAATAATAATAATAATAATAATAATTTTTAAAAACCGTAACGAATAAATTAATAAAACTCGTTTTATTTATTTGTTACGTTTGTTTTTAATTATTATGAATTTTTATTAATTTATTTGTTACGGTTTTTTTTAAATTATTATGGCTGCAATTTTAATTCATTTCAAGATTATGAATTAAAATTGCAGCTATAAAATTGAAAATTAATGAGCTTTCTTGAAATAATAATAATAATAATTTAAAAAACCGTAACAAATAAATTAATAAAACTCGTTTTATTTATTTGTTACGATTGTTTATTATTATTATTATTATTATTTCAAGAAAGCTCATTTATTTTCAATTTTATGGCTGCAATTTTAATTCATAATCTTGAAATGTTTAATAAACCAATAAACTAATTAGTTACAAATTTTATCTGTTACAAAGGTATAAATTAGCACAACCCGACAAAGTCACACAAAACCAAAAGAAATACACCACAGCCCATAAAATGGGAATAATTTATTGTTCTTTGGGCGGCCCGGTACCATTGGATCCACGGACCGGTGCTGGTCCGCGGCCCGGGAGTTGGAGATCACTGATCTATGGTACACTCTGTATATATTATTTCCCTAGAACTGCCAGTCACAGCAGGGATCTTGAACATTACAGTCTGTGAACCATCATTTGTAGTTGTTTTGCCATCACAATGCGCTGTTTGCATAACAAGCCCGTTTTGGAACCGAATTCTAAGAGGCATCACCTTTTTGAGTCGCGGTTTCTTGCTTTACACTGCACGGCCCAGATACTTCGGAAGACCAGAACATAACATAACACACGCTGGCGATAAATGGTCTGTGACGGATTTGGGACGAATCGGACATGCCCTTTGATCGTCCACACGGTGCCGGACACACTCCGGCAGTTTCGATATATCGTTCGATGTCAAAAATACGAGACATCCCTTTGCTGGTTTGTGTTTAGAGAAGAAAAAAAAATCAGAAGCAGGAAAAAAACGTTTCTGTACAAACGCCGGAAAAAATATCGCACAGGTCCACATATCTGGACTTTTTTTTCCCACTGTTAAAACGATTCTTTAAAAAGTTTTTGTAGTTCTGAATGGACGTGCATATGCGTCGGTACTTTAATTTTGAGTAAACGATTTTAACGCATGTGAATGTGTAAATCCTACACAGTGACGCACATATACTTGAATATTATTGAAATTTCTGAAGTTGAATCTACTTATATAATAAGCGAACGTATACGGTACCGAAATTGACGATATTTCCACGCTGCGAACGGCAACAGCTAGATGCAAGCATTAGTGCGATAACAATAACGCATGTGGAAAAATCCAAATTAACAGTACAATGACGTCCAATGGAGCAAGTATATGTCATGCAGTAGTTAGATTACAAAATAACAATAATGGATACGAAAAATGTAAGATCTTTAAGACTTTTTCACAGCTTTAAAATATCGAATTGACAATACTTGGGGCATTAAACGCTCATCTAAAAAATGTCGCCATGCATTGGGCTAAAGAACATTTTAGCCATTGGTTGTTCCAACATCGGCTTTTATGATGACACCCAAAATGCGCAGTAGCCCTAACTTAAGACTTTATAAATTTAATGACAAATACCATTAAAACAAGGAAACAAGATTTTCATTGAAATGAGTCCAGAAATTGAGTCAACACTGCCCTGAATATAGAGAACAGTAAGACATGGGGCGGCTAGTTTGTTGATATTTTTTGTGTTTTTCGAAAATCAGGCAGCTGAAAAGAACTTATAGGAAATCATGTACTACCCGAAAAAGTATCTTGACAGTCTTCGTTTATGAGTGATAACACCTTTGTACTACTAACACAGAGAGGCTTTTGTTCGGAAAACTATTTGAAAATACCATGGGCGGCCATAAGTGGGGAGGGGGCAAGGTAGGGCACTCCCCCCCCCCTACAGTTTCAGGTTAATGTCTCATGATGTATACAAATGGCAAAACCAGAACTAAATTTGTTAAAAGTTTGAAAATTGCCCCCCTCTAGAAGAATTTTTTGGAGTTTGCCCCCCCTTCCCCCCCCTAGAAAAATTCATATGGGCGCCCATGGATAATACGCTTTCTACTTGTCGTTTTTAGTGTAATAGGCTTTTAAAAAATAATTGTGAGATTGTTCTTTAATTTTAGATGTGAGACTTTCTTCGCACGTAATTAGGTGCGTGAGGACTACTTATAATTTCTGGTAAATTTACTCACGCACAACAGCATTTTAAAGATATGAGACAAAAATTTAATTTTACGACAAAGGGTATATGGTATATGATACGGTACATAGGAGCATGTATAAATTTTGTAGTAATCGATGCATATTTATAGCTGTTAGAGCACACGGGCGGATGCGTAGGCAGACAAACCTAAATCATGAACACATTTCAACCTTATTGGAAAGGTGTTAAAATACCACTTTAGTCATGAAACTGCAATTTTTCAGAAATCAGTCAAAACTATTCAGCACAGAAGTGCGAAGATTTTTCAAGTTTTTCTTTTTTTTTTCTTTACTTTCAAAGTTTTATAAACTATGTTTTTACTATCTTATTTCACTAATAATGAATTTTAGAATGCGTATTTGACTTATGTTTTTTTAGCAGGATACGTCAGATATGCTAATTTATTTATTGAATACTAATTAATAACAATATTTTCAAATATTTTTCAGTAAGGAGTGCCACTATTGAGAGATGTTTCTGACAAAAGAATGGACTGCGAAAGAAAGGCACTCAGACATTGACTTCCTCGCACTAATTTGCTATATTTGCTATAATATGGCCCTATAAAATATGAAAAAATGCGAAAATTGCGGAATTTTGCATAATTTACAATTCTCCGCATAAATTACAACTTTCGAAAAACACTGCATTTTCTGACAAACCTTTAATTTTTTAATTTTTTCTCAACATATTTTCCTCAAAAACCTCTGTATTCAAATTCGGAACCATAGATGGGAAAGTTGCCACAAAATACTAGCGAAATTGAACGTTTATTATTGTCCAGAAATGAACGCCTCCAAAATGCGAGGACTTAAATTTTCCCAACCTGATTTGAAATTTGTGAAAGCGGCTCAAGTGTTTGACCCTGTCCAATTGTCTAACACGAATGCTATGGTGCAGAAGGCTTCAACAATATTCCAGGATTTGATGATTCACAAATAAGACTTGAGTATGCTTCTTACAAGGGGTATGTATGCAAAGGAATGTTCCGCTGTAAACTGTAAGATTTTGTAATTCAGAGGCTATTTCACAGAGGTTTTCAGAACTAACACTCAAAGCAATGCAAGTTCTCTCGATTTTACCTAATCCTGTAGACTGTGAATGAACAGTTTTATGTTACGGCCAAATATTTACAAGACAGAAGCAGAGTTTGAAGGGATTATCAGCTTCCAGACTGATATCACTTTATTTTAATAAACTTTAATGCAGCGTATATTTGTTTTGAATTATATATTGCTTTTCTTATTTTTAATGTAGTTTGTAAGTCCCTAATACTGAAAACTTCTGGCATTTCTATTACCCCAGAAACAAAATTTCAAGTGGTTTATGATCCCCCACCCCCCTCTCCATACTCACACCATCTTGTTTCTCTGATCGAAATGTGAACATGTACGCTTTCATTTCACATGCGTTTTTAAAAATGAAAATACTACACAAGTACATTTTTTAATTAAAAAATTAGAAGTCCATCAAGGACTTCTACGGGATGGAAGCGAGATGACTTTTTTGCGAGACGAGACAGAGATTTACAGCTTTTTTGCGAGACGAAACACACATTTTTAGCACTACGATATAGGGATTTTTGCGAGACGAGACAAAGCTTTTAGGCTATTTTGCGTAGGGATGGACGCGAGACGAAAAATTGGTGTCTCGCATCTCGCAAAACAGCCTAAAAGCTTGTGTCGTCTCGCAAAAATCCCTATATCATAATGTTAAAAATGTTTGCCTCGTCTCGCAAAAAAGCTGTAAATCTCAGTCTCGTCTCGCAAAAAGTCGTCTCGCGTCCATCCCTAATTTTGCGAGACGTGAGACGCTTATTTTTCGTCTCCCTAGTCCCTGACGGGAGGTGGAGCTCATATGTTCCCCAACAGTTGGGCAAGTACCTCCTATACACCCCGCTGGTGTCATGCTTGCGTAACTTTAGACTGAAGTCAATGCTCAAATCTGTTTTAAGATCAAAATACTGCCATGTCATGCCCACTCTTGCTCACTCGAGTAGTTAAAAAAATAATAATAAAGAAAGATAGTTAAATAATCAAACTGCCAAATTATTTTTACGACTTGTCTTAAACCAGACATTTACAACTTGCACCAGACAATCACTATCGGGAAAACTCAAAAAATATCTCAAGCTCTTACGGATCTTTAATTTCGAGATTCTCACCGAAGTATGATTTATTTGTTTCGGGAGATAGGAGACTTTGCACACATCGATAATTTCGTTGCCAAAAAACAAAATCAAATCTTATGCACAAGGTCTTCTGGGTTTAACTGAAATTAAAGAGCGGAACCTTTCTTTAAGTGGCTGTGACTCCGCTCAGCTTTTTATCATGATGAGACTGTATGAAGGATTTCCATCTGGTGGCAGATAATCCAACTAAGCGACTTTTAACAAGTTTCTGATTAATTAAAAGATGAAGAGTGATCTTTAAGACGGAGGATTTTTATGTCTGGTGGAGATGACACTTTTGGTGGAGTTATTTCTTTTGTCGTTTGCATTATTTGTTATCTGCCTTGAATGACGCACAGTCTAACTTTGCGCGATAATTGTAGCACATTTATTTCAGTAGATACTGATTTTTATGGCTCTTTCAGGGAAATGTTTGCAGGGTTTAATCAGTAATCTGAGAATAATACTGATATTTATGGTCCCTTGATTTTTCACACTTTACGCAGGAATGCTTTTGCAATCGTGCACTTAACACCGTCTTTGAAATCAGTTTACATTGTAAATTCGGGAAGTCTTTTCGCATGTTTTGCAGGTCCGTAACCAGGCGATTCAACTAGGGGCCAGTGCCCCCAAGTTGGCAGTACATTTTATGCTGCCCCCCCCCTTCAGAGATCTTTCAGGTATTATATAAGAATATTTTTGGCCATTTGATTTATGTAACTGTTTTTAGTAATTTCATTACATTTTAATTGACATTTTTTGAATGCTGACTTATGTCGAAATAATCAGCTGTAGATGGAGGTACTTATAAAGTTGTATACTTTTGGTCAAATTTATTTCTCCAGGGGGGACGCTTCCCACCAATGCATCTCTCTGGCTTGGCTAAGGACCTGATATTCAGCTAAAACAATTTTTTAAACACAGCAGTATCTAAATGTGTTATATGAATGAAAAAAAATACATCGATTTTTTCCCTCATTCGTGTACAATATATTTAGTAATTTTTAAAAAAAATAATATTAATGTTTTAACTAATGAGGATTTTTAAAAAATGATATTATAACAACAAGCGCTAAATCTAATATAGTTAAACAGAAAATATATTCTAAACTGAAAAAAAGAAAAAAAAATATTTCGTTCAATTCAACAAGATTTTTTTACCGCTAATGTACTAATTTAACCGAATAATTTTGCTGAATCAACACTTTTTTTTTTCCTATTTCGTTTAAGCAATAAAATTTTATCGATTCAAAGGACCATTTTGTTGATTGAACAAAATAACTTTAACTTCAAAACTTTTCTACATAATTTTGTTTGATTCAACAAAACAGTTTGAAACTCTGCACACCCACTCAAAATATTGTAGTGCAAGACGAATTCGCTAATTTATTTTGTAAAATAAATAATTGTTCCTCACAACTTAAAGAAAATGGTAAAACTTGCGCATTTCATATTCAAAGAAGCTGATTTTTTAGAAACTTGGCCTTTGTTTTCCAGATTCGTATTGAAAAATTCACTTGCACTCGTATACTTTCTAGAGTATATTTAAATTAGTAGCAGATAAATTCTCAAACAAGTTAATAAACTACTTTCAGAACTGCTTTCTTCTTTCCTTTTCTCTTATTTCTATCAAAAAATTTAATAAAAATAAAACACCTTCTACATTTCAAAAACTGGAACAAATACTGTGACCTCCTGCTAACTATTTGGAATGGACGGGGAGAATAATACTTGTCCCATCTCCATTAAGAAGTTCAGATTAATAAAAATGAATCCCGAAATATAAATAAAGTCAATAATAATAATAATAATAATAATAATTCGAGCACTATCACTATCCTAGTTCGGCTTCTACTAAACAAAAAGCTAACTTGTTCACTCCAGGCGACAACAGAAATTCCTTTTCAGAGCTCATCCTTGCTTTCAAACTTAGTTAAGTTTCAAAATCCTAGCGAGTCGCTAAAGAGGTGAGTACTAAAGTAGTATAGTACATTTTTTTAACAGTGTACATAGATTATAAAAGCATTCAGGTGTTAGGACATGTCTGTAAGTCTGAGTTGCCAGATCGGCTCTTTTTTAAAAGGTCAAGGATAAATTTTATATGTTTATTATTTTAATATAACAAGATAAACGTTGATGAATTTGGCCTCAAAATAAAGCCAACCTGTCAACCTAGCTTTGGCGCCGTACCGCGGTAACGTATTTTATGTAATTTTAAAAGGGGCGGCCCTAGGTAATGCCACCTTTTATACCTTTTTCAAGCTTTCGAGGTCGAAATGGCGCCTTTTCGAAGACGGCTGCCCGAAGCGATGCTTACCTTGCTGTCCGTGTCGGGCAGCCCCTGAATATTAAATTAATAAGCATCTAAAAAATTTCATTTGGCATTAAAAAAAAGGCCAATCTGGCATCCCCGCGGTAAATATCCATAGAGGGTGAAAGGACAACAAAAGCAGTATAGGGCGCGATCGTAAACACTCATCAGTGTCACTCGTGCATCTAGTTTTAGTTTAGGCGTTCTCAAATTCTACATTTTTAAACCTAAACCCGCTGGTCGTCGTTCCGAAGGTCAACTGAAAGCAATTAATTGAAAAAATATTAACTGAGGGAGAAACTAGCTGATCCAGTTTCCGATAGTTTGTTTACGATTCCTCCGAGGACGTTCTGGTGAACAAATGTATCGCACAAGCATCGAAGCTGGATAAACTAATCACTCTTAAACGCAAAAGAAATTAGATCCACTAATCACGCCTGTTCAAGTTTTTACACGAAAACTAGCGGCACAAGGTGATGAATTTACGAACACAAGTATAATCGTGCCTCGTCAGACTGAACATTCAGGGGCGCAGCCCCTGAGTGTTCACTCGGGGGGAAGGGATATCGGGATATATCCCCCCCCCGAAATTTTTGGATTAGTGGTCACAAGATTCATGCTGTGCAGAAATTCCGTCTATTTATACACATATAAGTTCATAACCCCCCCCCCCAAAAAAAATTTTCCTGGCTACGCGCATGTGAACACTGACTGTAGGGAAATATTTGTTCGTGTTACAATTAATTCGTATCAACGAGCAGAGTCATTGCTAAGACTTTTTTTTAGAGGGGAGGGGAGATGTTGATAAATTGCAAGTCAAATATCGGTTTTTACCAACTTATTTTTTTATCAACTATACTAGCCGCCTCCGGCAACCAGTTGTTTCGCCATCTTAATAAATCTTATGTTTCTCACTGGCTTACTTGGCACTGAAATATTTCAGATTCTGAATGGAATTTAAAATTAAGATGGTTACAAACACGGGCGGCCTTAGGGTAAGCCGCGCCCCCTGCTAACGTAAAAAAGACGCCCCCTTTTATGCTCTACTTAGGTTTTGAGTTCGACATGACGCCCCTACGAAACCGCCGCCCCGATGCGATGATTACCTTGCTTGCCGTGTCTGGCCGCCCCTGGTTACAAAAATAAGATGGTTTAATGGTAAAAACCTACTGGAAGGTACAAACTATTTTTGTCCTATATTAATACTGACGAAAGAGCTTCTAGATATATTGGCCGTTATCAAAAAGCCGAAAAGAAAAAAAAAGTAAGAAAATCTGAAACACTTTCATACTTTAAATACGCACTCAAGTGCTGCATATTAAAAGCGTATCATAATCCATGCGTCTTCCCTATTCTTTTTCCTTATTCCATTAAGTTGGAAAGTGTATAATTATTCATGAGTGTGCTTAAACAAATTTAAAATTGATATTTCTAACATCCTTTTTCTGGATGTAATACATAGGAAAAAGAAGGAAAAAAACGCTCAGAAAAATGCATAATTCGAACTGAATGAAAGTTTCAATAACTTAATTTTTTGTTATTTGTGTAACATGTTTTTTTGATTTGTGTGCTTGACCCGCATCCGCTAGCCACGTCAGAAGGAGAAACTTATTCAGATGTATTCTTTATCCAAGCGTAGCAGACGATAAAAGGATTTTTTTTAAATTAAAAACAGCGTATTCCAGCGGTTCTCAACTTTATAACGTCGCGCCCCACCCCTCACATTTTTCAGCATAGATTCAGTCTTTAACAATGAACTAATCTTTAACAATGAACATTTAGTCGAATTTTCTACAAAATAATGTTATCAGTAAAGTTTGAATGAACATTTAAGAGAAAATTTATATATTTTTGAGTAAAAATGAGAATAAATGAGATGATTTTTAAAAAACATGCATATCACAACTTGCTCTTTGGTTTTTCTCGCACCCCTCCCTCCTGCAAACGCTCTGCGTCCCCCTGGGGGGGGCGCCCCACTTGTTGAGAAACGCTGGCGTATTCTATAAGTATGTGCCATCTGTCGACGGCTTTGTAAAATAAAAACTCTTGTGTTCTTTTTTTTTTGGGGGGGGGGGGGGAATAAAAGATAGGGTTTTTTTTTTGTACATTATAGGAACAGTGTTCTTTTTTCGCGCGATAAAAAGTAGAATATATGTCAATCCAAGACTTTAACTGTCTTTATTCCAAATTTCATCTAAATCCGTCAAACCGTTTCAGCTTGAAAGAGCAACAAACTTACATACGAACATTCACATTTATAATATTAGTATGATGCAACTTTTTACTTTTGGCAACTGGGTTTGCGTAAATTTGCCAAGTGTACCAGAAATAGAAAGTAAATTATAGTTTTTGTTACAAATTTTTAACTAATTTTGCCAACTAGGTGTCTAATTTTGCCAAGTATAATAGAATTTCGCTAGTTTTAGGGTGGGGGGAGGACTCCCCCCCCTTCAGCAAGGGCCCTATTAACGAGGCTCCACAACACCAGAATGCGCGATTGTCAGTGAAAGTATCTCAAGGTGGATTAAAATCCTCCCAAAAATGCCCTTTGGCCATTTCTCATGAAATCCAGTTTTCAAAGTGTCGAAACGGTTTTTGCCAGAATGTCATTTCTATAGGCGCTGTTTTGTTCTCTTCTTTGCCTAAGCGAGAAAGTATCCACCTGACGTCAAGTGGGAATAAAAAAAGAACTAAAACAAAAAAAAACCACGGCCGATCGAAATAATTGGTCGTCCTTCCGACATTATACCTGTGACGGACATTTTACCCCGGGGGTCTGCAGCGACACATGCCTGGAATAGTTGGTCGTCATTTGTCATGGCCGGATGAGTGCTTTCGGAACCGCCCCTTCTGCAGAGAACACCTACTGCTGCAATCAATGTATGTTATGTTACTACACCAGTGCTTGCTCGGAAGATGATGTACCCTCAATAGACACAAAAAAATAGCATCGTAAACATTATGAGTGCACTTCTGGTAGTCAAAGCAAATACATTTTGCGGAAAGATGCAAGTGTGATCTGAATAGAGAGTCCGGATTGGACGGCATGTTAAATAATTCATGTTTTGATAATAACGACACAATTAAAATAAGACTTTCGCTGTTAATAAGAAATAACAGTATGCATGTGCCCTCGCCTCATTTGTTTCCTCTTTTAAACCGGGAGGGGATGAGTCAACATGGTCCTTATTTACTGAACTACATTGAATTATTTTACTTTTTTTGTGTGCGTGAGTCTTGTTCACGAACTTGTTTTGACGATAATATATTGTGATTGCAAATTAAACATCGGGTAAAATTTTCCGTTAATGATCTGGACAAGATGTCAGTCGCAAAACGTTTTTCAGCGGTCAGAAGAGAGTTCTTGTATTTTGAATTAATGTGTAAAAATTTGATCGTGCTGTCACACTTAGCTCATGGATTTTCCCACATTCGTTCTTAGAAAAGTCAAACAGAATGAAGAATTATATATATTGCTCGTATTTAAGCTGGATTGTAAGATTTCTTGCTTTTGGAATTTCAGGAAAATGAACTTACAAAGAATTAGTTCTACCCATGGAGTAGATATAAGGGATAGAAAGCGCTTTGGTAACCTAACTTGGGGCCTTGTCCCCGCAACTGACTTGCAAGATATCACTCGCATAATTCTTGCGCATCCAACTTTACTTAGTCTTCTATGAAGCATTTCTAACCAGCTCGCTCATTTTCGTTTTCATTTTTGTGCTTAAAAAAAAAATGGTACATAGCTGCTCTGCATACGAATGCAATTTATAATTCGTGGAAGGTTCTGGGATAACATTTCACAGAGGAGAGTGGCTTTTTTCATATTTTTAAAACACTCTTTTTATAACTGAAGAATATTCCAATCTATCTACTTCCGCTAACCCTAGGCGACATTTTTCCCGATAAGAGGGTTTGCAATGCGTCTGTTGAAAGTAAATTGTGCTTGTAGTTTACACTTACCATTCGCTAAATGTGGTGATAAAACACAAGTCTAGCGTCTGCCAGTGGCGCACACAAGGCAGGGGTCCATAAGGGATCTGGATCCCTACCTAAAGAGTTAGCCAGTTTGTTTCATTAAATAACGTAATTTTTAACATTTAAATATATTAGAAGACTTATTTTTAGCAGTTAAGATAACTAAATAAAGGCACGATGAACGAGAACCCGATATCAAAGAAAAAAAAAATTCATTTTTCGGGTGGTTGGTGTCAAATGTTCGAGTTGGACCGGATCCTGGCAAAACGAAGTCCTATGTGCGCCATTGGTCTCTGCGCACGTCCGTGCCACAAGTCACATGGTTCATCCTTGCCTCACTTTACCAACGGGTTTCGAATGGCAATGCGCTTTCTAGTATATTTCAACTCTTTGGTTCTACCAAACCCCTAATGTTTGACCAGTGACTGCGTCTTCTGCTCTAGTCAATGAGAAGAGGGCGTGAAACAAGCTGACTAGCCAATAGAGGGTACCTTCAGTATTCCACTCCCTTCGGAATTTTTATTGCATAGAGGCATTTTTCCTCCGAAAACACTAAGGCCACCTAGGTTAGTGTATCAGTATTAAAAGCAAATTCGATCAACTGAAATAATCTGCATCGATCGATGACTGTAGTAATCAAATTTCAAAAACAATTCTCTTCTCGTAAAAACTTGTTTTCGGCAAGTTCACTCCTTTCTTGTTTTCTCATTTTGAGTGGGCAAATTCGTTCTGGTAAAGAAAAGAGAAAAATTTTTCCATGAAACAAACATAATTAAAACTTTCCATTATTTTTAAATAGGAAAGTGTTCAAATGAAGGAACTTTTTATGGGTTTTTGTCCGCAAGATACTATGCACGGTCCATTTGAATTTTTTCCATTCTTTTGCTTTTAAAACGCAAATATGAGAAAGTAGCGTATAGTAAAATGTTTTTTACAGTACTATATATGTAGGTACCCTGATTATAAGGAATCCTAAACCGTTACTGTTATTGAGTATTTGAAGGTTGTCTTAGATAGGTGAAATGTTGCCAAGAGTGAGAATCTGTTCTCTGCTCTTCTGACAACAATCATGAAAGTTATTCAGCTACGGTCGAACATGAAGAATGGTTTCATGATTAAAAATTTATTTGTTTGAATTTCTTGTAAAAAATTCGATAACTTTTTTGCCAACCCAGTATTATCACTGTGTTTGTTACCCCACTTTCTTCATTTAATATTATCGTCTGCAGTGAGCAATATTTTTATAACACTTTTGACGGTATATTAATGTATATTCTGATGATAATTTAGATAGGAAAATGTGATTTTGAATGATTGTTGAATGTTTGATAAAGTATAGGGAAGTCCAAAGACCTGATGCTTCATATATCAAAAAATGTCAAATTCATGCCTGGAATGTTGAGGATGTTAGTTTTTCAGAAACATCATGTAGTATTGGAAGACATACATCTACTGCATCTAATTCTACACATGGAAAGTATTTTATTTGGGGTGAAATAGTAGTGGACGTAACAATAGACGCTTTATAGAATCATCATTAAACTGTACAAGCCTCCAATTTATTTGCTTCAAAATTTGCTTTTTTTTAATACCGCTAACTTTTACCATTTTTGTCCAAAAGAAATCTAATTTGCATTTATTTTAGGCAATTTTCAAAACAAATTCACACTTAATATATTTGGCCATCGTTCATCGTACAGCAAAGTTATATATACCATTTGTTTGCAAATAACATATACTCAAATCTCCTCTGAATTTAATTTGTATAAGGGGTTGCCTTCATACTTAATTCTGCATCAACTTCGTTTTGTCAGTGACAACATTCAGTTTTAACTTTATTAAACGAAAGAAAACATTCAAATTACCCTAAATATAAATTTTTGACAATTGCCTACAATTTTCACCAGTTTTTTTTACATATGGTACTCTAACTCATGAAAATAACACATTTTATTTAATATAAATTAAACTACTGAATGTAAAAATTTGGGATTTTACACAGACATGTAATATTACTTTCTGCATTTTTGTGAATAATATTAATTTAATAATCCATAATTCATATTAATACTTTATTAAATATTATAATAAAAGTAAATTATGCTTGGGTCGTTTAGTTCTAATAGTATGAATAAAAATCAGCTTCTTACTATCAATATTATATTATATGAGGTATGAATTAAAGTTTGAAAAAATATTTTAACATGGGGGAAGAGGGATTTCGAAAGCTCATAACTCACTCATATTCAGTTCAAATTTATTGAAAATTGGCATCCTGGATTAAAATCAGCTAATTTTTTGAAATCTGAAATGAAATCTAGGGGTTACTATTGGAAAAAAAAATTTTGGTGTGAATTTTAATATAGAGATGGCCCTTTATGCAATTTTTGTACATAGCAGATTAAAGTGTACGTCAATCGTAAACGATTGGTATATGTATGTAACTTTGCTGTACGACGAACGACGGCCGAATAAAATACAAGCGGGCTTTTTTTTCCGCAGCTGTACATTACTTTAAAATAATTCGATAAAATATTTGCAATTTTTCATGGAAGTTTTTTCACGTTCAAGGTTTTGTATATATGGTCTAAATAAATTTAAAGTGTACTAACTCTAAAGTGTTTAAAGAAGTTTTCCGGGTAAAAAGAATTAGTTTTCTTTTTCTTTCTTCTTTTTCTTTATTTATTTTTCTTTTTTTGAGGAGTATTAGGGGGAGCATAGTAAATTCTTGTCTTGGGGCCAGATAAACCTGTCGGTTGTAAGGATGGACGCGAGAAGAAAAATAGGCGTCTCGCGTCTCGCAAAACAACCTAAAAGCTTTGTCTCGTCTCGCAAAATCCCTTTATTGTAATGTTAAAAATGTTTGTCTAGTCTCGGAAAAAAAGCTGTAAATCTCTGTCTCGTCTTGCATCCATCCCTAGTCGGCGGCTCTAGTACCATGTACCCTATTGAAAATGATGCGTTTGTAGCATTTATAATTATTCTAAAGGAGCTCACAAACGATTTCCAATATATTGCAGTCTATGGGCAGTCATTCTTTTAACCGTATTTTAGAGATATTCAGCTATTTGAAATGAAACAAAAAAATGATATGCGTTATTAAGGATTACAAGATAAAGCTTTCCACCGAAGATCCTTATCATTTATAGTTCTTCTACTGGAGGATCCAAAACAATTCCAATGCATTATTGTTTATATGCAGTAAGTAATATTAATCCATTTCAAGCACAATTTAATCTATAAAGGACTATACCTGGCATTCTTAATAATTAAAATAACACTTAAAGCTCTTTTAAGGGGTCTCACAAAATCATTTTATTAGTGATATACGGCTGTTTTGAGATTATGTTCAAAATCTCGACAAGTTTTGACGATGATATATGAAACTTCGTTGGGAAGTGTTTTGTAATCGATGAGTTTGGCATGATTTAATTTTCTTGTTTACTTTAACGAGGATGTAATAAGGCAGTAAAAAATTCATGAAAACTATTAGCGTAATTTTCATCGTTTAGAATCCCTGTTTACACTTTTCCTGAAAGCATGAATAATGCAAAATGCATCTGCGTACATCAACTACTGTTTACATTTAGATTGGGAACGGCTTTAACGAATATCCACTGTTTCTCGCTAAATTGTTTACATTCTTCGTTAAATGTTTTGAACTCGTTTACATTTAGAACGGGAACAACCAGACAAAAGCTTCAGAGTTCTTCGTTAAAACAGAACGCACTTATCATCATAAATCATTCTGAAAAATGAACTGAAATGAAGCAAGAAAAAAAAATGCACGGTTATATTACGCACCCAAAATAACAGTCTAATAATAGTAATAAAAAAAAAATAATAACTTTCAAAAACCGTATCCACGTGTGGCAAGAGAGAGAGAGTAAGTGCATTTTAAATCATTCCAATTTTTTTATTTCTTCTCTTAATATCGCCATTTTCCGCGAAGCATCTCAGACACTCGCACCCGACAAAAGTAAAGATTCCAACAGAAAAATGAAGGAAAATATTAATAAATAAAAACGCCGTATCTCTTCGGACAGACACGCAAATTTCACAGACAGAAATTTATGTGCTTATTTTTCCAGTAATAGAGGGAATGCACTGCAATAAAGGCGTACGACCGACCAATAACAAAGGTCCTTTTGTTCGGATCTTTTTTCCCCCCTCTTGAAAGATAACGCCCCCATGACTGCTATAAAATTCTCGCCGTTTGTGGCATTATTAATTGTTTTTATAGTTCCGAATTACATTTGGATCCATGGATCGGACTGGAACGAAGTATGCGCAGTGCCAGTTTATTTGCATTTGTCGTGTATATAATTATCGTTTTTATTTTACTGCCATACCAATTATAAACGAGCGTGAAGTAACCTCTCATGAACAGATTAAAATACTGTAAGTTTAATTTGCTAAAAGCATAATTAGTGGCGTATTTAATATATATGAATGACTTTGAAACATTAAATGTGACTCCTATTATCAAGTCTTTTTTACACAAACAATCTATTGGTTTCATTTAGCAACAGAAGAATGACTTTGAAACATAAACCGTGAATAAGCTATCATTCAAAAGTATTTCTTACATAAACAATCTATTGATTTCATTTAGTAACAGGAGAAGGACTTGAAACATAAACTGTGAATCAGCTATCATTCAAAAGTCTTTCTTACATAAACAATCTATTGATTTCATTCATCAACAGGAGAATGACTTGAAACATAAACTGTGAATCAGCTATCATTTAAAAGTCTTTCTTACATAAGCAATCTATTGGTTTCATTTAGCAACAGGAAAATGACTTTGAAACATTAAATGGGACTCAGCTATCCAGGGCCGGCCCGAGGGGCGTGCGGGGCCCCAGGCGAAGTGCAAGCGCGGGGCCTCTTCTTTATCATGTCTTATGTAAGTTATTACTAGTATTGCTAGTACATATCAGCGTTATTTCTCGGCTTTTTTCGGGATATATCACAACCATATCTACCAAGCTCTGTCTAATGTGATATTAAAAAAATGGCCCAGGAGCGGGGCCTTAGGCGATCGCCTACATTCGCACCCCCTTGGGCCGGCTCTGAGCTATCATTCAAAAGTCTTTCTTACATGAACAATCTATTGGTTCATTTTGCAACAGGAGAATGACTTTGAAACATAAACTGTGAATCAGCTATCATTCAAAAGTCTTTCTTACATAAACAATCTATTGGTTCCATTTAGCAACAGAAAAATGACTTTGAAACATTAAATGTGACTCAGCTATTATCAAAAGTCTTTCGTACATAAACAATCTATTGATTTAATTTAGCAACAGGAGAATGACTTTGAAACATAAACTGTGATTCAGCTATCATTAACAATCGATTGGTTTAATTTAACAACAGGAGAATGTCTTTGAAACATCTGATTTCGATTCAAAAATTCATTTCAAAAGTTTTTCACTACATGAACAATCTATTGGTTTAATTTAGGGAACAGGGAAATTCTTCAATGCTTCAGGGCTACTTTGAACAAAGTAACAACAATTAATGAGACATCCCATAATAGACTTGCAACTTATTAGTTCTGTAAGGCATTAGTGCTCAAAATATTTATTCTAGGTAAGAAAATGCTAAAGTATGACTGAAAATGCTTCAGGCCTACGATTTAAAGCAATGTATGGGACAAATGGAAAAAATATTTTTGTTGAAAAATATTTTTGTTGTATCCAAAAAAAATTATTTGTCACAATTGTAACCGAATAATTTTATTCAATCAATGCAATTTTCGTTGATATTTCGTTGACCTTTGGTTCAAACAACAAAAACTCTGAAAATTTAATCAACTATTTTAACAAAACATAACATTTTGTCGAACCAACAAAAATAATCGGAAAAATTAGCACCTATTAATTTTGTACAATCAACATTTTCTTGCTTTTTAAATTTAATAAAATATTTTTTTATTCGTACTAAAAATACGCAAGTGTTGTTTTGTGTATTTTTTCACAGGCAAAGGGGGAAAAAAACTTCTAGAAAACACATTTCATCTCCCTTTTTTTAATTAAAAAAATAAATTTAATAATAATTAAAGAAAATAAAGGAATTCAAGCGTCCTATTTATTACAACTCCAGGGAAATAAGAGTAAATAAATAAAATTCAGCCCTATACAGGAAACTCCACGGTCACCCGCCTCCTAGAGCATTACTCAAAAATTCATATTCTTACTCCACCCCTATACCAAGGTATACCTTTATAGGGCGCTGCTTGTCTCCACTGATTAATTACTTTGATAATTTTAGCCCAGCGCGTGTCGTATCCACACTTTTTGCTAATTTATCACAAGTTCACAACGACAGATTGACTCTATATACGAGAGCGCAAAAAAATGCCGGAGCGCGTTAGACGTGTGCCAGAGGGGAAAATAATATAAATCTTCCCCTATTCCTGAAATAATTATGGGGACGAAAATTTGGGGAATAAACTCTAATGATGGGTTTGCCCGTCCCTTGTATGCCAACCCCCTAGGCATGGCATCGGCCTCATCCCACTTGGTTAAAATATCATAAGAATATTATACTGTAGAATTAGTATAGTATTATTAATGGATGATATAACATGTAAAGATCGTAAGAACGTTGGACGAAATTTTACCGCTATTTTGATAAATGCGTTTTATAGAAGTGCGTTTCGATCAGAAGCGTTCAGTTCAGGGAATGCCCCCCCCCCAGCTGGGGGGCACAGGGCACATATGTTTGTGAGGAACCCCCTGCATGAAAATTTATTGTAGAGCATTATTAAAACTGAAACAAATTTGCTATCTCAAATCACTCATGTGTAAACGTTTACATGATAGTCTAAATCTCTAACTTTTAATAATCCATTCTGAAACTATCTAAGCGTCTTGGCAAATAATGTAAAGTTGTTTTCACAGCAAAATTTTCATGAAGCTTTAAAATTATATTTAAAAAAATTGATATGAAGATTTGTAATTATTAAAAAATAAGCTCTTAAAATATCTACGAGCTTTAATATCAAAATATATTTTATAAAAACTGAGTGTTATAAATAATTTAAATTATAGATGCATCACTGTGGAAACTGGAATGAAGTGAACGTAATTTTACGTCCAAACCGCTTGGAGAGTTAAAATTTGTTTAAAAAGAAAGTTTGAAAAAAAAAATCATTTACAAAGGGAAAAACATTTTGTTGATTTGAACAAAATTTTGTTGATTCAACAAAAATTTTGTTGGTGCTGCGTCAAGTGAATAAATTTGTTGGTTTTAACAAAAGTTTTGTTAAATTAACAAAGATTTTGATGATTAATATACATATATTTATATTTCTTTGAAATAGAGCTAGGCATAATTTCAGTGTACTTAATTTATTAAATTAAAATTGTTGAGTATTTTTTTCATGTATTTAATTGGATAATCAAACATTTTAGTTTGATTTACATGCAAATAGTCTTTTATAGTGTTTGAAAGGTAGTTTCAATAGCGATTTTGATGCTGCCTTTTTGGTGGGGAGTGTTTTGGGCTCCCAAAACATAGGATCCCAAGGCACACACACCAAACACCTTAAAATCAGTCCTTATCAATCGTGCTCACGCCTTGGATCAGTCTCTGGTTCCGTAAGCTTCCCGCAGTTTTCTGAGTTCGAGAAGAAGAGATCCACTAATGAATTTTATTTTTATTTTTATGAAGTAAAACACTTAAATTCTATTTTCTCCCTGCTTGTTCTTAAAATGAAAAATCAGAAAGTATGACAGCTAGAAATATTTATTTCTTAATTTCTGCAAAAGACACTCAGAAGAAAAGACTTGCCATTTATATATATCCATCTCAGCAGAAAACATCCGATTGCTTGATGATTTTTTTTTTTCCTATTCCCTCCCAAAACTTCGTAGTCTTATTTGAAGTTATTGCAACTTCACAATTAAATAATGATGTATTATCATTTATAATAAAAATAAGCTTCAATCTTCCCATGGAGAAATGTTGAACCGTGATTTTGTGCTTAAACTTATCAGTGTAGCTGAATAATTGTTAAATATTTATCAGTAGAAAGAACACAGGCCATACAAAATTCTGAACTATTTCTAAGCAACAGTGTATTCGGTGGTTTGCTCTGTGTGTTTATATTGTTAAAAATGCTTGAAATTTTTGTACTGGTGAAAATATCTTTACTTAACTTTTTTAACTTTTTTTTACTAGATGCTCCGAAGCGATTTATATTGTGCTTGACTTGCCTCTCTTGACCTTAAGCAATGACCTTTCACTCGCACATCCAAAATCCGCCATTCATTTATTTTAAAGACCACCCTTGTAAACTTCTTTTTTGATCTCTGATCATGCACGTACTCCCAGTTTTACTCCAAAATTACTCTCGTGAAACATCATCAAGCGACAGGGGGAAAAAAAATAATAATTATTAAAAAAAGAAAAACAATTTACGATGGTGTAAGTCCCACTCATATCAGCTGCATCTATATCCAACCTGAAAAAAGGAAATGGCCAAAGCGAAATAGGTTAACACAATACTGCTCCGATGGTATCAAACCATTTTCTTCTCGTTCCACATGCAGAAAACGCTTAATAAACATCTCAGCTCGTCACTCTTTTTTCACTTTTGCGAAAGCAATCATGTGGCGTGCTCTTCCTAACAGACAAGTTCGGCCATCTTGACTAATTCTCAAACAGCGATCTTTGACTGTATCTCGCATTCACATCACCAAGTCCTTTTTGCGCCGCACCTTGTATTATATGAAGGAACATGCCCCATCTCGCACCATTTGTATGCACCCCGGCTTGATATAATCACACCCCCCATTACTATTGAGGGTGTTTTTTTTCGTTTCCTGTTTCCTATGCCCATTCGGCCCGAAGGAGGAAAGAAAAAAATTACACTCAGGTAAATTTTTTGAGATGACGGGTGCGGCCCTCTTTGTTAAAAAAAAAAAAAAGGTCGATGTGGGGGTCTTTCAAAATGAGAATTGGGAAAACAGAACAGCGCAACAATGATACAAATAGTCTGAAACGTTAGTTATGTTACACAGAGGAAACTGCTCATAATTATTCTCCCCCAGGAAAGATCAGACAGAGAGTGAAAATTGTTTTTTAAGAAATTTCCCGGCATTCAGCCTAAGGTTTTTCTTTTAAGAAATGATGAGACTTTGGAACAGCTTTCAAAAGAACCATATTACGTCATACGCTAAAACAAATTTTGGTTTGTCTTTCAACAAGATGTACGGCGTTGAAGATTTCTCTGTCATTGTTATAGAGCTGTTTCACCTACGTCATCGTCACTATGTCACACCTTAGCAACCAAATTTTTTGGTCAAACATTCGTTTATTCGAGAATGGTCATAAGCGGAAAACGTGGCTTTGTATACCTAAATATCAGAGTTGACCGAAAAAAAATTTCAGTGACGTCACGTGAAAATACTCTATGGTCAGGGCCTGATTATAACATTTTCGTGCCGAGGGCACTTTTGAAATTTTGTGTCCCTGTATTGGTTCAAAACCAGGTCGCGTCCGCCGATTTCACCGTTCGGAGTTTTTTCGTGGTTTTTTCTGAAACGTAGCGTATATACGGGTTAGGAACACTTAGAAAGACTCCCACGGAGGGTACCCCACCTCTCGGCCTAGATCCCTCGTGCAGATAATTGGCAATAATCCTACAACACCAATAACAACATTATGCCCTTCTATATATAGCTGACTCGGATTTTGTGATCCTATGTATAACTCTAAACTCAATTTTTTGGTCTATTTCTGCATGTGTGCCTAGGGCACGTGCCCCAAGTGTCCTTGTGATAATCAGGTCTAGATAAGAGTACAAACCTCTGTGTCCTTTCTACCCCCCACCCGAGGGGCGTAGCCAGAAATTTTTCATGGGGGGGTTACGACTGCTGCAACTCACATATATGCATTCATGTGTGTGATAAGGGAGTGAAGAATATACATTTTGTATGGCAAAAAATTTCTCATGGGGGGGGGGGTTAATGACCCCCTAACCCCCCCTTTGGCTACGCCCCTGCCCCACCCCATAAAAGATTGGTAATGGGGAAATAAAGGAATAATACTTTATGATTTAAATATATTACGAATTTTCGGGGAGGTTTCTGGGATTCAAATTAGGCTACCGTTCATTTCTTACTCATCAAATAATTAAAATTTGCCTTTTGTTGCATGAAAATCAGTTAATTAGAACATGAGGCTTTGTGTTTGCCATAGGAAGTATGAGATTTGGAAGTTTCTGTTAGAGATATTGCTTAGCTGACTACAATTTTTGGGTCTCATTTTTGGTGATATTGTGGTGTGATTTTATTAATGGGGCCTGTAATTTTGGCTTCCCTGCATTAGTATTACGTTTTCGATATATGCGACCAACAGGAAATGTCAATGAATTAGAATGTTGTGAAATTATAGGAAAAGTTCTAGAAGCATGTGCGGAAAGTAAAGAGTGCAGCTCGTCTCACACAGACAGTTGTCAGCTATCGCTAACAGAGAAACTTTAGTTCTGCTGAGAAGCTCTGAGAATTTGTTGTATTGCGTTATTATAAGCAATGCTTTCTCACTTTTTTTGAGAAGCCTATTTTTGAAGGCTGTTAATGAATTCTTCATTGTTGTATTCTGAGGAACAGTTGACAAGTCCTTTTCGAAAATTTCCACCGAGTTTCAGCCGGCGAAATGATTTTATTGTACATAAAATAGAGTATTTGAGAGTGCTTCTGCGATCACATGACTATCATATGTCAAGTTATTGCTTGTTAATTCCTGTGAACTGATATTACACACTTCGCCAAGGTTCTAGAGTAATAAAATTCGTGTTTCTTCATTTTAACTGGACTGTCTACTGAATCTTTCCATACACACTGGACTTTTAAGCAGCGAACCCAAAAACTAAACAGAGTTTTCTGCAACAATATTAAATTCATTTTCTACGCCTCTACAGGTTTCTCAAATGGCTGTCTTACTAAGACAGTTTATTCGTATTCACGCAAGATCTTCGAAGAAGAAATTATCCACAATTTGAGGCAGTAGAGTTACTCCCGCGATTGTTTCTCTACTTACTTGCTGAACTTAAAATTTCCGTTGGATTCTGCTATCCTCTCGATTTCAGCGATCATTGCCATTCCACCCAACTCCAATTTCAGGCAATCGAACGTAAATTAAATCAAAACGTATCATTTTCTGTTTGAATGTCCAAACCGCTATCGCCTGGCCATCTCCTGGATTGACACAGGGACACCAAAGATAAAGGGAAGAAGTGAAAATGGTTTGTTATTTCTCTGTCAGCGTTCGTGTAAGCTTATCTTGACATACCCATCGCTGGAGTTTCGGAGTCCTTACAGAACACATCCATCACGGAGTTTTGTCCAGATCAAATCGCTAATCACATATTCAAATTTTGGGCAAGCATGATCCAGTGATACATTGCCGTTTCTTGTTTCCAGACAAACGAAACCCCTGCATTCCTATTGTCTCTGTGCATATGATCAACTTAATGATATCTTTGTCCGCTGCGATCCCCCTGTTGCTAAATTTAGAAGGATCATGCACTCGGTCAAGCCATGCATGGTATTCATGTATATATAAGAAAGTGGTGTACAGATAAGTACGGTGATATCCTGCCTAATGATAAAAGTCTGGAAACGACGCATGCGTTTTTGTGAATGCGTCTGTTGTCGGCAGACCACCTTAGAGGACAGTGGAATAACGCAGGGATTATAGTGATTTGGTTCAATGTTAACGATTTCTGTTATTGAATATGAATGCTGATGAAGCCCCATTCAAACACTAAAGGAAGACTTAATTTTGAATTAATAGCTCAATGCATACATGCAAAACTATAAACCACTGAACCGTATGTGTTGTGCTTAAAAAGTTAAGAAGTAGTTAAGTGGTTAGAATTTAAATAACGGACGGGCACTTGACGATCAGGCATTCGGCACCATAGCGGCCCGGAATAATGGCCATTCGACTATGGGGCACCCAGAGGGCTGCCAAAGTTACACCCCATGAAGAAACGGACGATTTGACACCCGAGCCCAAACCGAGAATCGAACCCGGACCCAAGGTGCATAGAATGTTTTTTTTTTTTTTTTTTAGCCAATACACCACCTGGTCGCGGTAGGGTACCATATCCCAAATCTGCGGGAACTGGATCCCGATGGATCCAGCACAAATTTGCCTGACTAGTCCCCCTGGATTAGAATCGTATTTCATCTGCATCAAAATTGATATCGATTAGAATTCTAATAATCAGACTGCGTGCGATTACTATAATTGTAATACAGTTAGACTTCAATAGATATTGCACAGATTTACTCTCAGACACCAAGTATCAAGAAGACGGGGGTTGATCTTATCTGAAAATGTTTGGAACTTTTTTT
Organism: Cheiracanthium punctorium; assembly: GCA_038373885.1. Taxonomy (NCBI): domain Eukaryota; kingdom Metazoa; phylum Arthropoda; class Arachnida; order Araneae; family Cheiracanthiidae; genus Cheiracanthium; species Cheiracanthium punctorium. Next base: position 126,633 of record JAWZYV010008001.1, on the reverse strand, counting down.
TCCCGTCACATAATTAATCTGGTCTGACGTCAATTGCCATTTTAAAATAGTGACACAAAAAATTACGTCAATTTCTTTGTTCATTTTGGTAATTTATTGCTTTTCATACAGAATTTTGCACAAAAATACTAGTTACGAGATTAAAGAAAAAAGAGTATTCGTTTAAGATCGGAGATATTTATAACACAGGAAAGTATTCTTTTACTATAATGTACCTTAAATACAGTGCTTTTATAGTGTAACAGCGTTTTACAATCTATTGTTACGAATTTTAGGGATGGGGAAAAATTTAGGCTGCTATTCGTAATTTACGTGTCGAATAATTTGAATTGGCATTTTGTTCCATGTAAATTGGTTAACTAGAACACTAGATAGGGAGCTTTGGGATTCCTCATTGTCACGGGTTTGGCGATCTCTCTTGAAATGTTGGCGATATGGCTTGGCTGACTTTAGTTTTGGGGGCCAAATTTATTGATATATCACGATTTTGTTAATGGAGCCATGTTACTGTATGTTTCCCTGCATTAGTATTAGGCAAAAGCATTACCATTACGCATACTGACGACTTCAAGAAAGTACTACCGAAGCAATTATGGGGAATATTCGAGAAGCATATGCGAAAAGTACAAAAGGGCAGCTTGCCTCACAAGTTCAGTTCCGTTTTGAGTATATCAAGCTGCATTGAGAGCTGTCTATAAGCTACGCTCTCTTGCTTATTTTGAGAAGGCTATTTTTGAAAGCCGTTTGTGAAATCTTCATTCTTGTATGTTGAGAAGCAGCTGATAATTCCGCTTGAGAATTTCCACCGAGTTTAGAATGAAGAAAGATTTTATTATATGCTAAATACAGCATCTGAGAAAGTTTTGTAATAAGCTGACTGCTAAAAATCGTGGTGCTGCTTGTTAACTTCTGTGATGAGGGGATTGTTCGTCAAGTTTCTAGAGCCAGAAAATTTGTTTTTAGTCCTGTCATCTAGGCTGTTTACTGGAATTTTCCGTGTACACTGGAGTTTTAAGCTACGTACCCGAAAATTAAACAGAATTTTCTGCTACAGTATTTATATCGTTCATTCTCCCTTCCATTTTTACTTTAACTAATACATTTGGCCATTTTTATTGCACATTTAAATTTAGACTCATTGATTCTGCGGAAATTTTTGATTAAAAAGAGCCAGAAAATTTTACTTTCATTTTATTTGCTTTGTTTTTAGTCGAAAACTGCTAATCTAGCCACAACGTAGAGTTAGAAAAAAAAATGGTAAATTTAAAAATTTTCGTTAATCAATCAGTTAGTAAAAATATAATGGAGTGAAACAATTTTAAAGATGTCCAATCTTTTTTTGGAGAAAATAAACTGTTCTTCCAAAGTAGCTTTGAGAAAATGCTAGAACATGCAAGTTTTGTGATGTTCTATTAGCCACTAAAAATTTAATATAGTGGAACCAGTGGAGTAGCCAGAAATCCTTTAGGGGAGGGGGGGGTTACGACTGATGCAACTCACATGTATGTATACACAGTAAAAAAATTCAGAAACGTTACATACTTATAGCGGAAAGGTTTCCGAAAGTATAGCGTAACCTACCGATGCTCTACTCGAACTCACGATTTCGGAAACATAACCCATATTTCGGGGTAAAGTATTTACGGGGAAGAGGAAATCTTTATTTGGGACTTCGCGCGCATGCGCCAAGTGCCAAGAGACGGATAAGAGTGAACGCGTTTTCCCTAATAGCACAGATGGTCACAAAAGAGTTGCTGTGACGTCACAGAGGGTCACAATTGTCACAGGACTGTCACATTGTAACTTCTTGCACAGCCCGATTATGACCAACAGGTGCCCCAGACATTGATGAATTTGGGGGTCCCCATCTATAAAATTTGTTTTCTTTTTCATAATATTTTGATATATAAAAGAATATTTCAGAACAACATTTGAAACTGGGGGACCTGGGCAAAGTCCCGATTTGCCCATGCGATAATAAGGGTCTGGTAACTTGTGAGTGATGTAAATTCACTGTGTAGTCACTGTGAAGTTTATTTGTGACTAGTCACCAGGTGACGTCGCCGGATGAATACTTAAATAAAACGGGTGAATACTTAAATAAAACAGCACATTATCTCCTGAAAATAATTTATGTGGAAGAAAAAAGATTTAAGATTTTTAATTTATATTTATTAACTAGCTGAAGTACCCGTTCTTCGCACGGGAATGAATGGACTTTTTGATATTACGATTTGTGGGGATTACTATTTATTGTAATAAAGAGATATAGCAAAATGGATATCGCTTTATATTGTGTTCAATAACCATGCATACCGAATTTCAAGGCAATCGTTTGTACGGTGCAGAAGGCCATGCGGCGTAGCGCAATCTAGTGGAGAGTTTTAGCAAAACGGATACGGCGGAAATATTCTTCGCATTCAGATATCGATGAATACGAAATTTCAGGACGATCGGCTGGACAGCCCTGACGACGCGACATCTAGTGGCAAATTATATAGGAAAATGGATAGCGCCAAACTCTTTCCCGTGTTCAAATATCTTTGTATACCTATTTTCATAGCGATCAGTTGCACAGTCAAGAAGTGATACACTGCAGCGCGATCTAGTGGTTAATTAAAGTAATGATTTGCTACAGTGCCGTCAAGTGGCGAATTATAGCAAAATGGATAACGCCAAAATATTCTCATTGTTCAAATAGCTATGTATACTGATTTTTATAGCGACCGTTTGAATGGTCAAGAATTTGGCCTGCTGCAGCGTCATCTAGTAGCGAGTTAAAATAATAATGCATTGCAGTGCCATCTAGTGGTGAGTAACATCAAAAGGAACACAGTTAGAATATATTCTTCGTGCTGAAATGTGTAAGTATAAGAAATTTTATGCCGATCGGTCGAACGGTATAGAAGTTGATGTGTTGCAGCGCCATTTAGCGGCAAGTTACAGCAAAATAGATACTGAAAAATATTCTCCGTGTTCTAATATCCGCGTGTACCAAATTTCATCGAAATCAGTTGGACGATATTCGCATAGTAAACGGTAAACGGAATAGAATTCGCCGTTCTGCTGCGCCACCTAGTGGCAAGTTAGAGGAAAACGGAGAGCATAAAAAGCTTCTCAATGATAAAAGACTTAGGTGAACCAAATTTCATGGTGCAACGGTGCTGGAGTTTTTCAACCTCATACACACATACCAACATTCATTTTTATCTATAACCAGTATCATTATATATCCCAGTCTCGATGATCAGAGATGACCCAGATCAATAAAAGCCTCGCCAAAGTGCCAACATACGCCATTTTGCAAGAGTTTTTTCAGGAAATCATTCGAAGCATTGACTTAGAAGCAATCAATATGGGAAATGGTTCGGCCGCCAAAAAGTAAAGCACACATTTATTTGAAAAGGGGAATCCCTTAATACAACCGAATTTTTTAAAATTATCAACTATAACGTGTTTTATTCATCGTTACTCCGATGTACTAAATGAGAAGATTTCAATTTTCTGAAATTTGGCGGAATTCCCGCAACTTAAATCAATGTACTCAATTGGCGAGAATTCTGAAGATAGATCGCTTGAAATCCCTTAATAACTGCATTATTTCTTCACGGATCATTAAAATTTAACGCTGTATTCTAATAAAACCTTTGCACTTGCTTTCAAAAATCTATTTCCTTAAGCTCTCAATAAATTGCGCCAAGCCGAAAACTGTGCAAACCGCTAGAACTCACTTTCTCAAAATCAGCATTTGAGCCATTTTATTTTTTCGCCAAACTAAAAAAAAATTACATATTAGCCTCGGAAATCTTCAATTCTTATTGTTTTGCGTATAAAACATTTCATTCCTGCTCAGATTTCCCATGCACACGATATTATAATAAAAAATTAACAATCTTACAAATATAAACTAACAAAAAAAAATCATTATTATTCTTTTATTTTTACTTTGAGAATTTAAAACATCTTATTCGGCAAAATCGCCACACATGGCAACCACGATCCTTATTTCACACTTTTTTCACTACAGGGGTTACAATTACGGAAAGGTTTTTGCATGGAGAACATAAAAAATTTCTTAAATTCCGGGAACGGGTGGACTTTCAAAGTTTTAAAGTCGACTATGATTTATTCTATATTATTTTACATATCTGTGCAAAATTTCAGGCTGATAGGTCCATTTTTGTGGATTTGTATACAACTCAAATCCACAAACAAACAAACAAACAAACAGAATTTCATTTTTATTTATAAGATTATGGTATTGTCTCTCCATTTACAAAATACTCCAAAAAAATTTTAAGTTTCCAAAACAAGCCGTACCACAAATAACTTTTGCAGCAGTCAGTTTACTTTTAAAGCAAATTTCGGCAAGACAACCGCAGCGTCGTGGTACCGTTCTTTCTTCCGATTGCGTAGGTCCAGTGTTCGATTCTGGTTCTGGTCGCTAGTCCTCACCGCTCCTTCTGACAGAGTTTGGTGCTGCCATCTAGATTAAGATACTAGAAACGCTTCATCTAGTGCATGTTACTTTTTTCTGAAAAACTCGGAAAGGTTACTCGTTAATTCGGAAACCTTTCCGAAATACACGGAGAGGTTACTCAATATTTAACCAAAATATACAGAAACGTTACCCATCTTTTCCAGAAACCTTACCTAAAATGCAAGAAAATAGGAAAATATGTTTCCGACATATGCAGAAACGTTTCTAAATACTTTACCCGCATGGTTCGGAAACGTTTCCGCAATTTTGAACTACAAGAGCTGCCCCATTTTTTGGGGTAACGTTTCCGAATTTTTTTTTACCGTGTAGTGTATACGTGTGTGATAAGGGAGTTAAGAATATACATTTTGTATGGCAAAAAATACCTCTTGGGGGGGGGGTTGTTACGCCTATCCCCCCCTTTCTACGCCACTGAGTGTAATACTTTTGAAAATGTCCAATATTTGTGAAGAAAATAGACTGTTCTTCCCAAAACAACTTCGAGAAAATGATAGAACATGTATTGAAAAAATTATTTTGCGTTGAATCAACAAAACTTTTGCTAAATCAACAAAACTATCCGGTTGAAATAGCGCCAACGAAATTAATTTTTTTTAATTATTTGATTATTTCAATAAAGCAATTTGAAAATTTAAAAAAATTGGTTTAAGTAACCAAATGTTTTGCTAATTTAACCAAATTATTTGTTTTAAAGGTTTATTTCGTTAAAATCCACCATATTAATTGTTTGAATTAACAAACTTTATTTGTTAAGTTGTGTTGTGTTGCCTCATTAAAAATAATTAATTTGTTGATTTTACTGTTATGTTTTTAATCCACAGACAGTTGGTTGAATGTTTGAGAGGTAGGAGTAAATAATTTATCCATTCATCAAAATCAATACTTCGATTTAAGTGTTTTTATCAATCTAGAAATTCAATTTTATTTTCCCCAGACAAAAAATTTGATAAGGCAATCCAAAATCGCATTTGCGTTCGTAATAAAATTCCGTGATCACTCGCGTAATAGTCGCCCTCGCATAATAGTCGCGCCCCCGTTTACAAGCAGTAAAAATCGCCAAACTATTTTCAGAGTATAAAAACCGTAGTCGCGTATTTAACTTTCATTTATGTCTATAAAAATATTACTATAAAAAGAAAAATGCCTCTTCTTGTGTACAGTTGAAGGAAAGATTATTTAATAGACTGCAGATAGACTGGAAACATTCAGTTAGTTATTTTATTATAGTACCAGTAATGTTTTAGCATTAAAGTACACGATATCATGTAACAGATTTTCCCACACAATAGTCGCACCTAGACTTTCAAAATGAAAAATTGGCCAAAAGATGCGACTATTACGCAAGTGAACACTGCATATGCACTGTTTGATTAAATTTTCCCTTATGACGATATCTATAGTTTATTCAACTTAGTAAAAATGATCCAAATTGAAGGGGGGGGGGAAATATGAGTCAGTTATTTTCAAGTGTCTGGTAGCTCTCTCTCTCTCTCTCTCTCTTTTTATCCTTCTTTTTTGCTGGAAAGACCAAATAAACACCTGCTGTCTAAATGATCATTTATACAATCACTTAACTAGCAGAATTTATGTGCTTTGATACAAAGCTAATAAAGATTTCAATAGCCAGAATGTTTTATTTGGAAAGAGAATGTATTTTCATTTAGAAAGAATAAAAAAAAGATCAAAATGCTAATCATAAATGATTTTCTTTCTGGCATGGTATACGAATTTCAACTGTTTTTGCCACATAAAGCCGATATGGATGTGTGTTCCGCTTTAAAACTTAAACTACAAAAATATTTTCGAAACATATAAATGTAATAAATACATAATGTCGGTATTGTCCAGCTTAATCTATATTTAAGATTTTGTTTTTCCAAAATATCTTCATCGAACCTATATGCATATATTAACATTTTCACGAACCAAGATTTTTTACATCATTAGCTATTTTGCGGCCCGTTATGTTGTTGAAAAGTGATTCTGATTGTTTTAACTTAAGTTAGTCTAACGGACACTGAGAATCTTTTTGCTAAATCTTTAGAAACTTATAAAAAATCTGAAGTTTAAAAAATAGATAACTGATTAGGCTTACCAAAGTTTTTAACAAACTGGGTAAAGGCCCAGTTTATCTTTGCACTTGGTATTATCCATTTTTAAACGTATTGGCAGAAGACATTAATACAGACATGTCTTTGATTCTTCCATAAAATAAGAATTTCTAGAATTTCTCCTCTAGGCGGGACTGGGTCAGTTTTTCACTGCCCTGCGCATGTCCTTGATGCATGCGTAAGTTGACTGTCAAGCTTTTTCAAATTTCATTCGTTCTGACTTTCAACAAAGATGTTTTGTTAAATTTAAAGTCATTTGGTTAAATCAATTTGGTTGAATAAAACAAACTTATCAACGAAACAAAACTACCAAACTACTTAACCAAACAAGTTTTGTAAAATTCAACAAAACACTTTTTAGCGTGTACAAGTTCTGTAATGTTCAAAACAAATTGGTGAGAAAATTAAACAATAACTTTAATAATTGGCTACTGTTAGAACCTGCTTTAGGGCGAGATTCAAGTGAAACACAATTCGAACGTTTTCCGCGCCGAATAGGGGAAACTTCGAAATATATCAATGTTTCTTATTCAACTGAAACAAAAAAATCGTGTTTTGATCACGTGACAAGCGCGATAGGTTTGTTCATTGGAAGCATTCTGGGGACTAAACTTGGAACTGGAGACTGAAAAACGTTCGATTCGAACTCGATCGCGCGCGTTTCACTTGAATCCCGCCCTTAATCGAATGATTATAATATTTTTTTAAAAATCGAATTTCTTGGTATAATGCAAATTAATTGATGATGATAAATGATACATTTATCCTTAGGACTTGAAAAAAAAATCTTGAGATTTTACTTACAGTTTGATATTCGAACTAGAAAGAGATAAACAATCCGGTTTTTTCTCTCAAATAACCAATTATAATACTTACACGGACTTTGCAACTTGCTATTAGAATTAGACGGTTCTATTCGAAACAACAACTATTCCTAAAAATAATCGATTCTTATTGCAAAAATAATAAGTTTAATACAGATGGGGAGCCTAGAAGGATTAAGCTTTGTTATTGCTGTTGTATGTATTGTTCTAATTTGGTCCTCACCAGTTACGGTATATTAAGAGAGAATTACGAACTGAAACACAAATATTAAGCCGATTATATGAAAAGTTTTTAGGGAATTACTCGACCCTGTAAATAAGATCATCTCCAGATTACGGTAATAATTCCCAGAGTTATTATTTGTCGTTTTTTATTAATAGAACTCTTTTAATTCCGAAAATGAAAGTAATAACGTAAAATTGTTATTATATTCCTATAGAACATGCAATACATCGATTATTTCAGTTATCTTAACCTATTGAATGTGCTATTACCTTGCTATTAGCTGTGCTGTTTTATCTAAAAGTAATGAGATTTGTTGCCTTGTGGATTGTAAAAACTAGATACGCATCCGTAAATAAAGTAAGTTTTCATGAATAGTAGAAGGTTTTAAGAATATTTATAATTATTTAAAAGGTGTTTCAGAATTCTTATTCTTACGTTGAATTTTATGAACAGCTTAGAAAAGATAGACTCGAAACCAGTGCTCTAATTGAACGCTAGAAAGTGTTAAGTTGAATTTAACAAAATTTGTTTGCATAATTAGTTTGGTAGTTATGTAGTGCTGATTTAACAGAAGTTTGATATTTCTACACGCGAGTGGCTTTGCCTCCTCAAACTCCTTTATTTTTCTTTACAGTAAACTAGATTTCCAATGTTTACATTACTGAAACTTAGTTTGGGTTCCAAAAATCCAAGCAAGCAGCTATGGAGAGTGCCCACTCTTATAACATACCTCCGTGTATATTATGAAGTAATACTAAAATTTTAATAATGAAAGTTTGCGCTCATAAAAAAGGCGTCACTCTACTTACAACCCTTGAGAAAAAGAAAGAAAAAGGGATAACAATGCGCTATTTATAAAGGATTTCCATTTATAACAATAGTTTTTGGCGCGTTTTGGCGATAAACGGCAAAATTTCGAGAAAATCGCATAAAACGTCAAATAAAAAATATTCGATTTCAAATTTCGAAAAATTTTCGATTTCAAATTTCGAGGTATGCGGGACCTGTCCTGACGAATTCGCAAATAAAATTTGGTTGGCCTACAATTACCCGTTTCAGAGCTACGCGACCGACAAACAAACATTTTACACTTTGCTTTATTGATATAGATAGATACTGTCATACTAACAATAAATGCATGAAGAAACTATTAAATACTAGAAGTCAAAGCCCGTTGTGGGGGCAATTACAACGGACGCTAGAAAAAACTTTTGACTGAAACATTTCTACGTTCAATATATTTAATTTTCATCCACCTAAAATAAATAACTTCATATTCAATTTTTATTATATACCCAAATCGAATTTCATGCTCTTCTGGAAACGCACAGAAACTTTTCGCAGTCGAAAGATTTCGTTTTGTGTACACAGCCATTAAATATCTGTGCAGACGATTTATTTCTGGACGGGAGGGGGGGGGGAGACATAATAATAATAATAATAAACTGTGTAATCTGGAAAATCTATTTTAATCGTATTAGAATCCCAATTGTATGACATCATATTCACTCGAAATAGGTAATTTTGTCACGCAACTGATTCACTTTTTTGACGGAAATAAAATGGCGCTGAAAATAGCGAAAAATCACTTAAAAGTGAGGGAACGGGTGGATTTTCTGATTTTTGAAGTAGCGCAGATTGTTTGCTATATTTTTATGCATAATTACGAAAAATTTCAAGCGGATTGCATAAACGGTGTAGATGTTATTAGGACTTTTCTGTTAACTTTGTAATCTTTTTGCAGTAGTGACGGAAAAGTTTTACCTTGAAGTCAGGGATCAGCGTAACTATATAGTAGGATGATAATCTTTAAAGAATAACTTCCCATAGAGCGCAATGTATTGGGGATATTTTGAGTGCTCTCTGTAGAAAAACTATAAATGTTAAATCGACCATTTTCAATAGGGGACATGGTACAGTAGACAAGAATAACATATATGAATTTCGTAGAAATCGATGCATATTTACGCGAATTAGAGCTCGGACGGACGGACAGACGGGCAGGCACACACAAACCGAAATCATAAACTTGAAAGTGTTAAAAAGATGAAAAAGTACAGCGAAAACCGCACTACATGCTGCGAAACACAGAGGGCCGCTAGGGAGAAATTTTCGCGGACAGGAGAGGATTTCAAAAGGGTTAAGAAAATTATCGACCACTAAGGTCGTGCCTGTGTGAACTGTGTCATTATAACGACTACGTTTATGGTTTTATTTTTAAAAAATTGGGGTCGTGTTTCAAAAACTCAATTCTGAACTCTAGAATTTCTTTCTTTTAACCAATATCCTAAGAAAACAGAATTCTAAATAAATAAACAAACGCTTATAGATTTACAAAAAAATAAATAAATAACTAAATGTCACAAAAAAAATCGAAATAAAAGTTATGATTCAAAAAAGTTGAAATCAAAATCCATTAAGATACATTTTCAGAAAAACACTACAATTAAACAACTTTAAAATACATTTTCACAAATATTTGCTTGTTGCACAGGAGTTTACCCAGAAAAGTTGTCACCAATTTCCATGACGTCATCCTTGCGATTCTGGATAGCCAGTCGTAATTAAGAGACCATGTTCCGCAATTTTTTTTTTTTCAAACAATCAAGGAATGAATTGTATCGCCTTCTGTTTACAAATGAGTTTCATTTTCTCAGTTGTTTGCACTCGTCATTTCATATTACGTTCGATCCCGGAATTATGACGGACAGGACTTTTCTTATTTAGATTATTATATAATTACTAGCTGCTACCGCGACTTCGTCCGCGTCGGCTTTAGAATTAGGTCAGAGAGAAATGAAGCTTGTGTGAATAACAAATATGTTTGCACTGTTGACTAAAGTGACTGTATTTAAATATTATTTACTTTTTACTTATTTTAAAGGAAGTATGGTATAATACATGGTAGTAAACTTCATTTCAAATAAGAGAGTATGCAGAATTACTAAATTTAGATTTTTTTTTTACGCATATGCGATAGGGACAGTTACGACAATAATTGCGAACTATTTTTAGTGTTCTTGTAAAAGACATATTTATGCTACTTGTATGAATTTTAGCCATTGTTAATCAGGAATAGTGCAGTTTCCTATTTGTGAAAAAGTTCTAGAATCGGTTCTGTAGTTACAGAGATACATAGAGCGTAATGTATATAGAATTATTTTGAGTGTTCCTGTAAAAGAACTATTTATGCTATATGCATGCATTTTAGCCTACAATACTCAGGAATAGTGTAGCTTTCTATCACTGGAAAAAGTTTTGGAATCGGTTCAGCAATTACAGAGATACATATAGAGCGTAATGTAATTCTTATGAGTAGCCTGTAAAAGAACTAATTCGTGATATATGCATAAAAGGTAGCCTATAATATTCAGGGCCCCACCAGTGGCTCAGAAGTTCTGCTTTCGAAATTGGAAGGCAGGAGGTGCCATGTTCAAACCACGGTCGCGCCTATCGACCTAGCCGGAGTTTTCCTGGTTTTCTCCGAAACCTCGCGTAAATACGGGCTAGGATCCTTAAGAAAGTCCCCCACAGAGGGCAATCCCCAAATAGGTTCAGGACACTAGTGCAGTCAATCGGCCTTAATCCACAAATAAAGAAACAATAATACTCAGGAATAGCGTAACTTTCAATAAATGAAGTTCTAGAATCGATTCAGTAGCTACTAAATGCCCATAGAACGTAATGTATTAGAATTATTTTGAGTGCCTTTGTAAAAGAACTATTTATGCTACATGCATGAAAGGTTGCCTGTATGTTAATCCAGGGTATACGCTATCTTTTATACTCATCCAAATTTTATCCAAATCCCTTCAGCCATTTTTGTGTGATTCAGTCACAAACATACAAATACACAAATATACATATTTATATTATTGGTGAGATTCGGAAATTTATGAACCTTAAGAAACACATTTGGACTTTATGCTTTTTAATATCTCTCTATTCTAAAAAAAAAGTAACTTCCACCGCTGCCGATGTCAAAAGCTTGTTCTGTTATCTCCTCCGAAACCGTGGGGATTTGAGTTTCGACGAAGGGGTCCATGGATTCGGGAAGCCCATAAGCTGACTTAAATTTCAAAATTCTAATTATTTTAGAAGATATTAATAGGAAACGGAAAAAAATAAGCATAATGGTTGCCAGGCTTGTCAATTTTCGCCTGCACAAAATCATTCATGCCTTTGCAACAAAGCAATTCCTGCGGGAAATTAGCAAGCATGAAGTAGAATTACACCATTTTTACGCCAAATTAAAAAGTAAGTGAAATATTAAGTCAAAATTTGTTACACGAAGTTCATAATTTTCAAAAAGTAAGTTCTCTTAGATAACAGGAGTTTAAAATCGACGCCATTTCGTTTTTCTAATACTCTTTCTAATGATAATTGTAACTGATTTAAAAAGCGCTATTTTGGCATCAGGAACGATCTGGAAAAACGCTATCTCAAGCAGGGTGAATCTAAGTACTACGTGTGTTCCAAAATGTTAGCATTCAGTATCACTCTATTCTAAAAAAAAAGTAACGGCCGCTGTCAAGAGCTTGTTGGGCTCTCTTCTCCTAAACCGTGCGGATTTCAATTTGAGAAACATGCCCACGGATTCGGAAAAATCCGAGGAACCTGATAAGCTGACTTAAATTTCGAAAATCGAATTATTTTAGAAGATATTAATAAAAAACTGAGAAAAAATAATGATTGCCAGATTTGGCATAAAATCATTCATTCCTTTGCAACAAAGCAATTCTAAGTATGTAGAATCGCGTGCAATTGACAAACATGAAGTAGAATTACACCCATTTTACGCCAAATTAAAAATTATATGAAATAAATAATTCAAAGTGTGTTACACAAAGTTGACAATTTTCAAATAATAAGTTCTCTTAGACAACAGGAGTTTAGAATGAGCGATTATTCGTTTTTCCAAAACAGAATAACTAATTCTAACTGATTTTAAAAGCACCATCTTGGCATTAAATACGATGTGGAAAAATGGTATCTTTCCAAGCAGGGTGAATCTAAACCGCGAACTCAAAAATGTTAGAACCCAATATCTTGAAAATGAAAAATAATTAAAATGCAGATTATTTTAAAGCCGGTTCGGTCCAGCTGGAGTATTTGCTACTAGTAGAAATATTGGGTGCCGTTAACTATGCCATTATAGCAGTTATAGTACACTTTGGATAGTTGCCAGCGCGGCGAGATGATATAATTCGTGGTGCTAAATACGCCAATCTGCAAAGGATTATGTATATGAAAATATGGATAATGGTTTTGCGGGAGCCTTACATGAGCAGTAATTCTAGGTTGTGAGCATGTGTAAATCGCCAAATAACGCAAAGTTGCCATTGGTGGCAAGCTATCCTAGCTGTTCGGTAGTTTTTATCAAAGAAAACATATGAAGTACTGTTTTCTTAAAGCTAATTATTAACTATACATATACGCAAGTCGCCAAATTATGAAAAATCGCTATAATTGACTAATATGCTAGGTGCTCCATGGTTTTCACATAATTAAAAATAGTGCGAAGTTTAAATTTTTAGGTTCCAAGGAGCATGCAAAAACCAAGCAATGTGTTGCTATGTTGGCTCGGTAGCATTCTATCTGATCCAACCTTTGGGTTTTGTCTGTTGAAATTATGCCTTTTTTACGAATAAGCCTCATGAGGGGCCGAATGCCTCATACGAAAAGCGAGCATAGCGAGTCTAGGGGGCCTTGGCCCCTAGTTTTGAAAATGAAAAATAATTCAAATGCGTATTATAGTAATGCTGTTAAGTTCAGCTTGGGTATTTTCCACCCGTAGAAATATTTGATGGCGTTAATTATGCCATTATATTTCGCGGTACTAAATAAGCCAATCTGCAATGGATTATGTAACTGAATATATGGATTACGGGTTTCCCGGTAACCTTACATGAGCAGTAATTATCAGTTATGAGCATGTGTAAATCGTCAAATAATGAAAAGTCGGCATCAGTAGGCAAATATCGAAGCCGTTTCTTTAATTTGGGTATTAAGTAGTATCCCTGCGGCCATTCCCGCCAAACTATTTTTTTGTCAAATGTGTTGGCAAACTGTTGCCAATTGTTTACCAAACCATGGCTCACTTGGATAAATACAGGCTGTCCGAAAACCAGTTTCTCCTATGGGATTTTGCGTACGAGAAAATTTTCGCTTCTTCGCCGATTTGTCGCTTTTACTTAACGAATCACTGTTGCCATCTCTGCCGGAGAAAATATGCCTAAAATCAAAGCTAAAAGTATCCAGGAATGGATAACAATGGCTGCATTCGTAAACGATAAACTCGTTGCACGAGTGCAACTCGTTTGGCGTTTACGAATGCGGCCATTGTTATCCATTCCTGGATACTTTTAGCTTTGATTTTAGGCATATTTTCTCCGGCAGAGATGGCAACAGTGATTCGTTGGGTAAAGCGACAAATCGGCGAAGAAGCGAAAATTTACTCGTACGGAAAAACGGAGCTTTTTGGACAGCCTGTATATATCCCAGTGAGCCATGACCAAACCATCAATAATAACACGTGTCTGGCATTCATCTTGGCGAGAAATCGCTCGCCTTCTCGGACCGCCAGATAATGTGTAAGTACCCCAATTTGTTCAAAATATTTTAATACTCTTCGAACGAAATCAATTTTATTTTCCATACACTACTCTAATTAATTTTGCAAGGAAAACGTCCACTTAGGAGACTTTATCTATCGGCAGCAGAATAAACGGCATCTGTTTACTTATGCACTGCACTCTTCTACTTCTTATTTCCTGTCCTGCACTCTTCTACTTGCGATCGACTAATTTCTTCAGATCCTCGCTTGAGTCTATTGCAGCCAAAATGTCTGAGTCCGTGATCTCAGTACTTCCCCTGCTGATAGCTGCATTCTCCGCCAACTCGAAAATCTCGAATGCAATGTACTCCAGGGCGGACACCAGATAAATTACGCATTCAGGATGGATTACTTTCGGAGTTTTCACTTGCCACATTTCGTAAATGTTTTGAGCAGGAAAGACGAGTACATGCTTGGGATCCAACTCTTGCAAAGATAATCTACTGTTAGAAGTCATGTTTCGCTTTCGGATATTTCGCTAAATAATTTTTTTTTTTTTCATAAATCGAGTCAATTTTAATATGAAACGTCCAAGTGTTCCTGGATTTGTAAATGTTTGATATGAAAATTTAAAAGTTTGTAGTAGCATGTTCTTCGATTAGCACTCACGAGCGCAAATGTCAATTATTTGGTAATTTTTAAATTGGAGACGGGTCCCACTGATTATCGCCACCCGTTTCGGTTAAGCTTAGATATTTACCACCACGACGAGGGGAAATATTGTGTTGTAATAAACCAACTCCACACTATAGACTATCTATAGTGTGGTGTTAGCAAAATACGCTAATTTGTCAAGGATTATGTATGCAAATAGATGGAGAACTCTTTCAAGCCGTTGCCTACGTAATACTACTAATTAAGGCCGGGAAAAAGTCGTGTTTTTCAGCAATAAAACGGACGAAAACTTAGTTCACTAAAATGACCGCTGGGGGCGCTCTTATAACCCTTCAACGTTTGTGTTTTCTGGCTGTTTGAATGCAAACAATGATGTTTTAAGTTTTCGAGACGTTTAAACATGCTTAAACATTTATTATATTTGTTATTATTTTATATTGTACGAATAAATAATTACATTGTACGCAAAAATAATTAAGCGATATGGTACGCTTTTGTGTACCATATTGTAATAATTCTGATTGCTCTTTGAAAGAAAATGAGGGATCAACGGTTGGATTTCACCGTTTTCCAAAATATCCCATTTTAAAAGATAAGTGGCGAGTTGCTATTTCTTGCCAAGGAAATAAGAACAAAATGAATAAGCTCTTAAAATTTCATATTTGTACTTCCAATAGTTTTGTCCAGTCGTTCATGTGTTTGAATAAGTCAATCAGTGAGGACATATTTTATATAGCGAGATAACATGCAATTTAATGCATACAATACATACTTTAACATCCATATCGGTTTGCGTCGTAAACCGATGTGGATTTAAAATTATAAAATAATATAAAGAAATCTAAAGGTACTTCCGTACTATTATCCCGGCTGTCATTCCCGCCAAACTATTTTTTCGTCAAATGTTCTCCGGCATTTATCTTGGCGAAAAATCGCTCGTCTTGGCGGTCCGTCGGGATACTACGTAAGTACCGATCTAAAAATACGAGGAATATTAAGATAGCTCTCATGGAGTAACAAGGCAACGATGAGTTCTTATGGGACCAAACAGCGCCATCTACATTTTCTCCAGTTTTGAAAGGCCTTGAGTAGGATTCCCCGGCCTTGAGTAGGATTACGTAGGCAACGTTCAAGCCAACCACAATGAGAAATGATTATCATTTAAGAGCATGCGTAAATCGGCAAAGCATCATCTTTTCTTCTGCAAAGTCTCAATCCTACAAGCTTTTACCTCCACCATTTTATTACCGAGCAGGAAAACTACGTTCCAAATAAGGATCCCGAGAACGCTGCAAGATACCAGTGAAGTAACAATACCAGTTAAATAGATTTAGATATCAATTGCAGAGTTTGCTGCAAAAAGAAAGTAGCTCCATCTTTCTGGAGTTCGGAGTTGCATTTCTATATGCATGGCACTATCTTGCATTAAAAAACAAAAATCTCTTTCGTTGGGTACGGGAAGGATATAGATCCAATTGTTATTCTTTTGTTGCTCAAGAGACGAAGCTGCCTGTCTCGTTAGTTTGGGTTGAAACCCCAAACTTTTACAACAGTTTTCTGCAAACTCGAGCAGTTGGAGGTACCTTCTTTTAGCAGCAAACACTTCAATTGCATTTGAAATTTTGAAAATGAATATAGTCTGTCAGTAAATAGCCTAAGCTGTACCTCTTGATATTGATCATGACTTGAGAGAAAGTCCTAGTAACGATCATTCCCTGTACTCGCAAAGTTACAATTTTAAGGAAATTAAGCAGTTCATGTTGAAACTGCTTCCTGTGAAACTACTGAATTTGATGAATAGCTAAACGAAATTGATCAATCAGTAAAATGACATAAATTGAAAACTTGAAATTAGGGTCCGAACATTTTATTTTACATTTCAAATCCTTTCGTCGATATTTTGTTCTCCAGATGGCAGCTTTGATATATAGGTTGCCCAGGCATTAAAAACACGTGGTTACTAACAGCTTGCTTTTTATCTCCTAAGTAGAGCGTGGCCATCGTGATTCTACCGGGCCTGCTTGTGCACTCCGAAAGAGGCCTACGGACGTTTCCTCATTGGTTAGATTCGGCAGTTAGATGACGTATCTAAGTGCTGGAACCAATAAATGAGCATCCGTAGGCCTCTTTGGATGACTCATCGGAGTGCACAAGCAGACCCGGTAGAATGCCAATGGTCCCGACCAGAGCTAGCTAACGGTTTTTCAACCAAATCTGTCCTTTCAAATCGCACGTTACTTCTGAAATTGTTAAAGCCCCGATAACAAACCACGAACAAATCCAGTTTAGCCTTCGAATCACATATATTAAATTCGCAGTAATCCATGCGTATTTTGAGGCAGTTGGACAGACAGACAAATCGAAATAATAGACTCTTTTCAACTTTGTTGGCAAGTGTTATAAAGCAAGAATTCCATCATGTAAATAGTTCTCGCGATTTTCTTCAAAATCCGAAAAATGATCAAACGAAAATCAGCTACAACGTCCACACTTCGATCAATCTGCACTTTTCTTTTCTGGATTTAGAACACAGGATGCAGGTCTTCCTCTTCAAACAAGAAAAATGACAATTTCTTTTTCTCTTAAAACTATTGTACACACAGGCCGACTCCTGCGTTGTGGTTGCGAAATAGCCTTTTTTCCTCGTGAAGTACGCACTGCCTTATATTTCTGTTTGCTTAGAGAGCCAGAAATTTCTCACGTGCCTCCTCAAGCGCCCATCCGTGCCGAGGACAAGCTGATACTACAAACAATTAAAAAGGCGTCCCTGGGGTATCAGGATGGCACACCGCGCTCGTGTCGTTTCACAATAACATGACTGGAAAAGCGATCGGTTTTAGGAAAGGAAAAGTCGAAATTGTGTGTAGCATTGTCTTTGCTGGTAGTTAACGCTTTAGCCCTTTGAGGCGCAACCCTTTCCCAATGCTGAAAAAAAGGGGCAGCCGTTGCCATCGCTCGACTTAACTACCAGCAAGATGGCGGACGATAGACACGTTCACCGCGTGCCACAGATCGAGAGACCCTTTTTTGACGACAGCTGGCTGTGCGATCGTCCGCCATCTAGCTGGTAGTTAAGTCGAGCGATGGCAACGGCTGCTCTTTTTTTCAGCATTGGGAAATCTATTCAGCTGTTCTCGCATTCTTCCATTTTTCAGCAGATGTCAGTGCTGTTAAAAATAATCGTGATAATTTTTTTTTACGGGAAATGACGTGCTAAAAAGTAAAGGATTCTCGCGGAGCTACGTCACCCGCAACTATTTCTATAGAAATCAAATCTATTCTTCGTGACTGGCAACAGTCAAAACGTCCGAGTTTGGTGTTCCCAGAGCGGGAACACTGCGCGTTAAAGGGTTAACGCTGTGAGAACACACAACTCTGACGTTTCGACTGTTGTCAGTCACGAAGAATAAATGTGATTTCTATAAAAATATTCTAGGGTGGATGACATAGTTACACAAGAATCCTTTACTTTTTATCACATCATTTCCCGTAAAATTTGTCGAGAATTTGTTAAATTGTCAGGATTCTTTTTAACAGCTCTGGCATCTGCTGAAAACTAGAATACGATGGAAGTACATTGATATAAAGCAACAGCTATTTAGAGACTGGCCATTGCTGAAAACAAGGGAAGCCGTTGCCATCGCTCGATTTAACTACCAGCAACATGTTCGCGCGCACAGCCATCTGTGTCAAAAATGGTCTCCAGATCTGTAACACGCGATGAACAATACCATCGACCGGCCATGTTGCTGGTAGTCAAATCGAGCGATGGCAACGGCTTCCCCTTTTTCAGCATTGGGAAAGGGTTGCGCTTCAGAGAGTTAACTATGCGCATGAAGTTAGAAAAGTAGTATAACATTCAGAGTAGTTATTTGTGTTTAGCTTGTCGTGCTTTTTTATTGTTTTACGCTTACAAGTAGCGCCCTATTACCGGCAGATGAAACGGGCAATTACCCAAGGCCCACAGATTGTAGGGGTCCAAAAACTTTAGTTTCCATTCCTTTAAATTTCAGAATGTATTGAAATTCTTTTAGATGGCCCTGTAAATAAACTAGAAGGGCTTGGAATCAAACAGGGAGATGCGCGACTAGATGATACAACAATTCTAAATATAAAATTTTAACTTTGTACTGTTAATACTCTATGAGATATACTAGTTAGTATATACATACATATAGACGTACAGACGTCAGAGAAAAAAACTAGCCAAAATGGATTGTACATATAGTTTTAATATTTAAATGCAATTGATTTAGAACACAGGATGCAAGGGCAATTTCAATCCATCCTTTGAATTGAAGTGGATAGATTGAACCAAGAAAATCAATCTTGTGAAAAATATCATATTGTGTCATCTCGAGGAGCTATTTACAGTCACACAAATTGCGAAAAAAGACGTAAATTGTGCGATGGAATTTGTGAATCTCTCGCGGCCAATCTTCACACCGGCCTGGGCAGTTAATGATTTCTCTCGGACTAGTAGAACCATAGGTGACTGTCAACTCGATTATAGACTGTACAGTGTACATGCAATGATTAGCGACCAATCCGTAATCGAGTGGAAAGTCACCTGACCGTAGTAATCTTGTAGACGTCATTGATTGCCCAGGCCAGTATGAAGATTGGCCATGTGAATCTCATCACGCCACGATTTCGATTACCGTAAAAGAAACACGGGTAGTTGACTGAGTTCTTACAAGTTTGTTCACTGAGATAGTTTTTTAACGGTATGATATTGAGACTTACGAAGACGTTTAAAAAATATTAATTCTTCCTTACATAAGACCATTATGATGGAGGAACGTAATCTTACGTTAAAAAAAATCATTTTTCATCACACTTAACAAAGTTTCGTCATTTCCGAAGCTTTATAAAACAGCACAGGCAACTAATGTTCCTAGTTTTACCGAACATTAAACTTTAACCCTTTGAGGCGCAACTCTTTCCCAATGCCGAAAAAAGGGCAACCGTTGCCATCGCTCGACTTAACTACCAGCAAGATGGCGGACGATCGAAACGTTCATCGCGTGCCACAGATGCTGGCTGTGCCCGCCACAGCCAGCTGCGTCAAAAAAGGGTCTCTAGATCTGTGGCACGCGATGAACGTTTCGATCGTCCGCCATCTTGCTGGTAGTTAAGTCAAGCGATGGCAAAGGCTGCCCTTTTTTTCAGCATTGGGCAATTATCCAGCTGTTCTCGCATTCTTCCCTTTTTCAGCACATGGCAGTGCTGTTAAAAATAATCGTGACAATTTTTTTACGGGAAATGACGTGCTATAAAAAGTAAAGGATTCTCGTGGAGCTATGTCACCCGCAACTACTTTTATAGAAATCAAATCTATTCTTCGTGACTGGCAACAGTCAAAACGTCAAGAGTTTGGTGTTCCCAGAGCGGGAACACTGCGCGTTAAAGGGTTAATGACGTTGAAAATACCCGCCAATTCATAAAAATATGTCAACTTATAAAACAGTCATGCAGAATATATGCTCCGAGCCAAGCAACAAAAGAGGGTCGCTATCAAACAATCATTATTATAATTTACTGCTAATTATACGAGCCATGAAGAGAAAAGGCACTTTCTCCGTTTTTAAATGACCAGAACGTGCTATTAAGTGCTCATAAAATGAAAACGAAAATGAGGAGCCCATCATTAGAAGTGCATCGAGGCTTAGAATATTGACCCAGTTTGATGCTTTGCTTTTTCTGCTGCTGTTCATTGTTTTCGGGGGTAATTGTTTAGTTAGCGCTTATATTACCTAATAATGGTTTGTTATTACTCCGAAATATGTGAATTTTTGCTTAACCGTAGAATTGAGTCGACGAAATGTTAATTTGTGTCTTAACTATATATGATTTTTTTTTGTTTTGCTTTTTTTCTAGTCTCGTACGCAGAATTAGGCAAGATTATTTTCAAAATTATATGCAACTATTGCATGACTAATATATGAATGTACAAATACTCAATCATTTTCGTTAAAACAACATACTTCAAACTCAGACCAGTTAATGATTTTATGTAATGATTTTTTTTAAATGCAGTTTTTGATTTGCACAATTAGGTCTATGAAATGTTGATCCTTGTTCCGACTGACTTTTTGATCTGTTCATTACAGAGTTTGAAAGTGTGTTATGTGCAATATGCAGATATACGTAATGCTTTTATTTAAGAAACAAGGAAAAAACAATGAGTTAATTTACTTCGAACTAGTTAATACCTTTATGTGATGATTTTGTTATTGATTTAAAAAATTCAATTTTTCAAATTCAATTTGCACAATTAGATGCTGACAATTTTTGATCTCCCTTTTATAGAAAGTCGACTAAATACTTTGAAAATGTATTAAATGAAATGCATACAGAAATACGCAAGTTTTTTCGTATTGTAAATAAATAAATAAAGGATGCAAAATACTTTCCTCTAAACTAAAATGAATTAGTGCTTTTATGGCATGGCATGGAAATGTTCGACAAAATACAGTTGTATTCGATAAATTGAGGTTACCAAATGATAATATCTTTTGAATGACTATAAAAATCTATTCTAATCAAGATATTATAAATATGTTTTAAATTTACACTCTATAAATGCATAAAATAGAAGTACTCACTTTTTTTAACGGTTCAAGGTATTTTACTTCAATTTTAAATCAATTAGTACTTAAATAGCAGGATTCGTTATTCTTTTAAAATATACAGCTATTCAATATAAGAACTGTTTGTTTCATCTGCCATAAGGGTTGCTTTGAAAATGTACATTATAAGTAAACTAGCTGAAGTACCCGTTCTTCGCACGGGAATGAATGGACTTTTTGATATTACGATTTGTTGTGATAACTATTCATTGTAATAAAGAGATATAGCAAAATTGATATCGCGTTATATTGTGTTCAATAATCATGCATACCGAATTTCAAGGCAATCGTTTGTACGGTGCAGAAGGCGATGCAGCGTAGCGCAATCTAGTGGCGAGTTTTAGTAAAACGGATACGGCGTAAATATTCTTCGCATTCAGATATCGATGTATACGAATTTTCATGACGATCGGCTGGACAGTCCTGAAGTTCATGTTTTACGCGAGACCTAGTGGCAAGTTATAGGAAAATGGATAGCGCCAGACTCTTCCCCGTGTTCAAATATCTATGTATACCTATTTTCCTGGCGATCAGTTGTACAGTCAAGAAGTGATACACTGCAGCGCCATCCAGTGGTTAATTAAAGTTAAGATTTGCTACAGAGCCGTCAAGTTGCGAGTTATAGTAAAATGGATAACGCCAAAATATTCTCATTGTTCAAATAGCTATGTATACTGATTTTCATAGCGACCGTTTGAATGGTCAAGAATTTGTCCTGCTGCAGCGTCATCTAGTGGCGAGTTAAAATAATAATGCATTGCAGTGTCATCTAGTGGTGAGTAACATCAAAAGGAACGCAGTTAGAATATATTCTTCGTGCTCAAATGTGTAAGTATAAAAACTTTTATGCCAGTCGGTCGAACGATATAGAAGTTGATGCGTTGCAGCGCCATTTAGCGGCAAGTTACAGCAAAATGGATAGTGAAAAATATTCTCCGTGTTCAAATATCCGCGTGTACCAAATTTCATAGAAATCGGTTGGACGATACTCGCATAGCAAACGGCTGAACGGAATAGAATTCGACGTTCTTCTGCGCCACCTAGAGGCAAGTTAAAGGAAAACGGATAGCATAAAAACCTTCTCCATGATATAAAAGACTTAGGTGAACCAAATTTCATGGTGATCGGTCAAACGGAGCTGAAGTTTTTCAACCTCATACACACATACCAACATTCATTTTTATCTATAAATAGTGTTATTATATATACCAGTCTCAAATAAAATGCAGTTTAGAATCTAAGCCTTGCCAAAGTGCCAACATACGCCATTTTGCAAGAGATTTTTCAGGGAATCATTGGAAGCATTGATTTAGCAGCAATCAAAATGGGAAATGGTTCAACCGCCAATAAGTAAAGCACGCATTTATTTGAAAAGTGGAATCCCTTAATGCAGCTGCATTTTTTTAATTATCAACTATATAACGTGTTTTATTCATCGTTACTCCGATGTATTAAATACGAAGATTTCAATTATCTGAAATTTGGCGGAATTCCCCCAACTTAAATCAATGTGCTCAATAAGCGAGAATTCTGAATTTAGATCGCTTGAAATCCCTTAATAACTGCATTATTTCTGCACGGATTATTAAAATTTAACGCTGTATTCCAATTAAACCTTTGCACTTGTTTTCAAAAATCTATTTCCTTAAGCTCTCAGTAAATTGCGCCAAGCCGAAAACTGTGCAAACCGGTAGAACTCACTTTCTCTGCATTTCAGCCATTTTATTTATCGCCAAACTAAGATCTTTTACATATTAGCCTCGGAAATCTTCAATTCTTATTGTTTTGCGTATAAAACATTTCATTCCTGCTCTGTTTCCCATGCACACGATATTATAATTTAAAAAAAAATAACCTTACGAATATAAACTAACAACAACAACAAAAAAAAATCCTCATTATCCTTTTATTTTTACTTTGAGAATTTAAAACATTTTATTCGGCAAAATCGCCACACATGGCAACCACGATCCTTATTTCACACTTTTTTCACTACAGGGGTTACAATTACGGAAAGCTTTTTGCGTGGAGAACATAAAAAATCTCTTAAATTTCGGGAACGGGTGGACTTTCAAAGTTTTAAAGTGGACTATGATTTATTCTATATTATTTTACATATCTGTGCAAAATTCCAGGCTGATAGGTCCATTTTTGTGGATTTGTATACAACTCAAATCAAGAAACAAACAAACAAACTAACAGAAATTCATTTTTATTTATAAGATAGAAGTCTAAGCTCGTTGTGGTGGCAATTAAAACGGGCGCTAGAAAAAACATATCTACACTCAATATATATAATCTTCGTCCACCTAAAATAAATTACTTCATATTCAATTTTTATTGTATTTACTCAAATCGAATTTCATGCTCTTCTTGCAGAAACTTTTCGAAGTCGAACGAACCTCCTGGGAGCTGTGCCCGGCACAGCCAGCTGTCGTCAAAAAAGGGTCTCTAGATCTGTGCCACGCGATGAACGTTTCGATCGTCCGTCAACTTGCTGGTAGTTAAGTCGAGCGATGGCAACGGCTGCCCTTTTTTCAGCATTGGGAGAGGGTTGCGCCTCAAAGGGTTAAGAGCTACACGAAGACAACGTTCCCAAACCCACCTTGATATGGATTCTTTATTATGATAGTTATGGGGCATCCTGTAGTGCAACTTGTGAGGCGACATCCTGAGTTAATTTAAATGTGTGTTCAAGGATCATGAAGTGGGTTTTGTTTTTACAAACATTCTTATGTCTCTTCAAATTTGTTATACCGAGTCTCTGCTGTACATTTAATTGAATATACCGACTTTGTTCTCCGCCTGTTAGCAAATAAGCTTTCAGAAATGATAGACGATTCTTCTCTCAAGTACTTGTTAAGTTCTAGTTTAAATATATATGTATATAGTATAAATAATTCATGTCACTTCATACGCAATTATTTATGTAAAGGCACTGAATAAATGTTTAAAAAAATATATTTAATCTAGCGAACCTTTGACAGATAAATCACACACTTAACTTAATGCCCGCTTTTAAATTTCTTGTTAAAGAACTTGATGCATTCCAGTGTTATTTAAAATAAACAGACACCACAATAGGGGAAAGTGTATTTGCTTAAGCTCTACCCCCCTTCTTTCATTTTCAATAATTCGTCTTCGATTTTATCTGAAGCGTATCTAAAGCCCGCTAATGGCAATAAATACTTTTCTTTGCATCTTTCAATTATTCATAAGTTTATTCTATTATATGTGAGACTGCTTATTACAGAAGCCAAGTGCTCATTAGTTTAACGCGCATCGCATTGCGTCCACATACTGCTTATTTGCGCGGGTAAAAAAATCTTTAGAAAAAAGAAAACAGGTGTCTTAGAGACGCCGTTGTTAGAGTTTGAAGTTCGATTTGCTGTCCTCTAACTGGAAGCTATATATATGCAATTAACGTGGAAACTGATTAAAATCTCTAACTGATTAGTCAAGATTTTTCATGGATTCGTCTCACATTATTGATTGTATTCCTAAGAGACGTGGGATGGGAAAATACCCAAGAAGCATGGGCGTGACTTAACCCTTTGAGGCGCAATGCTGAAAAAAGGGCAGCCGTTGCCATCGCTCGACTTAACTACCAGCAAGTCGACACCCTTTTTTTGACGTAACTGGCTGTGCCCGAGACAGCCAGCTGTCGTCAAAAAAGGGTCTCTAGATCTGTGGCACGTGATGAACGTTTCGATCGGCCGCCATCTTGCTGGTAGTTAAGTCGAGCGATGGCAACGGCTGCCCTTTTTTCAGCACTGGGCAATCTATACAGCTGTTCTCGCGTTCTTCCATTTTTGAGCAGATGTCAGTGCTGTTAAAAATAATCGTGACCATTTTTTTACGGGAAATGACGTGCTAAAAAGTAAAGGATTCTCGTGCAGCTATGTCACCCGCAACTATTTTATAGAAATAAATCTATTCTTCGTGACTGGCAACTGTCAAAACGTCAGACTTTGGTGTTCTCAGAGCGGAAACACTGCACGTTAAAGGGTTAACCCAAATGATGTGTGCGTAAGTGTTTGTACATATAGTGACGACTTTTTCTGAAAAGAAAATCAGGACATTTCTAAACCACAGAGTCGGAAGGGGTAATAATCAATCCCGAGCCCCCCACCCCCCGAAGTTTTTTTTTTCTGCACATAATCTGATTTTCTACATGTATGAGAAAAATTAGTTGGAAAAGTACAGCAAATCTTATAAATAAAAATGAAATTCTGTTTGTTTGTTTGTTTGTTTGTTTGTTTGTGGATTTGATTCGTATACAAATCCACAAAAATGGACCTATAGGCCTGAAATTTAGCACAGATATGTAAAATAATATAGAATAAATGACAGCCCACTTTAAAACTTTGAAAGTCCACCCGTTCCCGGAATTTAAGAGATTTTTTATGCTCTTCACGCAAAAATCTTTCCGTAATTGTAACCCCTGTAGTGAAAAAAGTGGGAAATAAGGATCGTGGTTGCCATGTGTGGCGATTTTGCCGAATAAAATGTCGTTCGTATACAAATCCACAAAAATGGACCTATCGGCCTGAAATTTAGCACAGATATGTAAAATAATATAGAATAAATCGTAGTCCACTTTAAAACTTTGAAAGTCCACCGTTCCCGGAATTTAAGAGATTTTTTATGCTCTTCACGCAAAAAGCTTTCCGTAATTGTAACCCCTGTAGTGAAAAAAGCGTGAAATAAGGATCGTGGTTGCCATGTGTGGCGATTTTGCCGAATAAAATGTTTTAAATTCTCAAAGTAAAAATAGAATAATAATGATTTTATTTTTTGTTAGTTTATATTCGTAAGGTTATTTTTTTTTTAAATTATAATATCGTATGCATGGGAAATCAGATCAGGAATGTAATGCTTTACACGCAAAACAATAAAAATTGAAGATTTCCGAGGCTAATGTGTAAATTTTTTTAGTTTGGCGAAAAAATAAAATGGCTGAAATATGGATTTTGAGTAAGTGCGTTCTAGCGGTTTGCACAGTTTTCGGCTTGACGCAATTTATTGAGAGCTTAAGGAAATAGATTTTTGAAAACAAGTGCAAAGGTTTTATTAGAATACAGCGTTAAATTTTAATGATCCGTGAAGAAATAATGCAGTTATTAAGGGATTTCAAGCGATCTATCTTCAGAATTCTCGCCAATTGAGTACATTGATTTAAGTTGGGGGAATTCCCGCCCAAATTTCAGAAAATTGAAATCTTCTCATTTAGTACATCGGAGTAACGATGAATAAAACACGTTATAGTTGATAATTTAAAAAAATTCGGTTGTATTAAGGGATTCACATTTTCAAATAAATGTGTGCTTTACTTTTTGGCGGCCGAACCATTTCCCATATTGATTGCTGCTAAGTCGTTGCTGCTTCGAATGATTTCCTGAAAAAACTCTTGCAAAATGGCGTATGTTGGCATTTTGGCAAGGCTTAGATTCGAAACTGGATTTTATTTGAGAATGGGATATATAATGATACTGGTTATAGATAAAAATGAATGTTGGTATGTGTGTATGAGGTTGAAAAACTCCAGCACCGTTGCACCATGAAATTTGGTTTCACCTAAGTCTTTTATCATTGAGAAGCTTTTTATGCTATCCGTTTTCCTCTAACTTGCCACTAGGTGGCGCAGCAGAACGTCGAATTCTATTCCGTTTAGCCGTTTACTATGCGAATATCGTCCAACCGATTTCGATGAAATTTGGTACACGCGGATATTAGAACACGGAGAATATTTTTCACTATCCATTTTGCGATAACTTGCTGCTAAATGGCGCTGCAAAGTATCAACTTCTATACCGTTCGACTGATCGGCATAAAATTTTTTATACTTACACATTTGAGCACGAAGAATATATTCTTACTGCGTTCCTTTTGATGTTACTCACCACTAGATGACACTGCAATGCATTATTATTTTAACTCGCCACTAGATGACGCTGCAGCAGGCCAAATTCTTGACCATTCAAACGGTCGCTATGAAAATCAGTATACATAGCTATTTGAACAATGAGAATATTTTGGCGTTATCCATTTTGCTATAACTCGCCACTTGACGGCGCTGTAGCAAATCATTACATTAAATAACTACTAGATGGCCCTGCAGTGTATCACTTCTTGACTGTGCAAAGGATCGTTATGAAAATTCGCATACGTAGATAGTTGAACACGGTCGCTATGAAAATGAGTATACATAGCTATTTGAACAATGAGAATATTTTGGCGTTATCCATTTTGCTGTAACTCGCCACCTGACGGCGCTGTAGCAAATCAGTACTTTATTGAACCACTAGATGGCCCTGCAGTGTATCACTTCTTGACTGTGCAAATAATCGCTATGAAAATAGGTATACATAGATATTTGAACACGGGCAAGAGTTTGGCGCTATCCATTTTCCTATAACTTGCCACTAGATGTTGCGTCAACACATGAACTTCAGGACTGTTCAGCCGATAGTCATGAAAATTCGTATACATCGATATCTGAATGCGAAAAATATTTTCGCCGTATCCGTTTTGCTAAAACTCGCCACTAGATATTGCGCTACGCCGCATGGCCTTCTGCACCGTACAAACGATTGCCTTGCAATTCGGTATGCATGATTATTGGACACAATATAACGCGATATCCACTTTGCTATATCTGTTTATTACAATGAAATAGTAATCACCACAAATCGTAATATCGAAAAGTACATTCATTCCGTGCGAAGAACGGGTACTTCAGCTAGTATACAAATAAAATAGGACTCTTATAAAAACTTTGTTAGTTTTTAAATAATTTTATAGTTAATTTTTGGATGACTTTCCAAGATAGTTTGCTTTCTAACATTAACTATGGATTCATGTATGCATTAATATGTATTATAAATAAATCGGCTGTTCGAGTCTCGACAGGGGGAGACCCCCTCTCCCCCTAAACCCTCCTAATTTTTTAGTTTTATTATTGCCATATTAAAACGATGTTATTATGTCATTTTATCTATCATGTTTCGTGTATTTCGCCTAGTAACCCTATGTTGAAATTTTTAGGATTGTAACCTATTTATAGAAAAATACATGGGATGCATATTCTATAGCTTACGAAATATTGTAACAATAGATTAAAGCTGTTGTGAACTAATAGTATTTAAATATACGTAAAAAATATATGTGATGCCTATTCTACAGCTTACGAAATAGTGTAACAATAGATTAAAGCTGTTGTGAACACTAATAGTATTTAAATATATGTAAAATTGTGTCGCTTTTTTTTTGTCACATTTTTGGGACACATATTTCATACAATTTTCAATAAAGGGGGTGAGAGATAAAATGACATAGTCATTAAAAATCATGTTCGTCAATTAAAAAAAAAACTGGTGTTAAATACAAATATCAGAAGACTTTGTAAATAACACAATCATTTTCATGTTCATTTATTCCCAATTTATTTAACATTTATTTATTTTCATAAAGGAGGACTTTTGCGGGACAGGAATGGCAAAGTGGGACGTTTTGGGGTTCTGTGGGGACAGCAGGACATATAGTTAAAAACAGGACTGTCCCGCCAAAAGCAGGACGTCTGGTCACTTTATCTCTACACTCTGGCGTAAGCGTTTGTACACAGTGGTGTATTTAAGGGGAGTGCCGAGAGACCCCTGTCATTGTCTCGAAAATGTAGAACAATTATTAAAACATGTATATTAATAACAAAATTTCAGATTGATAAATACCTTTTTATGGGTGTTATTTTACAAAGTTTTAACTATTTTACATTTATATTAACTCCAGTAACAATGAGAATTAAAATAAACCACCGCACATGGCAGATTTTCAAATATTCGCCGTCAAAATTCCAGTATACGAAGTCAGCCATGACAGTTAAGTTACTTATTTTTTTGATTCTTATTGGATTTTTGAATCCAATAACAGTCCGTATAATATTTGAATCGAAAGTTTTAACGATCAACCACCATTCAAAAGTTTGTCCTCACCTAAATAACAAACGATTATTGTTTAAATTTGAATTTATTTAAAAAAAAGTTCTCGTGTTTTATAAGAGTTTGGTGTAACTTTTATAATGGATTGTGAACGTGGGGGTATTTTATTTGTATATTTAAAATATAGTTATTATTTTCTTTAAAAGTTTTTTGCAAAAACCAAAGGAAAGCAAATCTTTGCGTTAAATTTAATGCAATGATTGACTTTATTGAGCTAGAAAATTAAAAATTTATTAGAATCAGGCTACGTCATAAAGATTATAATAAAGTTCCTCATCGTAGCTTAGCGTTTATGTTAATTCTAGTGGCTACTTTTATTTGCTACTTTCCTCATTGTTCGATAATTAATAACAAAAATTAAAAACATTGAAATATTTTTATTTTTAAATTGTTTTTAGATATATCTTTTGAGAATGTCGTCATATGTCGTGGACAATTAACTGAATATTATAGAGACTGTAGTTCAAAAGATAATTATAAAAAATTTAAAAATCTTGTCGGCAAATTAAAAATTTTTTGGGGTGTTGAGAAAGATTTAACAGATGACTTTATATACACGCCATATACGATTTAACAGATGACTTTATATACACGATAGTTATATACACAGATATATATATATATGATAGTTTAAAAAATTGAGGTAAATTACCAATTTCGAGTCGAGAGTGGATTACGGAAGGGAGGCGGAAGGAGACTAAATTTCCTTGAATGCTCGTGAATGACCGAATAAAAACTACTTTAAAAAGAGTGGGAAATAAAGAAATGGGTGAATTTGTAATACACATTACTAAATAATTATATTTTTAAAGATGTATGTGTTTACTCGCGTAATAGTCGTTCAAGTTTTTGTCAATTTTTCATGGTGAAAGTGTAGGCGCTACTCTTATGCAGAGAAACTTTACAACAAAAATTGTAACTCTAAAGAATGATTATCAATCATTTTTATATCTGAATAAAAATAACTTACAGTATGTCTTTCTTTTCTGTTTAATGTAGAAGAGATAAATTTAAAAGTATGTAAGCCTTGTAACTCTATATTCAATAGTTATACATTTTAAAACAATCCCTTTAATAATTTATTTAGGTCTTACAATAGTGTCTTTTTTTTTCAATAATTCTTAAAAGAAACTTTTTGAATTACTGAAAAGAAAATCTTTCTATATACATATACACTGAAAAAAAAAGTCATTATATATATATATATATCTATATATGATAGATAGAATGATTATCAATCATTTTTTATATCTGAATAAAAATAACTCACAATATGTCTTTCTTTTCTGTTTAAGTAAAATAATCACTCTGAAAGTGCCTCAAACTGTTTAATGTAGAAGAGATAAATTTCAAAATATATAAGCCTTGTAATTCTCTATATTCAATAGTTATACATTTTAAAACAATCCTTTAATAATTTATTTAAACAGAAGTCCTGGTGTCTTACAATAGTGTCTTTTTTTTCAATAATTCTTAAAAAGAAATTTTTCATCCAACTTATTTTTAATATAGTTTAAACCTTAAATATCAATAATTACTTCATCCTTAAAGGATAGGCACCAAAAGACACAACTTACCAGTTATTTGCACAAATTTTATGGTCCTCAAACTGTAAATATTTGAGTTTTCTTTATCTATTAGTCTTCACTGACTGAATCAGTTTGAAAATTACACTAGTTCCATAATCATGGAGAAAAAATAAATAAGGAAAGAAAAAATG
Source organism: Cheiracanthium punctorium (assembly GCA_038373885.1). Classification (NCBI taxonomy): domain Eukaryota; kingdom Metazoa; phylum Arthropoda; class Arachnida; order Araneae; family Cheiracanthiidae; genus Cheiracanthium; species Cheiracanthium punctorium. The sequence continues at coordinate 95,391 of JAWZYV010008001.1, read as the reverse complement.
ACTTTCATTCACCATTTAAAGCATTAGAACTTTAACAAAAATCAACACGATATCTTTATACATTTATTTCAACAAACAAAATGCATTTTACATCCATTCATTGCATCGCACATCTAAGTATTACATTTCTTGAATTACTATGACAACCACGGTAAAAAAATTAGAAAAATTCTTTATAGAAAAGAATTTAACAAGTAGTTAAAGTAATAAATATTCATAAAGATCTGCTAATAAAAAAATTACTCTGGTTCCAAGCTAAAAATGAATTCCAAAAAGAAATAAATGCATTACAACTAAATTTAAAACTATATATACTATATAAATTGTAATCTATTAAATACTGTTACGAATTTTCGGGACAACCCACTGCTCTGGGGCTTAAAATAGTTTAAAATTCGTATTCTACGCTCCAAATAGATAAATTTTGCTTTTTGTTGCATCAAAATCGGCCAATTAGAACCGGAGATACGGAGGTTTCGGTTTCCCATTCAAATACGTGGGGTTTCTAGAAAACTCGAGAAATATTGGTCCTAGGGCTTAAGATCTCTTCACTTTTGGGGACTTATTTTTGGCGCCAAATTTGGCGATATTTCGCCAAAAGACGCCAAGCTTGGCGACATTTTGGTCATTTGGCGCGATTTTCCCAATGGGTATATGCTATGCAGGTTTTTTTTCGATTTCTTTAGCTTTTTAAATGTTTAAATCCATCTATAGATTTTGACCAAAAAATTTTAAAAATCCGCTTGTGTGAAGCGTTAAGATGTATACATGGTTTATCCAATTTAAATCACTCCGGTAAAAATAATAAAATTTCTAATTTCTCTGACAGAGACTAGTCAGAGACAGTTCAAAAGTTTCTAATAGTTTTCAAACAATATTCGTTGAGATAGTGCCCCCCCCCTTCCAAACCACATAATAATAATAATAATAATAGATAGGCCTCCTCCAAAAGAAAAACCTATATACGCCTTCTTGTACATTCAAGCACAACGCTTGGGAATTCTTATGCTGTAAATAGATAGCTAGATTTAGCACTGAAGTGCTGTTAATTTCAATCTCGAAAATGCATCGACAATTTAGCGAAGTGGTATTTTCAATTTTTTTAAAATGCATTCATGCACCTTGGTTACCATGTTTAGCAATTTTTCGGCAGTGTTATTACAACATGTGGCTTTTTTTTTTATGATCTCTTTGACAGTGTAAGTTTCTATTTACAGAGGATTTTCTAGAGAATTTTCGTCAATGCGGTGAAAATTGAGTCCGTTTTACGGCCCCCTCACAAAATTACAATCGATTAAAACGGCCCTTCATTGGCATTTTACGCGATATTTTAATTTGTTTTATCAATTATTTCTTTAACAAAAAATGTTACTTTTATTAAAATTTGGCATAAAAATTCACGAGAATAAGTGTTGAAATTCACAAAATTAAGTATTGAAATCAAAAATGAGCAATTTTCACAAAAATGGGACCCTAGAAGGAATTCCTGGATCGGCCCCTGGTTTTATTGAGAAGCAAGTATGCAGAGAACAGGAATTACACCTCCTCTGGCTGTCACAGAGGTGTTCACATGCATGCCAAATTTACATTTTCCCGGAAAGTTATATAGTATACACTAGCAGAGGTCACAAAGCTGCACATTTTTAATTTCCTTGTCATCAATTTGTAGAAACTTGTTTAAAATGTACTATTGATTCGAAATATAATGCTACCTTTTTGTCTTTGATAAATAGAAACCCGAAATTTTATGTTTCCTTAATGGCAATACGCAAATTTCAACTATTAGTTTTCCTCGTCACAAAAGAAACATGTTTTCATGGAAGTAAAGTATTAACATATTTTTATGATAGAATCACTTAGAAAATGATATTGATTATACCTAAAATAAAAAATTGTGTTACATAGTGTAATTTAAGCAAAAACGCTCAGAAAACTCAACTCATAAAGAAAAAAAAAGAACAAACAAAAAAATATATTCTTGCTTTGGTTTAACCAAAATATCGTTTGCATGTTAAAATAGATATGAAGTGTACAGCTTTAAATAGGTGAACTTGAATTATGATACACTTTCCAATACAATGATATACTTTCCAATATAATGATCTGAAATACCTTCAAATTTAAAATATGAAGGTATTTCAGATCCCCCCCCTACAAAAAAATAGAAATAAAATAAAATAAATAAATAAGCGGAAATATTTCATGATGTCTTGTACTTTACTGTAAGAGAATAGGCCAATTTATTATAATAGTTTGTTGTTGGTTTTTCTTATAATAGTTTGTTGTATTGTTGCGTATTTGTCGTATTGTTTGTTATTTGTTGCATTGATATGTACATGAAAACGTATTTTAATAACATTTTTGTGTTACATAACCATTTTAATATTTGCTATGCAAACCATCCTACCTGAAAACACTAGGATTGCGATGTTATGAAATGTTGGTAAAATGCTTCAATGGAATTAATTTAAGAAACAAACCAGTGCTTATGAATGTTGTTAAGTTATTATTTATTTTTTGGGTATTCGAATGGTCATATATTTTCTAAATTTTTCTGTGCGTAAAAGCTTAACTTTTCAAATAAGATCGCTAAAGTTATGAGAGTTATGAACTCCCACATGGAGGTTCCGAAAGTCAGAATGAAATTTGAAGAATCAAAATATCTTTAACCAAATTTGAGTGTTGATGTTTTGCAAAAGCGTCATTTTATATCAATTCTTATGTATGCTTTGACCCTAAAAAATCAAAATTTTCAAACATATAAATGTTGTCACATATTATTAACAGTTTTTAACTATACTGGGTGTTCTTAAAAGGAAGTAACGAGCTTTAATTCTTTATCTGTTAGAGATAAGTAGGCAATGTTCAAAATAATGTTGGAAATAATATTCCGTTAAGAAAAAATTCCTCTCGTTAGTTTTCAAAAACTTACACTTTTTGAATCTGCATTCGACATCCTCACACACAAAAAATGATAAAATGTGCCCCATACGCTAATGAGGTGGTGGACAAAATTTGAGAATTATATTTTAACAAGTGACAGGGATATGAAGATATGCTGATTTAAACCACTTTTCAAGGGCTCTCGAAGGGAAAAAATCACCTCGTGGTATCGAATTTCTAGCAATAAGCGTTTACATCCAAATTCTTATATAGACCCCGATTATTTTTGTTTAAAGATATCTCTGAGATGTTTTATAATGAAAGGCTGAAATTCTGTACATCACCTCATGAGTGTATGGGGCACATTTTACTAACTGGGAAATTTTTTGTACGGGGGTGGGTGGTATAGAAATTTAAAAAGTGTAACTCTTTGTAAATGAACGAGAGGCATTTTCTTTTAATAGAGTCGTATTTCCGACCTTATAGTGAAAATTCTTCAATTTACATTACCCACTTATCTGTAATGTATAAAGAATTAAAGATTACAGAATTAAGATGATTTAAAGATTTATAAGCGCCACTTTGAATTGTCTCTCTCAGTTATACGCGAAAATAAACAGAACAATTCACAAATCCTGCCACACAGATGTACTTTTCTCAGTCCTAATCCTCGAAGACACGGTGTTTTAAAAAAAAAAAGCAATGTTGATGAAAATACAATGTCGAGGAAACTATGGAACTGTTTTTGATAAGTTACTATTAAAGATGATGATAAATGAGTTGATGATGCAACTGATGTTTCTGTCCCATCTTATGTTACTTCTTTAAGAGCCCTAGAAAAACGGAGACGTTATCTGTAAAATCATGACAACTTGATACAATAACATGTTTTAATGAGTTAGAAGAGATTGTATTACAAACGCGGCCTAAAGAAAAATAAACTATAATATTGATGACATTTTGATAAAAGAATGTTAGTACAATTAAAGTTTCTCCTATGTAAAATGAAATTGTAGGTACATTCTATTTTTGAATTAAAAATTAAACTAAATTGCATAGTTAAATATTTGAAAATATAATATTACTCTTTTTTAACTGAAAAAAATATTATTAAAATCTTTTTTTTCGATGATTTGTCTCATAATTTAAATGAAGAGTGTTACAAGAAGACCCTTTGAGATATACACAGCTCTCAGTTATACGCGAATTTAACTTGGTCTCTTGAAACGCGTATAACTGAGAGATCACTGTATTTTGCTCCATAGTTATATAAATAAAAGACTGTATCAGTTACATATATTAGAAGTCACTGCAGAATCTTCCCTAAATGCAATAGTGTTGGTGTGTGTAATAATATTTAATCTAGAAAGTAACTGATGAAGAATATCGAAATAATTATAACTCTAAAATGCATTTCGATTTTATCTCAAACTAGACTGAATTTAAAAAAAGTATTAGAAGTAAAGTTAAATAACTATTCAAATTGTCGTCTAGATTAACAAAATTTAACAGAAAGCAAGTTGATGGTTATACATAATATATGCGCTGAACATCATTAAAATATTTTCGTTTTACTAATTTTATTTGGTCATTTAAGAAAAAATTACTTTCTGATTTATTTAAGCGGCTAACAAAAATGAAAGTACTCTAGTATACGTTCCTATGGATAAAGCATATGTACAACCTATCAAAGCTTCAAAGTTATCCCAATTGCTTGTTCGTTCGAATATTGATCCTTCAATTACTTAGAATATAATTATAACTACATATTAATTCCTCACATTTTTTTACGGTATATATTTGTTTAATTCTATAATCTATGCAGTTGTCATGGTAATATAAAGTTTATAAATGTATCTGAGTCCTAGATATATTAAACCACATCAAATCATCAATACTAATTTGAATATTTGCGAATCGGGCTAACGACCAGCCAGAACAGTTTGGCTTTTAAATTCTCCGATACAGCGGAATGTAAATATTTATATCTGAAATGTGAAAAATGTTACTCTTTATTAAAGTTGAAAAGGGATAAACATTTTTTTTTTTCATTTGAAAATCGAGCAGCGCAAACTTTCAGGAAAATTATAAATAGCAAAAAAATTCTGAAAGATTGTGTGTACTGTATTTTGCTCTTTAAAATTCAATGTACTACAGTCAATAAACCTTATGAAGAGATTTAACGAAAGTGACAATTTTGCCGGTATAAAAATTATGACAAACAGTTTTATTTAAAGAAAAATTATAGCTTAATTTCTATTATTAATGTGACTGATGCAAACCTCCGAAGTGGACTTTCCTCAGCATTCGAAAAATTGTTCACTGATGTACATTGTGTTACATAGTTAAAAACCGCCAGTAACGTGTAAAAACATGTGTAATTTAAAATATTCTGAATAATTCTGAATTTCATTTTGAAAACAACATGAGTAAAAGTTGCTGCACAGTGACTCTATTACAAAAATTAAGAGACATTTAAATGAAAATTATTTTGTTCAGAAAATTTTTGTTTGCCTTTTGATGCTTGAAAACTTGTTGAGGGAATGAATGATTCTCATAACTTTAATTAGTTAGTTACAGAACTCACTTTATCTACGCGCAGAAAAATCATGAAAATACATGACAACTCATTGCTTCGAACAACTAAAAAATGGAAAATAATTTAACTACACTCATAACAGAAGCTCATTCCCTAAATCAACTCCTTTAGAGTATTCTTCCAAAATTTAATTACATTAGAAATTTAATTTTTTAAGCTAGGATTTTTTTTTTTTTTTTTTTTTTTTTTTGGAGATAAAGCAGAGTCTTTGGACCTCCAAGAACTGAACTTTTAATCAAGAAAATAACAAAATTTACACTTTTTTTTTTCAAAGCTAAAACGTTCAAGATTGATACTAAGGCAAAAATAGAAAAATTGAATTTGTCTGAAATTTGCATTCATGAAGGAAAATTTTCCCATGTTTCTAATATTTTTCGCAATTCTTTCGATTATTTAATTAGTATTAAACCTGAAACTACTCGTCAAAAACAAATTCTAATTTTGACTATTTCCACACATGCAATATAAACGTGTCAACTCCATTTATAAAATAGCATTAAAATAAGTTTGATAAATGCTGTCTTATTTAAAATTACGCTACAAACTTGGATATTACTAAGTCAAATAAACATAGTTCGTAAGGGAAAGAAATGACGCGAATTAAAAAATATATTTCTTTTATTTTGTTCTGAAAACGGAACTGATTCTGCTGATTGCTTTACTAAATTTGTCTTTAAAAAAAGAAAAAAAGATTTCGAGCAATAACATGCTCGAAATTGCTTCAACTTAAATTTGTAGATACATAAAATCACTAAAATAAAAGTGTAAACTTTAACAAATAGAGAGATTAATTAGACATCCCCGAAATTTTCAGCGACTTATGATTTTTAGACTAAATAACATAGTAAAATTAACCAATTATTTTGTTCGTGCTACAAAGTAATTTTTACATGAATTACGGTCATAAAATTAAAAAGAAAAAAAAAGAAAAAAAAACAATTTTTATTTTTCATTAAACTTATAAATAGGATTTATTTTAACAAACTAATTCATTTAAGCAAATAATTTTGTTGAAACTGCAAAACACTTGCTAATTTTAAGTAAATAGTTAGATTAAAAAATATTTTGATTATTTAACCTAATATTTTAGACAAAATTATTTTGCTTATTCAACAAAAACTTCGTTGACGCTTTATCAACCTTCTTTGTGTGTGTGTATGGGTGCGTAAGTGTGTAGTACAGCACCATTTTACGGCAAGGGGCAATCATTTCTATTGACAATGTACATAGATCTACAAGTGATATCGCATATCAAGTATATTTGTGTATAAATTATGATAAATTTGACATAATTTACACGCAAATGTGTATGAGTATATATAATTTTATAGAGCAAAAGCATTTTTCTCGAGAAATGCCAATTTGTTAGACATACGATTTTTATGAAAAAAAAAAAATTATAGCAAGTCTCTAAATAAGATGCTATTCATGGCTAAGCGTTTTCTTTACATTATATTTTCAAAATACTTAATTGACAAGTATATTTTACTGCAGAATTTTTTTTCTAAAACTATTTTTAACTATTGATAAAATTTTTTTTAATATTTGCCCATACTAAATTATAAAAATTATTGATTTACCTGTGTACTAGTCTCTTACCTCTTTATGTATAAAACATTCAATCGTTTGAGCTGATATTTTGTCTACTTTTAGTTTTCAATTTGCAAAGAGAACAGAGTTATTGTCGTTCCGAAACTAGAATAAACATTTTTTTAAATTGTATGTTTAAACGATAGTGGATCAATTTTTTTTCAGTATTAATTGTAACTCCAAAGGTATTGCCTGCCACACAAATGTTAATGACCTGTTTATGTAAGAAAATTTTATATGTGACCAATTAAAAATTAAAAAATTTGGAAATGCAATTTTGACAAAAGCATATTTTCCAATCCGAAGTCGTAAGAAGAACAATCAGTTTGATAGACTTTATATATATATATATATATATATATATAGTTGAACTGTATCTAAAAATACAACAAAATTACAGTTGCTTCACATGTTACCTAGCGCTTAAAAAAGCAGCATAAAAGAAAACATGCGTTTAATATTTAGAAAATTTATATTGAAAAAACCCCTCAAGCCAGTCATTGTTAATACATCAAAACACTGTAAAATGCATTGTCCTCATCAGAGGGGGAAATGCACAACTGTATACCATAGGTTTCAGACTCACAGCCTGAGATTTTGCCAAGGTAATGTATTATATTCAAGGCTGTATTTTTCAAAGATTGATTTAAAAGTGTTAAAACAGTTTAAAGATATTTATAATAATTTTATAAATATCTTTAAACTGTTTTAACACTTTTAAATCAATCTTTGCAAAATACAGCCTTGAATATAATACATTACCTTGGCAAAATCTCAGGCTGTGAGTCTGAAACCTATGGTATACAGTTGTGCATTTCCCCCTCTGATGAGGACAATGCATTTTACAGTGTTTTGATCTATTAACAATGACTGGCTTGGGGGGTTTTTTCAATATAAATTTTCTAAATATATATATATATATGTGTGTGTGTGTGTGTGTGTGTGTGTGTGATTTTGTCACTTAATGGAGTATTTAAAGCAATACTTTCTATTTACTCTTCAGCAGCATTGTAGATGCAAGTTAAACAACTGAATGTTTTTGTTGTTGTTTGTTTTTCAAAGAGCTTCTTACTACATGAATAGAGCAAACATAGATTTTTTCCCTAAATCTTTACTTCTTAATAGGTATTCAAGTAAAGTTGCTATACTCACAATTCAGTCGTGAAAAGTTTATTTAAAATACGTTATGATAAACACATATTTACTTCCATAAAATTAAATTCACTATTTCAAGTTGCATTTCGTGAAATAAATATTATGAAAGTGACAAAATTATCTTATGATTTAAATATCAACGCTTGAGACAATACTAACAAGGCATGCAATTTTTAAAAATGTTAATTCCTCTAATATTAAAATAACATAATAGGTACATTCATAAGTTACATTAAAGCGGGTGCTTTTTGACTTAGCTATAATTTTATAAACATATTACACAACCGTCACATTAACAAAATGTTTACATCTTCCAAGTGCTTGGTTGAAACAAACTCCAATAAAACTTACGTAAGCAGTTTTCGCAATTGGGTTTTTTTCTGTGGTTATTCTTGCTTAGAATTTATTGCTTGATCTGCATAAAGAACCATTTTTATGTACTATATGTGCAACAAGAAAAATGTTTTATTCAATCAACTAAATTTTGATGACATTTTATTGAATTCATTTCTCATTGAACAAAATTTATGTAGATTTAACAAAAAAAAAATTTAATTAAATAGCTCCAATCAAGTTTTTGTTCAATTTACGAAAACATTTTCCCCGTATTTACAATGGAGCTTCGGTAAGTCGACATTCCCTCCTCACCCATGCATTGAATTAGAGCAAATTTCAATGTTAAAAGATCTAAAAAGATGTAGCATTAACCAATGAAATATGGACAAGTAACCTTCATTTTAAATTATTCTCTCGCATCGCATTTTTAGGAAAGCAATTGTAAGTAGATATAGTGTAACTTAGAGAGAGAGAAAACAAATGTTATGAGAAAAGAAAAAAACTTTCTTCTTTTTCTGTTATCAAAATTTAAATAAATATATAAAATATTTCGTTTAGCAAACTCAACAAATTTATAATCATATTTTTATTTTTCAGATAACATTCTATATCTTACCTGATGTGTGCGAAAAGAAAGGACAGAGATAGACAGCTTTTATCAGAGACAAGACAGACCTATTTATCATTACTATATCGCAATTTTGTGAGACGAAACAAAGTTTTTGCAGCTGTTTTGAGAGACGAGACAGTTCTATTTATTATATGGTGTTCACCTCTACGATCTCTTATGGATCCTCCACTTTTAAAGCACATTTGTATATTAACATATACATATGCACGTACATGTATGAGCCGTTCTCTTTGAAAGTGGTGTCAGTATAATTTCTGGCAAAAAGTTAGTTAATTACACCGGTCAACAACAACAACAAAAATTTTGGGTTCTGTTCTCATGCTTAAATTCTGATTTTAGACAGTGAAAGCACATAAATTTTCATTTTCAGTTCTTAAAGTTTGCTTTTGTCTGATTTACATCGATAAATATATTTTAATTTATTTCATAAACAAAAGATGGCAGCACCTTGATTAGCCCGAAAGTAAACTGTATTATTATTTGTAACTCTGTAGTATTGATTGTAGTATTGTTTGTAGTATTATTTGTAAGATTATTATTTGTTTGTATTTTTATTTGCTCATACAAAAATAAAAGAAATACGAAAAATAGTCACTTTTAGACATTAATTTCTTATTATTTTACATTTATATGTTATTGTTTATCACAAATCTTGAATAAAAAAAACTTTTATATCCAGTAAAAACTTTTCTGGTCATAATTTAGAGTGGGATTATAAAAAATATATAAAAATCAGTGATTTTTGCCAAAAAAATTTAAAAATTGCTTTAATTTCTACAAAAGCAAACTTTCATAAAAAATAAATTAGTTTCCTTAGTTTTGGCGTAGGAGAAACTAAAACTTAACATGTAGAAGACAGACCCAAAAATCGTGTTGACCGGTGTTATAACAGTGCGATCTGGAATGATCATTTTATATATAACAGTCCACCCCCACTACCTCCCCCTAAAAAAAAAAAAAAAAAAAAAAAAAATTTCATTATTTTTCAGTATAAATTATAAACCCTTAAATAGCTCCATAAAGTATAAAATGGACTTACATAACTTTAAAGAAGATTTCATGTATGCAGATACTGAATTTTTAGAAGTCGAATTCATTTTCCTATATTTGTATATTTACTTTATGCTGATTCTGATTGATAATGGCAAATCATTGCTGAGTATGTGTGTTTTTGCTTACTACAATAAAACTGGACCAGCCAATTTTAGTACATAGATTTTTATTTTGTTTATTTTCTGTACAGATATAAATGTGTGTAGGTGTACCTGTACCACATATTTAATCACATATAAAGATATTTAGTTGAATAAAACAAAGCTTAATTTGCTGGTGCTGTTTTAAATTTTCTTCCATCAACAAGAAGATTGAAAATAGTATCAAGATTTCTAAGGCACATGCAACCGACCAATTTGTTTTACGGTTTATGTATAATATCTGTACTAAAACATTTATTCAGAGAAAAAAATATTTTGATGAATTAAATAAGGCCAATTTGTTAAGCTCTATTTTAACCTAATAATTTTGTTAAATCAACAATATATTTCCACAGATTTTGAGGTACAAGCAATCGACTAATTTATTTTGCGGTTTATGTAATGCCTGTAACATTTATTCACAGAAAAAATATTTTGTTGAATTAAACAAAATTAATCTTACTGGCGTTATTTTAATCTAATAATTTTTTTCAATCAATAGATTTCTAAGGTTCAGGCCACCGAGCAATTGTTTTACGGTTTATGTAATGCCCGTAATTAATCATTCATTCACAGAAAAAAAATATTTTGTTGGATTAAACAAACTTAATTTTTTAGAACTAGTTTAACTTAATAATTTTGTTCAATCAACAAACAATTTCTACTGATTTCTAAGGTACAGGGAATCAACCAGTTTGGTTTACGATTTACTTTGTGCATGTACCAAATCTACTATCTATGAGGCTGGGAAAACAGAAAAATTTTCGTATGTATATATATATGCATAAGTGTGTGTGTTTCATTGTATACATCTCTTTTTAAAAGAAGCAGGGCGGATTTATTAAATGTACACTTTTTATAGGGAAAAGGGGGCTCTTTCGCTTAAGAAAAAGGATAATTTTCCCTATATCTCACTAGAAAAGTTGCTATATATGTATATATACTACGTCCGCTCTAAAAAAATCCAGAAACGTTCGTTGGAAATAATGAGCAGCTGAGGGTTACTGGAATTCAAATGAATGTTATATGAAAATGCCAGGAACTTTACTGAACTAAAAATTGTGAACAACTGTTCAGTATAGCTCCTGGTATTTTCAGGTAACGTTCGGTTGAAGTCTACTCTGAAATACTAAATGCTTTGTTGATTCAACAAAAGTTTGGTTGGCTCTATTTCAAAGAAATACTTTTGTTAAATCAATAAAATTTTTGTTAATTCAACAATATTTTGTTCATTTAACAAAAATTTTGTTAAAAACAACAAAATTATTCTGTTGAAATAGCTCCAACAAAATTTTCTTGAAAATAATGAGCAGCTGAGGGTCACTGGAATTCAAATGAATGTTATATGAAAATGCCAGGAACTTTACTGAGCTAAAAATTGTGAACAACTGTTCAGTATACAACTCCTGGTATTTTCAGGTAACGTTCTTTTGAAGTCTACTCTGAAATACTAAATGCTTTGTTGATTCAACAAAAGTTTGGTTGGCTCTATTTCAAAGAAATATTTTTGTTAAATCAATAAAATTTTTGTTAATTCAACGATATATTTTGTTCATTTAACAAAAATTTTGTTAAAACAACAAAATTATTCGGTTGAAATAGCTCCAACAAAATTTTGTTGAATTCAACAAAACATTTCCTTCCGTGTAGGGCATCTTATTAGGGCATTCATTATTTCGAAGAAACATTCTTGGATTTATTTTTTTTTTTTTTTTAGTGTATATAACACTCCAGCTCATCCTAACTGCACCCGACTAAACATTCTATCCATATACTCCGAATACCTACACACGCATGCAATTTAAAACTATCCCCATTAATCAACACACATTTCCACAAAACGCGTATAGACTCACACCAAACCAATAAACGATTAAACAACAATCATCATCTCGGACCAGCTTTAAATGAACACCCAGATCGAAGGATGCGCCTCACTGAACTTATAAAAAAGTTTACTACGTTTCAACAAAATAATCCACAACATTTAAGCTTTAAAACGCTTCTAATCTCGATTTCATATATGTTTATTTTTTTTGCGTGGCCCGACAATCCCCGTCGCATTGCCTGCACAGCCTCTTCTGAAATCGCCGGCATCTAATACAACTGCTACCGTGTAATCCGCTACTGCGCCGCAATGCTTGGCTGACGACCGTTGGGAATACATCAACGACGAGAAAGTCGGCGGCGGTAGGCCGACCTCACGGGCTGCTAGAGCGGGAAAAACTTCGCGGGAACGCCGTGTTAGGCCTTTGATGGTAGCAGCTCTGAATTTTTGTAAATGTAGCTTTCACGGGCGTAGCTATAGCTTTCACATGGGAGGGGTCCGGCTAAGGGGGGTGGGTGAGTTCATTTTTACTGTAAAATTTGATTGAAAGTAAATTTTACTATAAATAGTTTGTAAAAAGTTTCAATTGCATTATAAATTTTTTATCGTATTTGTAATACATTTTATTTATTACTCATAAAATTATGAAATTTTGAAAATTCATGTATTTTTTTTTTTTAATTTATATGAAATTTAAAAATATTTTGTTGCTGTCTACTATTTTGAGGCACGAATGCAAAAGGTGGATATGCTGCCAAAATTAGCGTTTTTGCGTAGACTAGGGGGTGTGTCCAGACCCCCAAAACGGCCCCCTTATACACGACCGTGGTAGCTACGAAAGAAAAGTCCCATTTGCTCTTTATTCAGCCGTCGTTCATCCTGCAGCAAAATTAATAACTAAAACAAGTATACTCAAATAAAGTGTAACAAATTAAAATGTTCGTTATTAGTAAACGATTGGTACATGTAGCTTTGCTGTATGACGAACGGCAGACAAATGAAGGAAAAACGGGGCTTTTCTGAAGCACAGAAAATATTGCTGTCTTCCTTGTATTCAATGGTTTTCAGATTTTTCTAGTTTTATTTGATACATTGACAAACATGTACAATGTACTACATTGATAAAACTTAGTAAAAAAGGAGCACAATAAACGAGTAATAAGAAATAAAAACTTCGTGTATTGATACCTTATTCATTAATTCTTATTGTTTGATTGTTATATTTGGCATGCAGAGGTAAGAATTTTTAACTTTGAGACTTTGATAAAGGAAAACTCTCTCAATGTTTTTATGATTATTATTTCAATGACGGTTTCTCTTTACTAAAATAATACTTATTAATTTAGTTTAACATTTAAAATATATTTATTCATTATTCTAGGATTTAGTGAAAAGATTTTTAAACTATATAAATAAATACTCATACATTTTACAAATTCCAAAACTAATAAAATAGCCTTAAGCTTGACTTAATAAGTTAAGCTTAATGTGTGATAAGTTCTGATATAATACGTGACCGTAATTATGCGTCTGTGTGTAATAAAAACACGAAAAAAAACTGGAGTTTAAAAGTTAAAATGTACATAGAATTTGTTGAACACACGCCTGCATGAACGTGCATTGCACAGGTGGTACAAAGGGTCTTCCTTCTGCATATGGAAGAAGTTACTCCTTCCTTACTGGCAAAAATTTGAGAGATTTTTATAATTTTTTTCTTATATATATATGTATGTAATTTACAAATTTCTTTATTAAATTTAAAAATAAATTAGTATTTTTAAAACAATAATCTCCTTCTCTCTTTTTTTTTTCTTCCGCCAAAGAAAAGTGCACTGTCTGGACAACAAAGTTGACTTGGTATTTATTAGTTAATAGTTTGAACAACTGTAATTTATCCTAATGCCATAGAATATTTATACCTATTTCCCGCTAAATAATATGTACAAACACGGACAGATTTTGCTTTCTAGCCAATATTTTGAATTCAACATCTCCCTGGCCTGTGATCAGAAACGAAATTCGGAAATTGGTGAGGGGAGGTAAAAAGGTGGAAAAAGCTAAGATCTCACAAACAGGCTTCAATTTTGTTGCTAATAAAAATTCAGGGTGACTATTCCCTACTAGCTGAATCTCATATGTCTGCTACAGAAGACATGTGTCGATTATTTTATAAAAAAAAAAAAAGAAAATAAAATTTTTTGTTACAATGGCAAACGTGTATGAGTTCTCAATTCTGTTATAGCAACGTTGCTTCGAAAATGCATTGTTAAATACGATGAATGGCAATCTGAAGAAACTTAAATGTGAATTGATAAAAAATCAATAATGTAATCATTTTTAGATGGTTATTGCTGCCGTATATATAATATTTAGTGATAGTCTATAAACTTTTATATTGTGAGAATTTCTCAGACAGCAGTAGACTTGTATTTATTATGCACATGCACTTAAATATTTGTGAATGGTGAAGATGTCTGAAATTTCTTAATGTTTAAAAAAATACAACACTTTTAACATTAAAACATAGTTTATTCAAACGTCAAAAAATATTTACAAATCTATAACATAAAATTAGCTTTATTCAAGTTGAATAAATAATTGTACAGTAAATGTATCCGTTTTTCTGAAACATAGTAATTACATAAACATCGATTAACATAAAAGTTTTTTAAACTATTGCATTGCAAATTTATTGCAAATTATTTGCTTGTTTAACCATTATCATAAACATTTAACAGATCTCGGCAACAAAACTTTGATATGTTTGCAATTCTATAAACATTTCCATGACAAATTACAAAAGCCATCTAAAGATTATACATATTAAAGGTAAATCTCAGTAATTTCCCAGCAACTTGAATTCTACACATTAAACGTTTTAGTAAGCACATTGATATTATCAAAAAGTACTTGTTGACTGGACAAAATTTTTTAAAATTAGAATTCGGATATTGTAGGAGAATCCGATGTCCCACTGTGGAGTTCTTTTAAAAGTAAATCTTCATTTTCTCTCAGTGCCTGCTTAGTCACACTAAAGTAAAAGAAATATATACTTAGTTGAATCAACCAAATATTCTTCAATCAGAAACTTTAATACAAAATTTATTATGTTTATTAAACAGTTTTTCAAATAATTGGTTTTTAAAGGGTCTTTTTAAATTATATTTTTCAAAATTTGCACGATGAATTTTTAATTATTTCACAGTTTTCATAAAAAAATTCCTTGTCAACTAAAATTTTTATTTTTGTTGGCTTCCAGCAGAACAAATCAAACTAGCATATTAAATCCACTAACTATTTACTATCATTATTATTTAATCAAAAATCAAATTATTTTGTTCAATTAAACCAAATTTCGCTATATAACTTCTGAATATACGATGATGCGATATACGGTGAGCTGTTTTGTGATATATATATTGTAAAATAATATGATATCTTTTCACGGATTTTAAGAATATTTTAATACTATGTTTATTTTTCATACAATTCAAATTTAAGCTTATTTTAAGGCAATATATAAGAACTTGATTTAATGCAGTAAATATATCGATTATTTTAACTAAAATATAAAAATATACAATCCATTTTATACAAGAAAAGAATTTTCGCGAAAATACAAATTAATCTGTAAGTAAATTATCTTTATGTAGCACATTATTATGCGTACTATTGAGCTATAAATATAACTGTTATTATTTTTTTTAACGAACAGTATTTAGTAACACCTAACAAATTTTAGTTTATCAATGCATTCTTTGACACAAGACAGGACATTCTTTGACATTTTTGTTACACAATCTTAATGTAAAGTTTAAAAACAACAGAAGCAAACATATGTTTCATGAAAGCAGAAAAAATATAACTACTAGTTGTACATTCATACAGAAAAATTTATTACAAAGGCTTGAAGAAATCCTTGAAGTATCCATAGGGATAGTGCAAAAATAATTAAGTTTAGGAAACGACATATATTTTTGGTTCAACATGTACTTCGTTTTTTTTTCTTTTCTGAAGGAATAAAAGTCACAAATAAATATCTGAGGAATAATTTAATGAAAGATCACAAATAATTTCATTTGTAGTTTTTCGAAATTGTAAATGTTGACATTTCAATTTTCTTAAGAACATACCTTAAACTTTTTCTATTATTTACTGCATCAGTAACATAATGATTATTAAAAAATGAACGGTAAATCCCTTTGATGAAATTAACAAGTGCGAGCTTATCGTCGCAAGGACGTTACGACAACTATTCTCCCTTCTATACCCATCGTTGCTTCCCGTATGGGTATTTGAATGCCTATGATATAAACCCCTACACAGACGATTGCTCGAAAGAAGAGCATTGAAACAACCAGGTCTGGAAGGAACGATGAGAACAGAAGAGAGAATCGCTACCATCGCCTCCTTGTAACGATGGAAGCGAACAGGTTAAAGTCAATAAGACATTACATATTGTGACCTAACTTTGAGATAACTTTTTCATTTGCTTAATCAACGACACAAACCATGGAACAAAGAATGGTCATATACAAAGGATAAGATCGGTGTCGTTCTTAATAAGAAAAAAAAAGTGAAATTTCGTTGCCTGCCGTAGACGTTACTTTACCTGGATATGCCATTGGGAAAAATAAGAATTACAACACTTAGGTGCATTTACTAAAATCTACTGAAGAAGAAAACAGAAAACACTATTCATATTCTATTAGTCTGAAAATTATTCTTTTAATGCAATTTAAACTACTAAAAATTACAGCAGCAACCCAAAAGCTTATCTATTCGTCCTAAATTTCCATTAAAAATACGTTTAAGAATATTGATCATATCTACAAATTTACAATAGAAGTAATGTATTGTACTACATTTGAGTGTAGACACACACACACACACACACACACAGACAGAGACACAGAGAGAGAAAAGTTTTTAAAAAGAATCCTCATGCGTATTGGAATTGCGTTTCGCAATTAATTTCAAAACCATTTCTAGATAATACTTCGGACACTTCAGAGTCAAGTGGAAAGAATTACTAAAAAGTAAATGGCTTAGAAATCTTGCCCTAGTTTTTTTAAAGTATAAATATTATTCATCAATTTTTCAACTTATGTACATGCTGTAAAAAAAGAGTAATTTATTATTTCATTTAAAAAGAAAAAAAACAGTAGAAATAAATAGGTAAAAAATATCACTTTGTGAGATTTTAAGTAGTAATACAGAATTGTAAGTAAATAGGATAAAGGGTAACTGTATGCATAGTTTTACTTTAATTAATTTGCTCAAATTTAAATTTATAAAATAATTTAACTCTTTATGTTTTACATATAGATACAAATTATATTTTAAAATATAATTGAAATATGAATTATTTAGCGATTTAAAAAAAATCCATAATCATTAGATTAAATAACATAACTCTACTCCGTAAAAAATACATAATTATGTGTGCATATAGAAAAAGTATACATTATGAACATTAGGGTTATAACATTCATGAATACATGATATATATCTGTGTGTGTGTGTGTGTGTGTGTACAGGGAAACTTCTCTAAAAGACCACTCTTATCCTCTTATTATAGGACAATATTTCTAGAGACAAAAATTTTTTCCTTAGACACAATGTTAATTTTACTCCAATTAGAAGACTGAATGTTCTCTGACTATCCCTCATAAAGGCCTGTTTTCCTTTCTTTTTTTCCTTTTATGACCCTTAAATCCTAAACAGGTGCATTGAATTCCCGAACAAAAAGATGCAAATTTAAGTAGTAATTTGTTCCATAAAATAAACTAATCATTTGAAACCAAAATTGTTTGTGAAAAAAATTATAAAAAGTAAATAAACTTCAAAATAAAATTTTTTCACGCATGTATAGAGTTTGAAAATATTAATAAACAGTTTTATCTGGGTTTAGATTTTCTTATTTTAGTTTTTTTTTTTTTTTTTTTTCACACCTATTCAAGTTCTACCTCTCACAAGAACCAATGAACCGATTTTCAATAACTACAATTCTAACGGCAGATGGCTCTTGCTGAGAGATTTCACTATATGAAAAACATGAAAGTTAAGGCTGTTTTTAAAATCATGAATCACTTAGAACAGTTTTTTAAAAAATCAATAACATCAAAATTATAAAATAAAATAAAAATTCCTCCACAAACTCTGCTGTATTTTCTTACAAACAGTCAGCCTTGTAAGAGTTATGAGAAAAATCTCAAGAATGGAATATTTTGCAAACTTTTCCTAATTTGAAGGCAGAATGTTAAATATATTAATTTAGGAATGAAATTTCCGTGCATAGTATTATTTCTAAAAGTTGCTTAGAGGTGTTTTTTTTTAATGCGAGTGCACAGTAGAATTTCTACTACCCCCACCCCCCCGCCGCCGTTCGTCCATGCATTTTTAACGTAAAGTCCAGACATTTTCAATTTAAAACATATATATTACGACTTTTATTTAACCTAAAGATTACTTCCCCAACCCTTACAGGAAGTCAGTTCACACCACTGATTATGTATCTGCACATTCTTTGTAAGTGCATAAAATGTTTGTAAGTAATAATTACAACAAAAATTAATATCAGGCCTTTCGTTTGAAATTACCTAAGTGATATGATATTTTTAAGAAATAAGAGGCCCCCCCCCCCCAAAGAGATGTTTGATTCAGAGTGGCTTTTTGAGGCCCAGATTATGTTTCTCTAGAATAAAAATAAAGGAAACCAAGGTCAAAAGAACTTTGACTCTAAAAATACTGGTATATAAATTTAACTTTTCAAAATCAGCTGTACGTATGTAATACAACGGATCTGTTGGTGAACTGTTGGCTGTTTTGTAAGCAGTAAGCAACATTTTTTTGGTTTTTGCTTAAACAGTGCTAGGTGATCCGTTTAGAATATTAGATGCACAGATCTAAAGACAAAAATAAATAAACCAAAAGACAAAAATAAATAAATAAATAAATATATCCAAGAATTTGGAAAAATAGCTATATGGATTTTGAGGCATCCACGTGTGAGGGCGCTGGGCATTCGCCCCGCCATGTCTCCCTATTTTTGTGGCACTACTCCTTTTTCCACAAAGAAAAAATATTATAACAGAATTCATGAATAGATGTTCAATAAGTTAATAAATAAATAAAATTAAATAAAAGACAGGAGCATTCATGTTCTTTCAGATGAGGATTTGAATAAGCATAATTATACAAAACAACAATAATTTAATACGAACATTTACGACTGAAACATAGTACTAAATTTTTTATTTATTTAAGTGTACAAGTTTGTTTTGCAAGTAATTCTCCTGGCATTACTAATTCTAATCAAAACTCTCAGGTTTCTATAATTGTGTTAGATGTAAAACAATTTTTGCTTAATTTCAACAACTAAAGACACATTACAATCGTCAACAAAAACACATGAAGTAGTCCAATTTCATGCCCTAGGTTTCCTGAATAACTTATCGCAAAGTCACCAAAAGTGCATCCAAATGTGATAGTTCACAGTCATGAAAAATATTTCTTAAATTCTAAAATAATTCTGCAGCATAATGTACATTCAGTTTGAGCTTTAACAAGCAAGTACGTCAAAATTAGCTTCGCTTCTTAATTTACTCGAAGTATATTTTAGATTCACTGGCCTCATTTAGCTTCCAATCTTAAACCCAAGTAGCAAAATTAGTCCAAAAGACGTTTAAAACACGCTTTTTAACGTCAAAAAACGTGTTTCCAACGTAATTTGAACGTTTCTTGAACTACTTGTGCTACTAGGGAAAGAATGGTTAATTAATATAATTAGGCAATTTATTTACTAAATAAGATTAATTTCTGTACCTATAATGACATAAACAGCACTTACAGGCTCTCTGAACGTTTATAGATGTTTAGTGAACATTATCAAACGTTCTTTGAACATGCATTAACGTTCAGGAAACCTGTTTGTGCTGCCTGTGTAAAGTATTCTTATGTTTCAAATTTCAGGATTTATTTAAAGTTATGTTATTATTATTGTCGTTATCGTAAAATCCGTCAAATTTAGATAAACTGAATAAAGAGAACAGCGATTTGTAAACTTCGAAGAGTTACACTTAAAACTAATGAAATTTCAGTGCTATCATAATTAAAATAGACCTGTAAAGTAACTTTCAAATGTATTTTGAATGTTATTCGTGGTATTCCAAGCAGGTATTATCAAATGCATGCTTGGCGCAGGTATATCAGAAATGCATGCGCAGATGCACAGATAAGGTTGTATTGAAAAGTTTGTCCTTTAAAAAAAAATGCGTTAGGAATTATTTAATTTTCTTGTTTGAGTATGTACTTTGAGGAAACAAAATCTCCCTCACGGTATATGCGCAGAAATTAAAGTAAACTAACTGCGCCGGGGACTCGAAAAAATTCAGAATGATTCTTTATAATCTGTAACCACCGTAATATATGAAAGAACGCTGTCTTTTATAAAACTTTCTGAAAACATTCCTCGGTATGGAATTGCACAGGAAAATTTTTCAGAGTTACAAATCCTGCTAAATTTTCAATTTTAAATCATTTTTTCTGAATGTTTTGCAAACGATACGGGTTAATCATCTATTACAATGTGTAGTACATCTTGTAAAGAGACATTCTAAAAAATTTCATGTGCAAGTCAAGGCTTTCATGGTACGAAAGTTGGAGTTTCATCTAAAACTATAAAATTTAAATTATATCACACATATTGAGAATAAGTAGAACAATTCTAAATAATTTTATTGCTTCCAAAAGAAAATTGATTTAAATTTTACTGACTTTAATTATGTAACACATGTTAGTCCACTAGTATACGTACTTATATATTCCATAAAAAGTTACATATTTTCATGAATGCAATAATTTAACATTATTATTTAAACAAAATAATTAGTTTTAAATTCTAAACGTTTAACAAAAATATTTGTTGAGTAATTGAAAAGTCTGCTGCAAAAAGGAGATAGCTCCATACTGTGGGATTTGGAGTTAGTACACGTATTATCTTGCAGTAAAAAAATCTCTTTTGTTTGGTTAAAAAAAAATAGCTCCAATCTTTAGATCTTCTTCTGCTTAAAAGATGAAACTACCTGTCTCTTTAGTTTGTGTTGAATCTCGAAATGTTTTTTTTTATAGTTTTCCGCAAATTTGGATAGATAGAGCTATCTAATTTTTCAGAAAACCCTTTGATTGTTTCTCAACCCTAAGCTAGTATAATGCTTTTATTAAGCTGTTGAAAGTAGTGCATGTAACATTGATAGTTCCTTTTTTTAAAGGGCAAACGAACTGTCACAAATTAAGCTGTGAGGGAGATGATTAAATACAGGTAGTTTTTTATGTAATCACAGCGGCAACATTTAAAGACGAATGTCGGGATATCAGACGCAGGTATATCATCGCAGGTATCAAATGCTGCGCATGCATTCATTGCATAATTGATTTATTTGTATTTATGGTCTAAAATCACGTGGATTTTTCTGGAATACACCGTTAACCCTACAGAATTATGCATTTTGTACACATATAAAAACTAACAAGCATATATTATTATTTTTATTTTTCCATAGAGAGAGAAATATCGCAAATGTTAGAGAATGTGAACTATGATGATTTTTTTTGAGAAAGTCATATTGAGTCTATTCACAAGGAAATCACGCACCTATAGTATGCAGTACGGACTCACTTCTAAATGAAGGAATGCATTTTTATTTAGTTTAATGCGGTTGCATATAAAATAAAACCCTCTTTGCATCCTATCTATATAAATAAAATTAGACTTTTGTCTGTACATTTCTTGGAATTCAAAAATTTTGCGATTTCTATCCGTTTCAAGCACCCGGGAATTCGATGCGACCCTCAAAAAAAAGTTTGTCTGTCTGTCATTCTCTCATTCTGTCATTCTGTCCTTCTGTCATTCTGTCATTCTGTCCGTGACGCTTTTTTTGTTTAAGCATCACGTAAAAACGACTGAAGCGAATGATATGAAATTGGGTGTCATGATAAGTGGTCACTCAACTTAAAACATAGGCGTCGAATTTTTAAAAAATCTTGATTAGATTTTTAGATTTTGCGAAAATCGCTTCAAACTGGGTAAATTTGTGTTCAAGCATCACGCAAAAACGACAGAAGCGAATGATATGAAATTGGGTGTCATGATAGGTGGTCACGCAATTTAAAACATAGGCGTCCAATTTTTAAAAAATCTTGATTGGATTTTGAGATTTTGCGAAAATCCTTTCAAACTGCGTAAATTTGTGTTCAAGCATCACGTAAAAACAACTGAAGCGAATGATATGAAATTGGGTGTCATGATAGGTGGTCACTCAACTTAAAACATAGGCGTCGAATTTTAAAAAAATCTTGATTGGATTTTGAGATTTTGCGAAAATCCTTTTAAACTGCGTAAATTTGTGTTCGAGCATCACGTAAAAACGACTGAAGCGAATGAAATGAAATTGGGTGTCATGATAGGTGCTCACTCAACGTAAAACATAGGCGTCGAATTAAAAAAAAATCTTGACTAGATTTTGAGATTTTGCGAAAATCATTTCAAACTGCGTAAATTTGTGTTCGCACATCACGTAATAACTGCAAAGGTGAAAAAATGATATTTGGTGAAATGATAGGTGGTCACTCACCTTAAACTATAAGCATCTTATTAAAAAAAAATTGATCAGATTTCGAGATTTTGCGAAAATCGTTTAAAACTGAGTGAATCTTTGTTCCCGCATTAAGTAATAATGACTAAAGCGAATGATATGAAATTTGGTCACATGATAGATGGTTGCTCAACATAAACTATAGGAGTCCAATTTTTTAAACATTTTTATTAGATTTTGAGATTTTGTGAAAATTCTCTCAAAATACGTTCAATGATGATTTCTTCAAACTTCACGTAATAACGACTAATACGAATGATACGAAATTTAGTGATATGATAGGTAATTGCTAATCTTAATTTATAGCCGTTGAATTTTTAAAATATTTTGATTACATTTTGAGATTTTGCGAAAATCGTTTTAAAATGCTGAAAATTTGTTCCAGCATCACGAAATAAAGATTGCAGGGAATGAAACGAATTTGGTTGACAGGATAGGTTGTCACTCAACTTAAATTCTAGGCTTCCATTTTTTCAAAAATGTTGATTGAATTTTTAGATTTTGCGAAAATTATTTCAATATGCGTAAATATTCGTTCACGCATCACATAATTACGACTAATGCGAATGAAATTATATTACTTAGTTACTGTAATATTTTAACAATACATAAAAATTATAACTTCGCTTTCTTTACTTTGGCAACATACTACATCCATTATGTGTACTCATACAATGCTGACGAAAGATCTTGCTTTTTTGGAAATTTGCATTCACTAACCCGTCGAGGACGGGTACTTCAGCTAGTATTGAATAAGAAACAATAACACCGGTCGACACGATTTTTGGGTCTGACTTCTACATGTTAAATTTTAGTTTCTCCTACGCCAAAACTAAGGAAAATAATTTTTTTAAATGAAAGTTTGTTTTTGTAGAAATTAAAGCAATTTTTCAATTTTTTGGCAAAAATCACTAAATTATATATATTTTTTTTATAATTCCACTCTAAATTATGATCAGAAAAGTTTTTTCTGAATATAAAAGTCTTTTTTATTCAAGATTTGTGTTAAACAATAACATGTAAATGTAAAATAATAAGAAATTAATGTGTAAAAGTGAATATTTTTCGTATTTCTTTTATGTTCGCATGAGCGAATAATAATACAAACAAATAAGAATATTACAAATAATACTAGAAGCAATACTACAGAGTTACAAATAATAATACAGTTTACTTTCGGGTTAATCAAAGTGCTGCCATCTTTCGTTTATGAAATATATTAAAATATACTTATCGACGTAAATCAGATAAAAGCAAACTTTAAGAACTAAAAATGAAAATTTAAGTGTTTTTCAATGTCCAGAATCAGAATTTAAGCATGAGAACAGAAACCCTCCAAAAAAATTTTTTTTTGACCGGTGTAATGGACATCACCGTGGAATGAAAGCTAATATATTTTGTCTAAATGAGGTTTCAGTCAGAAAAGATTAAAAATCCTATTGTTCCAAAAATTACAGAGTACAGTGAAAATAATTCTTGTTATAATTTTATTCTAATTGTAATGAACGTCTACAAATAACTATTTTTTGTTTAATCCTCTCATTAAGAAGGTCTATTGTAGGGCCTATTTACAACAGTTTTGGGCCCAGGACACTTTTTAAATTTTTGTATAATATATAATTTGTAATAATTTTTGTAAAATATACAGCTTAATGTCTCTTTTTGAACTATTTCTACATGCATGCCCGGTTCATTTGCCCCAAGTGCCCTTGTGATAATCAGGATCTGGTTGTACGAGTGCTCTCTGTTTCTTGTTGTAAACAGAATTCAAAAGTGTGAAAACGCCGATTTTCTAGTATATTATTTTTGATACTCTTTAATGGTAATTCTGTACAAACGCATTTGTTTCTAGAAAATTCTACTAAAATGTATTTTTAAATAGTATTTTAAAATACTTTATGATAAAACTAATTTTGGAGTTTTGTCTTTTTTCTGGTTATCCAGAATTTTAAGGCACCATTGTCGACTTATGCATGTGTCATTTAACAAAAGTTATAAACAATCCCAATTTATTTTTCATGATCTGGTGGGAAAATGGGGTTACTTTTCTGATCCGCGGGCCAGTGCCAATCCACGTCTATCAAATTTATTAAAAAGTAACCAGCAGAAAATGTCAATCAAATTAAAAATTATATTTCTGTAACACTTGATTTAATAAATAAAAATACATGCTTATACAGGGTTCCGCTAAAAAGGGGGAAACAGCTTTCATTCCTTATCTATTAAAGATAAGTGTCCAGTGTAACTTAAAAATATGTTCAGAATAAGGTCGGAAAAAACTACGTTAAAAAAAATTCTGTCGTCAATTTTAAAAAAGTTACGATTTTTACATTTTTATATGGCCCCCATATAAAAAAGTTCCCAATTAGTCAAATGTGTTCCATACACTAATCAGGTGATGAGCAAATTTTCAGGGTTTCATCACAAAATGGCTCAGAGATTATTTAAACGTTTAGGTGCTATACATGATTTCGAATTTAAACGTTTATTGCAAGAGCGCATAACATTATTTTCTTGCGTAACTTTTGTTCGAACCCTCGATTTTTTCCCTTCGAGAGTCATTGAAAAGTGGTTTCAGTCAACATCTTCATATTTCTGACACTTTGTAGGGTATAATTCCAAATTTTGTTCGTCTCCTTTTTTAGTGAGGCACATTTTACTAATTGGTAATTTTGTTGTACAGGGGTAGTAAACAAATTTTTAAAAGTGTAGCATTTTGAAAAATAACTAGATGATTCTTTTCTAAACGTCATCTTCTTACCTACTTTATTCTGAACATTTGTTTCAATTTATATTGCCCACTTATCTCTAATAGATACAGAATTAAACCCTATTACCACTTTTCTGTCATACTCTGTATAATTTTTATTATATTCGACTGACACTAATCTGCGAAACAGTTTTCCTGTTTTTGACGGTCCACAGATCTAAAAAGGTTGGGAAACACTATCCAATAGAACTCAGGCTATGAGGATTGATAGGGGAAAAAAAATAAAAATTCCTTTACTAAGGTCAGCTCTTTGAAGCTTCCCTTGCACCCTTTTGTCTGACCGAAGCAAAAATGCATCAACCGGATAGCCAGGGATAAAGAAGCATAAATCTGAATTTCACTAAACATGAGATAGCCTTGATGCCACAACTTTCATAAATAAAACACGACATTGATAAAAAAGAAAAAATGAATTCTTACCCCGATCATTGGCGGGTCGGTGATAGTATCATTATTTTTTTCGTGAAGGTGATCCCTTACAAGCTATTGCAAATAAAATGTACTAGAGAAAGCTATAGGTCTTAATATAATATAAATTAAAGGTTTTAAAGTGGATTTGTGACTAACAAAAACGTATTAATTTTTACTTCGCGTAAATTCTGCCTTATTAATTAAACATCAAAATAAATATGTTCTTATCATTAATGTTTAATATTCGCTTTATGAAATATTTTAATTTAACCCTTTGTGCCCTTAATTAATTATTTTACAAAAATAAGTTTGAAACTTTCTTATATAGTTTTAGAAACAAGTTATATTAAGTAATGTTTTTATGTATTACGAACATCTCGTATTAAATTAAATACTAAAGTACAGAAATTAAACAACTCGCTGGGCATTTATTGCAGATTTATGTCCTATTAGGCACTTTTACTCATGGGAATTTAAAGTCCTGTCGGGGCATAAACGGTTAAGTAAACTGTTCAATTTCCAATTTTTATGAAATTGTCAGGCTTTTGTTGATAAAAGCGAAATTCTAGGGGTTTTTGTAGAAAACTGGTAATTTTAAAGTTGAAATTGCTTGTTAAGTCACTCCCAACGATAGCGCCAATTCTACTTGACTTCGACATGAGTCTTACTTCCAATCTAGCATTTTTCCAAAAGTTTTCGCTTCCACCCCTGTGCCGGTCTTCTACGTGAAAACACCGCTTTCGAAGCGTTGAAACCGATTACGCCACATTCTTTCACCAATAGCGATTTCACCATAAATATTTGAGAACTCTGTGAAAATACTGAAGCAAAAAATTAAAAACTTCCCGCAAATGGTGGGAGTCTGTCTCACAAATTGACATTTTAAATCGAGTATAACTTTATGATGCAGACACAAATAGGCCCACGAGTTCATTGGGGTTTTTGTGACAGATGCCCAATTGACTTGCAGGAAAGATATAATCTATTACGTGTACCTGAAATTAATGTCCTTGTGTAGACTTAATATTTTTTTCGGCCTTTACTTGCCGCTGAAGCCTTCAATAAGAAATCGA
Source organism: Cheiracanthium punctorium (assembly GCA_038373885.1). Classification (NCBI taxonomy): domain Eukaryota; kingdom Metazoa; phylum Arthropoda; class Arachnida; order Araneae; family Cheiracanthiidae; genus Cheiracanthium; species Cheiracanthium punctorium. The sequence continues at coordinate 68,267 of JAWZYV010008001.1, read as the reverse complement.
CGAAAGTTAAGTTCCGCACCTGATGATATTGAAAGTGTTCTTCTACTAAACGACTGTTTTAGTAAAATGAATTTCATCTTTATTTTAGTAATTTAAAAAAAGGTCCAACAAATTCTCTGTCAAATTTGAAGTGTTTTGTGAAGTCAATTAATCCAAAGCGATAGTTTCTTTGCAATTCGTGGGCTGTCTTCACTATCGAACATTTCTTTCTTTCGAACACACAAAAAGCATCAATTTCTACATTTTTAAAAGATTTATTCTTGCACTTTTGATTAAAGACGGTAGTTAAATACTCTTGTAACTATCGCACTAACGAAAAAAGCGTACTTATTTAACTTCTCCGTATGATTAAATTATATCCTTTTAAACAATTTTTGACCGAAACCCAAAGATATCGTTGAAGGAGGATTTCAAAGATGAGGTGTTTGAACACGAATAATAATAATAATAATCTATATAAATAAAATTAGACTTTTGTCTGTACATTTCTTGGAATTCAAAAATTTTGCGATTTCTATCCGTTTCAAGCACCCGGGAATCCGATGCGACCCTCAAAAAAAAGTTTGTCTGTCTGTCATTCTGTCATTCTGTCCGTGACGCTTTTTTTGTTTAAGCATCACGTAAAAACGACTGAAGCGAATGATATGAAATTTGGTGTCATGATAGGTGGTCACTCAACTTAAAACATAGGCGTCGAATTTTTAAAAAATCTTGATTAGATTTTCAGATTTTGCGAAAATCGTTTCAAAGTGCGTAAATTTGTGTTCAAGCATCACGCAAAAACGACAGAAGCGAATGATATGAAATTGGGTGTCATGATAGGTGGTCACTCAACTTAAAACATAGGCGTCCAATTTTTAAAAAATCTTGATTGGATTTTGAGATTTTGCGAAAATCCTTTCAAACTGCGTAAATTTGTGTTCAAGCATCACGTAAAAACGACTGAAGCGAATGATATGAAATTGGGTGTCGTGATAGGTGGTCACTCAACTTAAAACATAGGCGTCCAATTTTAAAAAAATCCTGATTGGATTTTGAGATTTTGCGAAAATCCTTTCAAACTGCGTAAATTTGTGTTCAAGCATCACGTAAAAACGACTGAAGCGAATGATATGAAATTGGGTGTCATGATAGGTGGTCACTCAACTTAGAACATAGTCGTCGAATTTAAAAAAAAATCTTGACTTGATTTTGAGATTTTGCGAAAATCATTTCAAACTGCGTGAATTTGTGTTCGCACATCACGTAATAACTGCAAAGGTGAAAAAATGATATTTGGTGAAATGATAGGTAGTCACTCACCTTAAACTAAGCATCTAATTAAAAAAAATTGATCAGATTTCGAGATTTTGCGAAAATCGTTTAAAACTGAGTGAATCTTTGTTCCCGCATTAAGTAATAATGACTAAAGCGAATGATATGAAATTTGGTCACATGATAGATGGTTGTCAACATAAACTATAGGTGTCCAATTTTTTAAACATTTTTATTAGATTTTGAGACTTTGTGAAAATTCTCTCAAAATACGCTTATATTTCTTCAAACATCCCGTAATAACTACTCATACGAATGATACGAAATTGTGTGATAGGATAGGTAGTTGCTAATCTTAATTTATAGGCGTTGAAATTTTAAAATATATTGATTACATTTTGAGATTTTGCGAAAATCGTTTTAAAATGCTGAAATTTTGTTCCAGCATCACGAAATAAAGACTGCAGGGAATGGAACGAAATTGGGTGACAGGATAGGTTGTCACTCAACTTAAATTCTAGCCTTCGAAATTTTTCAAAAATGTTGATTAGATTTTGAGATTTTGCGAAAATTATTTCAATATGCGTCAATATTCGTTCGCGCATCCCATAATTACGACCAAAGCGAATGAAATGATATTACTTAGTTACTCTCTAACCTGTAATATTTTAACAATACATAAAAATTATAACTTCGCTTTCTTTACTTTGGCAACATACTCCATCCATTCTGTGTACTCCTACAATGCTGACGAAAGTTCTTGCTTTTTGGAAATTTGCATTCACTACCCCGTCAAGGACGGGTACTTCAGCTAGTAATAATAATAATAATAATAATAATAATAATAATAACAATTGACTGGGTTTTATTTTTTAATAAAGTAAACAAACTTGCAACCGATGACTGTTTGTTAAGTCATAACTATAAAAGTTTTTGTATTCTGGCAATACTAATTTGTCAATCAGCAAATAATTTCTGAATTAAATTTACAAACTTTTAATGACTAAGGGCGCCGACCGAGTTGTATGGTGGGTAAAGCACCGTACTCTGGTTTTGGGTTCAACTCCCGGCGGCCGGGGCTCGATCCCCGACTGGGCATGGTTGTCATGTCCGTCCCTTCATAGGGGACGATGTTGGTCCACCTACTAGGTGCCCCCATAATAAAGTGGCCAACACCTTCGGGCCGTTGTAAGGGACAATGCCTAATCGGCGAAGTACCCGCCCGTTAGACAAAAAAAGAAAAAGAAAAAATGACTAAGGGCTATATATACGTTTAATAATTTACTTGAGTTGACATAATTTTACATTAATATAAATTAATTTGTAGTTTTAAGCTGACTAAGATATAATATCTTAAAATTTCAAGTAAAGTTACGTTTGGTATGTAATTATTAGTTTTAAGCTAAGTTATAATATTTTAAAATTTCAAGTAAAGTTACGAATGGTATGTAATTATCATCATTATGTTTAACTATAATAAACCAATCAATAAATGTAAACTGAGTTTACGAAGACTAGTCATAGGTCACAACATTCTACGTACTGTGTATTCAAAAGAATTGATGTCGATTGGCATACGTTTTGGGCCAGTTTGCGGATTTTCAGCATAATTATTTGTGGTTGAAGTTAAATGCAGAGTTTACTACACCCCATGCTTACTCAAAAAAGAAGAAAACAAACAAAAAAAAGTTGATACATCTGAACCAAACCTATCGAAATTTTTGTGGAGTTAAATTTTAATCACAAAAACAGATGTATGCTAGTTATTGCACAACTAAACAAGTTCGCCTTGAATCTGTCCTAACAAATGTCTAATTGTGTTTCCCCAATCGTGTTTTTAATGGCCTGTAAAAATGCTGTGACTGTCAAGTTTATTGGCTCAGCTTGGATCAATAGCCTATCGATTTGTTTGCTGTTTCTCATAAATGCAATTAATTCTGAAAATTCTGACGGTTACTGTTTGTTTCATGAAAAATGTATACTTAGCGTTCCCACTGAATTATGATAAAAGAAATTACAAAATAATTCCCATTTATGCGAATTAAATGTCACTAAATGATCAAAATGTTTTATTTTTAAAATGCAACAATTTCTTCTTTTTTTATTAGCCTGAGTTTTATTTTACTCAAGTCTTGTATGGTTATTCAATACACTGAGAGGAAAAAAAGAACAACACCAAGAAAATACTATCCAATTACAACGGAATGTAATTAACCACTTTTTGTAAACAGTATATTTTTTTTTGTATTTTTTCAAAATAGCAACCAGCTCTCGCGCGTAGTAAAAAAATTTTGCTATATTTTAAGGCGAAAATTATTATTTAAAAAGTGTGGTTAATTATATTCCGTAGTAGTTGGCAGCTATGTTGCAGAGTAACGAAACTTTGGCAATTTATTTGTCTAGGTAATGGCTTAGTGGTAAAGTTATGGACTACTTACAAGTCCAATTACAAATTGGATTTTTTTATAAACTAAGCAATAAATCTAATGAATGTTCCCTTATCAAAATCTCTAAATTTGGTAAATGTGATTAACGTTTACCAAAATTACAATTACAAGTTGTTTTTTTGTTTTTTTGTTTTTTTTAAGCAACCAATAAATCTGGTAAAAATTCAATTATCATAATCGCTAAATTACGTACATGCTATTAACATTTATCAAATTTAGTGTTGCTTAATAAGTAATTACCGGTGATTATGCAAAATAGCTGCATTAATTACATTTACCGTAACTTATATATTTTACTTCGAAGATTTCCGTATTAAACCAACACCTCCTAACTATAGAAGTCCTGAGAGCAGAAGCTTTTACATCATCACTATGTCTTCCAAAATGGCGGCATGACAGTTTTACTTTCACAAAGTAAAACTATTTAAAATTTCTGATGAATGATACAAACTTTAGAAAACATCTCAAGTTAAAAATAAAAATTAAAATACCTTTCTGATAAAAAATAATTTCTATATAATATTATATAAGTAGTGATAGTTAAAATTTCCTATATGTCGTAAAATTAAATTTTCTATCTTAAATCAATAAAAGTTTTATGCGGGAGTAAATTCACCACAAACTTTGAATAGTATTTGTGAAAATAAACGTGTGATGGCGTCATTTTAGTGTACCTAGGACTGACGTAAAAGTTTCTATTCTCAGGCATTGTATATATAGGAGGTGTTGATTAAACCGAGCATCGAACTAAATACGAAGTGAAAATTTTATGTTTCTTGAAAATTCTGTGAGCTGAAACATTTTTTGGAACATCTAAAGACTGTGATAGGATATACAGAAGTATTAGGATTCATGTGCAACAAATAGAAAAGTAATCATTTTGAAATGCATGAACTATTTCGTTGAATAAATTTAAATTTTATTTCATTTTTTAAACAGAAGCTTTACTGCATGTCTCGCAAAGCCCCATCAGAATGCGTACTGCATCTCGTGTAGAAAGCGCATTAAAAATAATGGTAGTATTACACGAAACCATCAAAAACCCAGAATGGCATAAAAAAATAAAATTAAATCTTTATATTTGACACACACAAAACAAGGAGCCATTTTGAAATGCTCGTAATTATATAACGTATAATCCGTGGAGCAAATTTTTATTAGTTGTTATAATCTGACAGGGTCGTAAATTTTGCAATATTTTCCACAGGTAATTAGACGTCATATCGGGTGTCAGCGTTTATTGTCATATAAGTGCGAGCGTTGTCTTGCAGTTTTAAGGGGGGATTTTATTTGAATTCGTGATTTTGTTACCGAGATAAAAAGATTAACGACGGAGTCGTACTATAAAATCATCGGCATGGGCAGCAGTTTCATAAAAAAGGGGATGGCTTTAAGAGATTTATGTACCACTAGAAACCTTATAAGCATTAATAGTAAATTAGAATAATCAGCCAGTTTTCTTACTTTGTAAATGGAAATATTTAACCGACTGTAGTTCGGAACAATCCTAAATCGCTTATTACTGTATTCATGGTTCAAATTTTGTGACTGAGGTAAACCTACATGAGGGCTATTTGCCTATTGGGGGATGCTTCGGGCGGAGGACATTTTAAAGAAATATAAGTTATGTCAGGAACCTCAAACTTTTCACGATGTCTCGTTATAAGCTGGGTTATATATTCAGAAATAAACGATAAACCTGTACCAGTTATGAAAGTTTTGGGGGAAATTTGGCAAAATGTGTCAATTTTTGAAAAATTGCTGTGTGCGACTCTGTGTTTAAATTTTTTTTTCTTAATGTTTCTGAAAGGATACAGTTTTATCGCTTATTACAGTACGTAATGCAGGTGATGAAGAATCATATTGAATTTTTTCGAGTTCCTAGCGCATTTAATTTATTTCAATTTGAGTATAGGCAGATCATGAAGTAGGTTTTGTTTCTTTGAACTTACGGCTTTAACATTAAAGTAGAAAAATCAACCAGTTTTCTTATTTCGTGTGACTGTGTTTAAACCCTTATAAATGTATACATAAATAATATCGGATTATTTAAATTTATTGGCACAAAATTAAACTGATTTTGAAATATACTGAAATAATGTCACTGAGGTACTGCTAATCTATATTTATCAGTGACTTATTTATTCTTTTAGAACCATTTAGAGATAATATAATTTTTTTTTCAAAGGGTGGGTACTTGCTCATCAAGCATTCGTCATTACTGGACAGTACTACTGGTCATTTTATTATACACATTGGGCGGCTAGCGTTATCTCCTAACGGAAGCAACAGACAATTTAACCGCAAGAGCAAGACGGGAATTGAACCCGGACCCAAGTGTGATAGAATGGTTCTTTAGCCACTACACCACCTGTGGCCGCCCACGGATAACATACATAGAAATCTCATTTTCACAAATAGTTATTTATTTATTTATTTTCCTCGTGTGGTCCTCGCTAAACAAGAAATGTCGAAGCCAGCATCACGATGCGAGGAAAAAATAGTTATTTTTAACACCCCTGTTATAGTGCTGATATCCAGTGTTGTAGGTACCGGCCTGATTATTGCTCAGGCCAACTAGGGTTCGCCTTTGGGCCCCCACGTTTCAGGAGACGGGAAATAAACAGGGATTATGCAGCCCATATGAGAGACGGGCCATGCCGTTAAAGTATTAATACTTGTCTCTAATCACCGCGCAGTCTTTTATTGCCGCAACGTACAATACTCACATTGCACATCTGAAATTATATTCAGGTGGCAACAAAGTAATTGCGTTTTTCCGTATATCAGTATTTCGCCTGGCCAAAACTACTAAAGCTAATAACACAAAATTTGGCACGTACGTCAGTTCTAACGTAAGTGCTAGATTAGCTATCATTTTCGAAAATTCAGAATCTTAGGGGTACAGGGGGCCATAAAGTTCTTTTCACATATCGTGCGGGATCTCGAAGAAAAGCAAAAAAAAGAGAGATATCCGTGAAATTCTTGCTGTAAAATACAGCACTCACGAATGTCTAAAAATCGATTTTAAGACATTTTGAATATTTTTCTCGAAGGAGGATAGGCGGGGAAAAAAAAGGGGGGGCATCATTCATGGATGAAAAAAATATTATCAGTAAAATTCTTGCTTTAAAATGTGATAAATATGAATCATGTGTTTAGACACAGCTTGTTTGTAATTAAAATCTTGTTGAAAATTTATTTGTTTGCATTTTATCTAGCAAAACGCAATTGCTTTGTTGCCAACCCAACAGATATTCCGAACTGAACTTCCTCATTCAGCATCTGCATTGAATGCTCCACGGTGTAGTTGATCAAATTCAAATAATGCTTTATATGAAATGAGTTTCTATTAAGATCAGGGGTCGATGCACACGAAAATTGGGTCCGTTTGAGGCCTCTTCACAAAACTACAATCGGTTAAAACGGCCCCTTTGCAAAATTACAATCGATTAAAACGGCCCCTTCACAAAAATACAATCGATTAAAACGGCCTTTCATTGCACTTCACCCAATATTTTAACCGGTTTTACCAATTATTTTAACAAAAAAATTGGTATGAAAATTCACAAAAAAGTAAGCAATTTCCATAAAAATGGGACCCTGAAAAAAATTCCTGGATCGACCCTGAAGATTAAATTGCGACTGTGAAACATGTATTTCGTTGCACACAAGGTCAGGGTTTTTCTAGTCCAGAAATAGACTGTTAAAAATAAATCTATTCGATGATGGAACAGAATTGGATGGCACTCATTTTTTAAAACACTTTTCAACTAAGCTAACAAATCAAGCCAAATTCAGACCACATCCTGAATTAACGAATTTCATCTACTGATGGGCCGTTAATGAATGAAATTATTCGAATCAATCGATTATTAAATGCATCCGCGATAATCGATTTTGAAAAATTCATTGGAACACTCAGCAAATGGCATTCGAATAGTACACGGAATTCGAAATCTCGAAGCTGTTCGAATAGTGAAATCTTGATTACTATTCGAATTTTCAATAGTGAATTCGTGAATACCATTCGAGTAGTGAAAATAACGAATATTTACTATTCGATTAATTGATTAATGGATCTATATAAACAGTAGTGATCGATTATAGGAATCATTCGAATGGCACATCACCAGAGCCTTATTATCGCATGGGCAAATCGGGACTTTGCCCAGGGCCCCCGGCTCGAGAGGGCCCCCAATATCAAATGATGTTCTGAAATAGTCTTTTTTATATCAAAATTTTATGAAAAATAAAACAAATTTCATAGATAGGGGCCCCCAAATTCATCAATGCCCGGGGCCCCTGTTGGTCATAATCAGGCTCTGCACATCACATATTACATCTTCAAACAATAACTTAGGTTTACGTAAAGCTTAGATTTACGTTACAACAAGCTTAGATTTACGTAAAATTAAATATACCGTATTAGCACTGAGCCATTTTATTGCCAGAAATGAAATAGTATCAGAACTGTAAACAGCTGTACATTTATACTCCATATTCTCAGGAGATTCTGCAATTTTGCTTAAACGAATCAAATCGAATCGAGAACAGAATCTGAATTGATTAAATAGCATTTATAAACTATAACTTCAAGTCCAGGTTTACATAAAATTGAATATAGTCAATTATTATTGAACTTTATTATTGCCAAAAATGCAATAGTATCAAAATTCTGCTCTTTGAAACAGCCATACATGTATATTTCCTTTTCTCAGGCTGTTCTGCAATTTTGTTTAAGCGAATCTAGCCAAATCAAGACCACATTCTGAAATGATAATTCGCAATTATAAACTATAACTGCAAGTTTAGGTCTGTATAAAGCTGAATATACTCTATTATCATTGAACTTTTTACAGCCAAAAAATGCAATAGATTCAAAATTTCGCTCTTTCAAACTCTGGATACTGGCGTACGTTTGTATTCCTCTTCCGTAAGCTGTTAGTGCAATTTCCGCTTAAAACGAAATTCAGATCACATGTTAGAATTAATTTATGATAAAAGGATTAAGGTAGAATCGCGCTACGCCTACAGGGGTATATATATCGGCGTGCAAAAGACAACTGTTAGTTCATATCAGAGACGTCAGCGCTGGTCCGCCCCCATGTCAAACAAACATGATAGATAGGTATACATTACAGAACATGTCATAGGCTTACCTGAGTGTCGCATGATCCTACACATGCCTCATTTTCATAAGGAATTCCTCACATCCAGAGCTATCTGTCACTCTCCCTAATACAAAGAAAGAAAGAACAAAAATCAAACGATCATCACCTAATCAAGTGCGGAAAATTGTTTTCTGACTCACGTCAGAAAGCGAAGAAATAATGATAAAAAATGTGAGAAAAATAATACGCCTTCGTACCCAATGCTTTATCCGATTATTAATATATATGATTAGAGACGGAAAAACGACGCTTCTTACGGCGTCGTAGAAGAAAAGAAAAAAATACATAAATAAATAAATAAATAAATAAATCAGTCATGCGTATAGGTTTTAACCCTTTGAGGCGCAACCCTTTCACAATGCTAAAAAAAGGGCAGCCGTTGCCATCGCTCGACTTAACTACCAGCAAGATGGCGGATGATCGAAACGTTCATCGCGTGCCACAGATCCAGAGACCCTTTTTTGACGCAGCTGGCTGTGCCGGCACAGCCAGCTGTCGTCAAAAAAGTACAAACATTCTTATGTCTCTTCAAGTTTGTTATACCGAGTCTCTGCTATACATTCTGTGCCGGCACAGCCAGCTGTCGTCAAAAAAGGGTCTCTAGATCTGTGGCACGCGATGAACGTTTCGATCGTCCGCCATCTTGCTGGTAGTTAAGTCGAGCGATGGCAACGGCTGCCGTTTTTTCAGCATTGGGCAATCTATCCAGCTGTTCTCGCATTCTTCCATTTTCCATCAGATGTCAGTGCTGTTAAAAATAATCGTGACCATTTTTTTACGGGAAAGGACGTGCTAAAAAGTAAAGGATTCTTGTGGAGCTATGTCACCCGCAACTATTTTTATAGAAATCAAATCTATTCTTCGTGACTGGTAGCAGTCAAAACGTCAGAGTTTTGTGTTCCCAGAGTGGGAACACTGCACGTTAAAGGGTTAACGCGCGGTGTCCTCGCTGTGAGAGCACAACTCTGACATTTTGGCGTTTTTGATTCACGAAGAATACATTTGATTTCAATTAAATACCCAAGGAGGGCATCTAGTAGACTGCCCAATGACGAAAAAGGGCCGCCGTTGCAATCGCCCGATTGAACTACCAGCAAGATGACGATCGATCGAATCGCCCAGTTCGTGCCACAGAGTTGAAGAACATTTTTGATGCAGCCCGCTGTGCGCCGCCGCACAGCTGGCTCGTCAAAAACGTTCTTGACCGCCATCTTGCTGGGAGTTAAATCGTGCTATGGCAACGGCCGTCCTTTTTCGACTTTGAAAAATGGTTTCGCTTCAAAGAGTTAAAATGCAAAAAGCCGGGGAAGGACATCTAGATAGACTGCCCATCTTGCTGGTAACGAAATCGTGCTATGACAACGGCGGCCCTTTTTCGAAATTGGGAAATGGTTTCGCTTCAAAGAGTTAAAATGCAGAAAACCGGGTACGGACACGTAGATAAACAGCCCATCTTGCTGGTAGTTAAATAGTGCTATGGCAACGGTGGCCCTTTTTCGACAGGAAAGTAGCTTCAGGAGCTACGTGCAGTCTACGTCAGGAGCCTACCTACGTGGTTTGAGACTTTACATTGCTCCTGAAGCAAACCTTTTGTTAGCGAGACTCCATCCGCCAGCACCCGCATAGGGAACCAACGGAATTTGAAGTCTCGCAGCCAGGGGCGTAGCCAGAAATTTTTCATGGCGGGGGGGGGGGGGGGTTACGACTACTACAACTCATATATATGTATACGTGTGTGTGATAATGTGAAGAATATACATTTTGTATGGCAAAAATTTCTCATGGGGGGGTTATGACCCCCCTAACCCCCCCTTGGCTACGCCTCTGCTCGCAGTAGACTTTTTTTTTGCATATTTAGAGTACATTTCAGAGATATAATATTACATATAATAATACAATACATATACAACATAAATACAATAATAAGTAATACAAAATGCTTAAGAACACTCTAATAATTTTGATAAATATATACAAAGCCGATAAAAATGTACTTCTAGTAATTGTAAATAAAATTTCAAAGCCAGAAAGTGAGTAATAATCAATACTAATTTTGATAGCCAAATAGTGTAAGGTACTTAATTTTATCTAAACTAATGACAATAATATAATAGCAATTGCAAACAAAATTTTGAGGCAGAAAGTGGGTTGTATTCTAATTTTGATAGCCAAACAGAAAGTAACAAAGAAAGAAAGAAATGCAAGTGCGTAAAAAGGTTTTATGTATGAAATTTTATTATTACTCTTTCGGTGGAAAATAATAGACCATTATTGATCTTGTTATTCGTATTGCCCTTTTTTGTCATTGGGAAATGGTTTCGCTTCAGAGTTAAAATGCAGAATGTCGGGGACGGACATCTAGATAGACTGCCCAATGTCAAAAAAGGGCCGCCGTTGCCAAAGTTTTAACTACCAGCAAGATGGCGGTCGATCGAATCGCCCAATGCGCGCAACAGAGCTGAAGAACATTTGACGCAGCCTGTTGTACACCGCCACACAGCTGGCTCGTCACTAATATTCTTCACCGCCATCTTTCTGGTAGTTAAATCGTGCTATGGCAACCGCGGCACTTTTTTGTCATTGGGAAATGGTTGCGCTTCAAAGCGTTAAAATGCCGAAAGAGCCGGGGACGGACGCTCTGTGTTTGATGGCAAATTGTTTCTGGCCCAAAATGAAAATAAAAAGACAAATGATGGATTTAGAATGGAACTGGCTCGCCTAATGGTGTTTGTTATCGCCGACTTTGTCATTGTGACACGGGTGAAAAAAACGCCAAAAACACGTCGATTGTGACAAACGGTGTCCGGAATACAAAATATTCGCCGTTGTACATGAGTTGTGACTTTGATAAGTTCGGAGGAATGGCATGCAGATGATATACATGCGGCGCGTACGATAATTTGCCCATTTAAGATAAGGGCCAGCATTAGTTTGCTCCCCACGTTGGGAAATGTTCAAACACAGTAGCCGGGATGTAATTTAAATTTTACAGTTGGCAACAGCTGCGAAGCGGGACATTCTTTTTTTTAATGTTTGGTTTATATTTTTATGCGTTTATTTAATTTGAAAAATAATTACGCTGAAATTACAAAACGGAAACTTTGGGATGCTCCGTTGCCATCCTATAGGAATAAACCATACAGATTAAGGTGATATGAAATCATTTTTCATTTTTAATATATCATTGTGCGGTGCGTTTGATCTTTAATCGTCATATTTCACATCATTTTCGGCGTATTAAAACTGGATTGTTCTTATCTGCATCCGCACAGTCTATTGTATTTACTTACAAAAGAATTTTAAATACATTTAAAAGAAAGTAAGTTCGGTTAAATTAAACTATTATGCTGATCACACTGCAAAAAAGTCTGTTAAACTGACAGAAAAAAACTGTCAGCCCGGACGCCAGTTTATTTTCGTTTCTTTTTACAGAAGTCTTCCATAAATTTTACAGATTATCAGTCTATTTTACAGAAATCTTCCGTATAAGGAAAAAAATACAGAAGACTTATATAAAATAGTTCCGTAAAATATTCCGTTATATTCCATAAAATATACGGAAATAAACTGGCGTCCTGGCTGACATTTTTTTCTTTCAGTTTAACAGACTTTTTTGCAGTGCAGGAAATGGGGTAACATAATTAAGGTAAAATGTGTCTTAGTCTCCTTTAACAACTTGGCATTCGTGCCATGAAACCACCTAAGTCTAGAGTTTTCGCTGCTAGTTGAAAAAAAAAAAAAATTATGGTTAAATGGTCCCAATGCTGGAAAAGTACAGCCGTTGCCATCACTGGATTGAAGTACCAGCAACATGGCGGTTGATAGAACGGCCAATCGCATGACAGAAAACTAGAGAACTTTTTTGACACAGCTGAGTTTAAAAAGCTGTGTGCTGTGTCAAAAGACGTGTTTCTCAACTGCAAAAAGCTGCACCATCCACAGAAGCAGGAAAGTATGAAACTAAAGGTAGGAGCCCACTTGAATTTTCATTTCAGAGATTATGAAATAGAAACAACAAAACGTAGGGGGGCAAATTTGTTGGCATTTAATGGCTTTTTAAAGGGCCGCAGAGGGGGACACTACGGGAAAATGGTCTTGAAGAGAACAGGAGACGTGATATTAATCCTGGTAATTACGATAATTTGCTAGAAGGGAAATGTTTTGTATTTTTATTAATTTTTTTATTACCTCTGCAACGAAAATTCCAGCGGTATCCGACACTAACACAAGCCAAGTTGCCTTTCGGAAAAATGAAATATTATAAAAACCCGACAGAATAAAAGCTAAACGAGAAAAGATGGGGTATGTTTTTATTCATGATTTTTTTTTACAAAGCTATTAAATCACATAAGCGTGTTCTTATTAATTTACAATTTTGTTAGAGAGCTTTTAACCCTTTGAGGTGCAACCCTTTCCCAATGCTGAAAAAAGGGCAGCCGTTGCCATCGCTCAACTTAACTACCAGCAAGTCGACACCCTTTTTTTGACGTAACTGGCTGTGCCGGGCACAGCCAGCTGCGTCAAAAAAGGGTCTCTGGATCTGTGGCACGCGATGAACGTTTCGATCGTCCGCCATCTTCTGGTAGTTAAGTCGAGCGATGGCAACGGCTGCCCTTTTTTCAGCATTGGGCAATCTATCGAGCTATTCTCGCATTCTTCCATTTTTCAGCAGATGTCAGTGCTGTTAAAAATAATCGTGACCATTTTTTTACGGGAAAGGACGTGCTAAAAAGTAAAGGATTCTCGTGCAGCTATGTCCCCCGCAACTATTTTTATAGAACTCCAATCTATTCTTCGTGACTGGCAACAGTTAAAACGTCAGAGTTTGGTGGTCCCAGAGCGGGATCACTGCGCGTTAAAGGGTTAAAAGGGCAAAAGTTAGAAAGAACTTTCGATTCTGCCGTCATCCCCCGGTCTACTGCTGTGACGCAGTAGGCAGAAACAACGCCAGCAGATGGTTCCATTCATGAATTTCTAACTAGTATGATACGCCAGATCAGTTCTCCCCAATCTAATTTAAATTTCTCTTCACTGAAAACACACCAAAAATATATAGATAAATAGAATAAAATAAACGTGTCCGTGCACAAACAAAACAAACTGTGATAAAAATCACGAATTATTCAGTAGTAGTATCGGATGAAGAGTTCGCAAAGATATGTAGACACAGAATCTTCTATCTGCATCTCTTGCAGTTGCGTGCACCCAAAGCAAGAGTATCAAATCCCAATTTTTTTTTTACCTGGTACTTTACCCTGAAGAAACAACCGACGAGAGTTCTTATGCATATGCAATTATGCAAATATTAACAGGCGTACGCGTGATATTGTAAGTTTCCTTGCCATTGATATTTCTATATCACGGATTAGATCACTCCCAGGGAAAAAACGGGAGACGAAATGATATTAACGAGGGCATTTACTGCTGATTGTAACTGGGATTACCAGACCCAAAAGTGAAAATAGGGGACCCTTTACCTCGAAACTCAACTATTATGAAGAACAAAATTCAATGGATTCATAACATTTGTTTTTTTTATGTTCAGGGACGAGCTTGGGGCTTTAGCGGCCCTGAACAAAATAATAATTTCAGGTCTTTCAAATTTGTGTACTTATTAAATTGTGGGTCTTAACCTGCCATCTCCGCCCCTTGTAAAAACTCGCTGCTGCTATTGACTCTAATCAAGTACATTAGATTAATCAATTAAGGTTTTAATGCAATGCTTTTCCATAATATAAAAGCTGCATTCTAGCTACTTACCATGCTGTAAATTTGAAAAAGAAAGCTACACACGAAAATACAAATTCTGTATTTTTTTTCGGCTGTGCTTACTGATGTGTAGTTTTCAATTCTAAGCCAGGAAGTTTATTTGATAACTGATTTTTGACTGATAGGCATGAATTCATCAGTTTTGTAGCTTCCCTAAATTTTAGCGATCCTGGGTGGTTACGTAGTTTGCCACCCCTTAAGCACGGCTCTGTTTATGTTTTCATTCGAAGAAAACGCATTTGTTAAACTAACAAAAAATAACTAAAAGCATAAATAGTAAAGGTTATCATCTTATACGATGTTATTTGTCTGTATGTTGTGTTATGACAAGCCTACACGAGGGCATCTCTGATCTTCATCACATATATAATAAAATTACGTCCTATATGGACAGTGATAAAAAGAACAGACACACCAGGAGATTCTATCAGGAAATGCCATGCAGTAATCAGATGAGTTTTTACATCAATTCACTGGAGTTCCAGAACTTAGGAGCCTTCTAACTATCAGCTATTCTTTATCATCATGGCCTTACAATGCTCACACTGCCGTATTAGCCAAGTAAGCAACATTAGTAAAGTATGCAATTGCTTAAGGATCACCAAAATCATGAACGTTGAGATGACAGATACACCAGGAGATTCCATCAGGTAAAAAAAAAGGAAAAAATCTGGTCACAAGTAACTCATATGGAATTTTAAAATCTGCTCGCAATCAAGCATGTATACAGTTATGTTTTTGACTGATGCACCGAGCTAGACATTGAGGGATAATTTAACGCGATCACGAATTACTCAAGCTCAAAACTTTACATTAGCGCACGTTTTTATGCATGATGGTATCAAACTGCACAGTGGAACGATCTTTTCCCAAATTAAACATACTAACAATACCAAATCAAACATATTAAAAATAAAATTAAACTTACTCGATGCGTACTGTACTCTGTATGTATGTATTGTCTAAATACGATGTTCTGCATGTATTGTATTTAGATATGTGTTTAGGAGACTTGATTAACTGATTTTTATGGCAAACAAATGAAATTGCTAATGGATATTATAGTGGACTCGCGCTACAACGCGATCTATCTTACGCGAATGGGATAGTACGCGACTTTTTCAAGAGTAACGTTTATAAGAGCTGAAACACTGGCTCCTTGCTTACAACACAAGATTTTGCGTCAACAGTTAGAAGCGCAAACTAGAAGTGCGGGCTGTGAGGGGTAAGTATCTTCTTCGTGATTTGCAGCTGAAGAAGATAGCCAATCAGCGAACGGTATTTCATCCCTCCTAGCATCGTTGAAGAAGGAAGCATCCAAGTCGTTCCAGTCTAAACCCGGCTTTATTCATTACTTTATGTGGAAATAGATGTAAATTGTTAGGGAATGGTTTAAAATGGTTTAAGGGGTGCGTCTATTGTTGCATTCACTACCCCCCCCCCAATAAAATATCTACCATGCGTAGAATTAGATGCAGTAGACGGATGTCTTCGAATACCTATGGAATGAAATGCCGCGCTGTTAAAAAAGTTAATAAATATTAATTTCATTAGAGAAAAATTGTGAAATGCAAGATGGTAAGCACTATCAAGTTTAATACTTTATCTTATAATTAATACAATACCTTACATAAATGTGAAAATTATAATCATGATATAGTTTTCCCTTGGGAGAGGGATTGCTTTCCTTAGTTAATAAGCTCCCATCACAACAATTATTTTAATTCTCACATGACATCGATTATTTTAATTCAGTCCAATATAAGTTTTAAGACAGTTCATAATTATTAATTTTCAAAAGAAAATAAAGAAACAAAAAAGATAAAACCAGCAGAAGACAGAAAAGGAAATTTTTTATAATTTTACTACTAGCATTATTTCTCTTATCTGTCACTGAGCTCAACATTTTTTCAAAAGTCAATTTACCTTCATTTGATGTCTCTTTCATACATTTTTCTGTATCATTATTCCTGTCGTAATATTCTAAGACTAGTTCCATCTTTATATTCTAATTTACTGATATTTTATCAAAGTTATATTCTTCCATTCCCATATTTTGGTAACGATGTGTGTTAAATCAGGGCTTTTACTGTTCCATATTTTATCATAACTTCGTATTATACCTTATCTATAAATCGTATTTTTAAAAAAAGTTTCCTTTTCGTTGTTTAGTTTTTATAGTGATTCGAAAAGAAATTCTTTTATTCCATAAATCGAGTAAAATATCTTTTATTATATTTAAATATATATATATTTATTAATCTTATCATTGTGAAGCAATTATAAATAAATTCGAAGTTAAATTAAATAGAAATCTGGGGGAAAACACCCAAAATACTTGTGTTAAACGTTAAAATGTTCCCTCTGTTCTGTGAGACGAAGGGCTTTGACTGATGAAGACTGAAAATTTTTCGGTCGAAACGATCGTATCCTGTTATAAGTAACATTTTATGGGTGTTTTTTCACAAAGTTTTTATTTATTTCAAATAGAAATATATTTAAAACATTTTTTCTACTGACGTTATGCTGGACTTTGCAACATTAAATTTTATACTTTTAAGTTGTTCATTTAAGAAATCCCTCAACTTTGGAACAGCTTTTTAAGGAATCTGCCTGTGCTACAAACTCGAAAAAATTTAGAATGCCTCTTTAAAAGCTTCTTACAAACAGTGAACCTGTAAGAGTTGCGAAACATTCAGAAAAAATCTCACACACTGAAATTTGCAATATTCCTCGAAACGAATAACGATTCGGACCATTTTTGAAGATGATTTTTGTATTTAAGCGCTTTCCCTGGAAAAGTTGCATTGTAAGTCCAGTGGTAATACAAAAGCTTGGTGCATTTGGTGAAGAAGCATTATTAATTTCTTCGAGCGTTTAATATCATTAGTTTATTTTTAAAGCTGTTCAAATTTATCAGGTTGCACTTGCAAACTTAAGAGTCGGGTTCAATTCCTCGCTATAGGTAGTCTGTTTCTTTGGGGTTTTTTTCATAAAGATGACCATGTGTTTCTTTATTTGGTTTTTAATAAAGACGAGAGCGAGAGAGATCACTTCGAGTACTGATGTGTCATTCGAATGATTTCTGTAATCGATTACTGTTGTTAGAAAGAATCAATAATCGATTAATCAACTAGTGAATATTCGCGATTTTCACTATTCGAATACTATTTGCGATTTCTATTCAAATAGTATTCGCGATTTTACTATTCCTCTACAAATCGTAATTTAGTAGAACAGAATTGCAGAAGGAAAAATTCATTATTCATTTCTTAGTTAAGCGTTTATTAACAAATTATTTAACGAATATGTAAAGATATTTTAAAAATAGTTTTACGATATAAAACGTAAACAAACATGATCTAATTAACATGGATGTAATGCATGATCATTTTAATATCTGGTAAGATACTTTTTGCAAGAATTCAGGATTTGATTGGAGGCGGCATTGATTCATTGATGCTTCTTGGCAAGCTGTAGGATTTCTAGACCATGGTACCATACTTGAACAAGTCTCTCAATGAGCAGTTTTTGTTCATGAGCGATAGTAAAAAAATTGCTGTAGTTTACGATAGAGAAGTAGCCTTACAAATTTCCTGTATTTAACTGAAGTTTCCCAAAATAAAAAAGTTCTCTGCACCTACGTGTAAAAACAAAACAGCAAAATATGCCTTAACTTGTCAAACCTGAAATGTAACATTGTCCAAAATTTTTAAATCAAAATATTAGAATTACTAACCTCCATCTTTCATCAACAAAGTGCATCGAAACATTAAAAGATTATTTTTAATCATAATAATTTATTTAAAAGTGTTATAATAATGTATATTTTATTTAATGAATGGATCTCGCTCTTGACTGTTTCAAGTGAATAAAATAATTTTAAAGGGAACCAGTTACAAAAGTTAAGTTTCGAATAAATAGCGAAGTTCTGTGCAAATATCATGCTTCTTGTTGCGACCTGTGCTAGTTAAAAGTTAAGCAAAATTTGTACAGCTTAGCACGACAGTGAGCATTTTAATCCATTCATACATGTATAAGTAGTTTATCTTGTACAGATTATATTTAAGTATAATAATAGAGAGTAAATTTGTAACAGAAAAAAAAATGTAATTCGATTGTTAAATTTTCTTAAATGTACACAACCATTTTCAACTTAAGTTTGTTATTATAGTAAAGCACCTTTTACAAGTTTCTCATTTATACGACGTCTTCTTGACGTCCCGGTTCATTCCTGTTTTTTTAATGCAAAAATGCTTCGTTTATATGACGCACAACTTGGGTTATACGTTGTTTTTGACTTCTCTAAACTTAGAAAATTTTCTGTCTCGGTCATTATTTTCCTATTTAGGTAAACTTTTTCCTAGATAAGGAAAATGACTAATAAACGACTTAAGGAGGGACGTACCTTTAAATTTGCAATAGACTGTACTGAAAAACTTTGTCCAAAAAAACGAGTGAAAAAACATTTCATTTCGTAAAACCTATTAATAATCAACGATAATCAAACGACTATGAAAGATTTCTTTTATTCAATGTCTGTATGGAATATAAATCACATCATAATTGGCATGCAATGTGTATTATGCTAATATTAAAGACATGTAGCAACATTTATTATATAATAAAAGAAATGTATAAATTGTTTCACTTTTATGACATCTGCCTTATTTTTTAAAATTTAGTAATTGCTTTAATTGTACTAGTTTCTGAAAAAAAAACTTAACTAAAACTTGATTATCTATATAAATAAAATTAGACTTTTGTCTGTACATTTCTTGGAATTCAAAAATTTTGCGATTTCTATCCGTTTCAAGCACCCGGGAATCCGATGCGACCCTCAAAAAAAAGTTTGTCATTCTGTCATTCTGTCATTCTGTCCGTGACGCTTTTTTTGTTTAAGCATCACGTAAAAACGACTGAAGCGAATGATATGAAATTTGGTGTCATGATAAGTGGTCACTCAACTTAAAACATAGGCGTCGAATTTTTAAAAAATCTTGATTAGATTTTCAGATTTTGCGAAAATCGTTTCAAACTGGGTAAATTTGTGTTCAAGCATCACGCAAAAACGACAGAAGCGAATGATATGAAATTGGGTGCCATGCTAGGTAGTCACTCAACTTAAAACATACGCGTCGAATTTTTAAAAAATCTTGATTGGATTTTGAGATTTTGCGAAAATCCTTTCAAACTGCGTAAATTTGTGTTCGAGCAACACGTAAAAACGACTGAAGCGAATGATATGAAATTGGGTGTCATGATAGGTGCTCACTCAACGTAAAACATAGGCGTCGAATTAAAAAAAAATCTTGACTAGATTTTGAGATTTTGCGAAAATCATTTCAAACTGCGTAAGTTTGTGTTCGCATATCACGTAATAACTGCAAAGGTGAAAAAATGATATTTGGTGAAATGATAGGTGGTCACTCACCTTAAACTATAAGCATCTAATTAAAAAAAAATTGATCAGATTTCGAGATTTTGCGAAAATCGTTTAAAACTGAGTTAATCTTTGTTCCCGCATTAAGTAATAATGACTAAAGTGAATGATATGAAATTTGGTCACATGATAGATGGTTGCTCAACATAAACTATAGGAGTCCAATTTTTTAAACATTTTTATTAGATTTTGAGATTTTGTGAAAATTCTCTCAAAATACGTTCAATGATGATTTCTTCAAACTTCACGTAATAACGACTAATACGAATGGTACGAAATTTCGTGATATGATAGGTAGTTGCTAATCTTAATTTATTGGCGTTGAATTTTAAAAATATTTTGATTACATTTTGAGATTTTGCGAAAATCGTTTTAAAATGCTGAAAATTGTTCCAGCATCACGAAATAAAGACTGCAGGGAATGAAACGAATTTGAGTGACATGATAGGTTGTCACTCAACTTAAATTCTAGGCTTCCAATTTTTCAAAATGTTGATTAAATTTTGAGATTTTGCGAAAATTATTTCAGTATGTGTAAATATTCATTCGCGCATCCCATAATTACGACTAAAGCGAATCAAATGGTATTACTTAGTTACTCTCTAACCTGTAATATTTTAACAATACATAAAAATTATAACTTTGCTTTCTTTACTTTGTCAACATACTACATTCATTCTGTGTACTCCTATAATGCTGACGAAAGTTCTTGCTTTTTGGAAATTTGCATTCACTAACCCGTCGAGGACGGGTACTTCAGCTAGTATTTATATAAATTTACATTAGTAGCGTTAAATTTATAATGTAATGTAAGTTGTTTATTGATATTTCAGTTGTACATATTTTCATTTATACGTCGTTTTAGATAGGTCTTTTGGAAGACGTATAAACGGAGATTTACTGTATTTACTTTGAATAACGTACATTTCTTCAAACTTTGTGTCCTCAACTGTGGACTCAGGGTCTGAAATTGTTAAATGTACACTGAAAAAAATGTTTTGTTGATTGAATAAAATTTTGGTCAGTGCTATTTTATTTGAATCATTTTGTTGATTCATCAAAATTTTTAATTCTATAAAATATTTAGTTAATTTAACAAAAAATTTGTTAAAACCAACAAAATTACTCGGTTGAAATAATTACAATCAAATTTTTATTGAATCAGCAAAGTTTTGTTTAATTCTCAACTCAAAACTCAGTATTGAATTCCATTCTACACTGCTCACGCAATAACAAGAACATATGCGTCTTGAAAATTCAAAAAATCTTTTGTACTAAAATCGAATAACGCTAAATAAATTTTCCATTCACAAAATAAACTTTCCGAAAGCTTAAGAAACGTAAAAATGAGGGGCATTGTGATCAACTTTCCAGAGCTGGGAAAAAGAGTTTGGGGGGCCCGGTGCTACATTGTATTGGACTAATGATTTTTTCACGTGGCTTGAAGTCTCCTTAGCTTTTGACTTATAAATAAGTAAAGGTAAACCAGACGTGCATAATTACTTGCGTTGCCATGACGACGGGTCAACAAAAAGGTGCTACCCAGGCCTGTCATGAAAAGATGGCGGGTTTCTGGGTGCAGCTTGGAGTTTTTCGCCGGGATCATTTAGAGGCCTTAACATTCTCTATCACGTGATCTCAAAAAAAATAATAATAATAAGTGGACTTCCTGGAATTTACTATAACAGCAAACCATTTTCCCGCCAAATGATTTATACTTGTAGTAAAGCGTAATAAATTATGTTTTATGCTGTAGTTTACCCCGAAGAAGAGAAAAATGCAGAAAAAAAGTAGACTTGATTAAGTTTTGCACAGAAATGTGAACGCATGCTGCACACCATTTGCTAAATCACGAATAGAAATTCTCATCACTTTTGAAAATTCTTGATAGTTCTGAAACGCCATTTCTTTTGTTAATACGCATTGCGATGACACCACACAATCCAGAAATGGTAGAAATTTTTAATGCATGTATTGAGATGAGCGAGGGTTTCCAACTTTAAAAGAAAATAACATTTTTGCTAGGTAAAAAATTAAGAGTTTGTTCAAACTGAAACAGTTTTCCACATAAGAATTATATTGCATTTCTAAATTTTTGAAAATCGCCATTCTAGACAAGTCATAATCTATTATTCATAATGCGATGCTTTTCACAGTTTCTTAAAAAAAAAACCATAATACTAAATTTTTTTTAATTATTATAAAATCTTGCATTCAATCCCATTTTTTGGTCATCTCGTGGATAAATTTGGAAGTATCTATCTAAATCAGTTCTTTTCCTTAAATAATACAAATGAAATGCAGTTTATAAAAATGTTTTATTATTAAAAATTTGATTACAAATTTAATATAATGAATCGTATGTAATTTGAATACACTTCATTCCTGCCAAAGAAAATCATTAAGTATCTGTGGTGTACTAGCAGATTTTAACAACACTCTCAATAAAAACAAAAACTATTTATTAAATATTTTATAAGAAAACATTTACTATACGAATATTATCAGTAGTACAAATGTAGAATATTAAATGTTTAAGATGACTGGATTAGATTCCTATCATCAGACTTACATTATAGATACATTTTCGATTGAAATCTTTTATCAGAATGCAAGACTTGAATAGAAGTTAATTTAATCCTCTTATCCCAAAAAGCTTTCCAGTGAACAGATATAAAATATAGCAAATCTAAAATGTCAAGACTTATCAACTTTTGGGGGGAAACTGCTAAATATCTCATTATAAAAATATACAGTATAAAACAACAAGAAGTAAATTATCCTTAACAATTAGCGATTGTGATTAAAGCACCAATTTTATCAACAACTTGTTCAAACTACATGAAGTAAATCATCCTTAAAAATTGGTGATTGTCATTAAAGTGACCCATTTTATAATTCAAGCAAACACTTCAAAATCGCATGAAAAATTTTAACAATATGGCTACAGCTAATTTAAATAAGAATTCTTACACCAAACTAAAAAAATAAATAAGTTATATCAATAATAATAATTTTACTTATTTTTTTCCAAAACTTTCGATTGAACTGATAGAATGTAAAATAAATCAACGGCATCAGCATTTTTCAACATTTTCTGAGAAAGTGTTCAATATATCAATATGAGACAGCAAATGAAGATAAGGTTTGAAAACCATCCTCCTCAATTAATGCCTTCGAAAGAACATAAAACGCGCAGATACTTAAAGAAAACCCCCAACATTTCCTGCTACACGAATTTTCATGACTGTCTTATCTTAATTATAGGAAATCAACGTCAATTACCAAATTAGCCAATTATATGTATCTTCAAAAATCTACCAATCATCAAATTAAGTTCCCCACAGAGAGAGAGGATATCATCGTGACTTCAGCAAGCTTTAATAGCTTCGTTCACATCAACAATAGGCAAACCACTATTTACATTCTCTTTATTTTATTGTAGTAAGTAAATCAAACATCGTGAGGGTATGACGAGGTACAGGGTATGCTATTCTACGATTTTTAATCTTAAATGAAAATGATTTTTAGTGTTTTATGGAAGTTGCTTTATCTTGAGCTTTTAACGCATTGTAGAATTTGGCACAGCTGCCAACTTTCACTCTTTCTTTGGAAGATTACTTACCACAATTTTCAAACAGTTTTATTTTAGATTAAAAATTTGGATCTGTCATAAGCGCTAGCTGTTACCGAGAAACTGATGGTGATCTTTCAATGAAATCGTAAATGTTGGCAGCTTTGGCGTTAGGAACTAGAAAGTAATGTCGTTTCTTGGGTATGTCAATATTTTACACTTGAACCGGTCATCATTGCCCAGCCGAAATTATTGAAGCTTATGCTACTAACTTTGACATGCATGTGAGGTTTGTAAATTAAATTCTCGACAAATGAGGACTTTTAGGAATTTGTAAGAGCTTAGGGAGCCGAAACGTTATTTTTACATATGAAGGGTCCACGGGAAGAACGATGAGAGTGCACTTTTCGTCAATGTTGAGGTTTCTACTGCATTCTGTTGTTCATTAGTGGCACTATTAATATCCGAACCCATAAGGGGAAAGAACGATGCGAATACACTGAAAAACTAGCCCAATCATACAGTTTACATGGGGAAGAACGTGGAAAGTTCCGTGCGCCTTTCGATTTTTTAGAAAATCAGCTGTATTGGACTCTCATCGTTCTTCCCGTGGACCCTTCATATGTCTACCTATTTCAAAGAAAAGAAAAGTAAAATGGTCATGCACGAATGGCTAAGAATCAATTTCAGGAAGTTAATTGAAAAAAAGGGGAAAGGTAGAGGGGTGGCCAAAAGGCGTTTTTCACGTTCTTTTCTTAAAAGTAAAAGGCAGTTATACATGGAATTATTGCTTTAAAATTGAGCATCCATTGTTTGGGCAAAAGTTATTTTTAAAAATAACTAAGTTTTTAAAAATAACACTATAAAAGGATAATTATGTTTTATTTTACAAATTAGAAGCATCTTTTACTGCGTTATTTTACAGTGTAAAAGTATCTTTTATGGTTTAATGTTACATTTTAATCATTTCTACTTTTTAAACCATTTTTTCTGGGTGTTTTTTTAACTAATATTCGAAATAAAAACTTGCAAAAAATTTATTTATTTGTATTTCATGTTTCAAAAATTTACCTAATGTTTTAATAAATCTATGAAAGCCGCTTCTAATGTGTGAAGTTATTAGAATAGCTGATCAAACGTTTTCTGTTCTGCGTAATTACATATTTCTAATTTTAATGTTACCGCGAATTTCTTACGAATTTCTGTCTAATATGATTATAATGGCCAGTAACTATCGCTCATATTGTAAATTTTTAAACTTCTCTCACCTTACTTTTTTATTATGATGCGACTGCTGTTATCCCTTAGTAATAGCGGCTTCTTAGATCACCTATCACAAAACTTCTATATTATTAGTTATTGAGTTTTTTATGACGAACGTCTTTTTTATTCTTAAGCAATACATTGTATATAAATTAAAAAGAGTTATTGAAACTTTTTATTACCCCTAACAAGAACTTTTTAGTTACAACGATACGTGCATCTATGCTTGTAACTGATAAAATTAAAACATTTTAAAAATCTTGTGTTAGAGGCATACAAAATTAATAACTCAATATAATATTATTCCTTCTGCATACTTTATTTAAAAAATGTTAATTTTATGATTGGTAATTGTATCATAATAAATATATCTCGCAAAAAAAATAAATTTAAAGGGCATTGAAAAAAATCGTGCAATTACTATTTTATTTCAATACCATAAATTTAAGACAACAAGCCGAACTGTCTTGATTCTTTATTGTTCATAATTATAGAATATGTGCCCATAAACAACAACAACAAAAACTCCTTGACTATATCACTGATTATATTTATAGCTTTCAATTACGTCAAAATACTAAAGAATTTGTTAAGAACTGCACTTGCTATTTTCTTCAGAAACATAACGAAGCTTTAACTAAGAGGCTAAAGTTTATTTTTTAAATTTTAATGCTTTGCTCACAATAACATAAATAAAGATGCAATTCCGAAAATTGAATTCTCTAACAGTAGTGTAATTTCTCAAATGAAAACTTTAAATGCAACCACAAACTAAAGGGCATTCTTAAAGTGAATATTCCATTAAGAATAAATATTCTCTTTAAGTCTGACTTCAAACACTCATCGTATTTTAATTGGATTATATAAAAATTTACAAGGACAGGAGTCTAGACCATCTAGAATTACAGTTCTTTCTGAATGTCCGATAGAAATATTTATAGTGTTTTAGCACATTATTTTAAATAATTTTTATTTACAGATAACATAGGCATTTGTGCAAAACTTGGGTGATTTTTTTTTATAATTTTATGTCAAAAATGATGTTTAACTAAAAAAAGAAAAGAAAAGAAAGAAAAGTAATTATCAGAAAAAATTCAAACTTTTTTAAAAATAAATATAAGTTAAACCACAATAAGCCACGTTATGTATTCTTCTGAATGAACAAAAATTTCACACCTACATGTTTATGAATATTTTTTAAGAGTAGAAGTTAAATACATTCAGGATTCTATTATCTGAACAACAGACTGCAATTTCATAATATAATCATAAAATAAGCGTTATTTCTGTTCGCTAACTCTAAAATAATACACAAAAACGTACAGAAGTTAATGAAAAGAAACTTACAGTCAAAGCTGTATTTATGGCCTTTAAGGGCCCCAGTGATTCTTTGATGTGAGGTCCTCCACTTGAGTGTTGAACTACAAAAATTTTCTACAACCTGCAGATTTTGTTTCGGTAATTTCCAAAATATAATCCAAGGTGGAGTACAATCAGCATCTTGAAATAACGCACCTTAAATATCGTAGGAACATCAATGTTAAATAATCTTAATAGAGTAAAATTTTACTTAAGTCTTTTTTCAATATTTTCTGAGCTATGTTTAAATCACTGAAGCATTTGAGATATTTGCAATACGTTTGTATTAAATCTTTCTAATTTAACTCTAAAATAATCCACTCGTGATTCTTAAAATACAAATTTTTTTCTATGCCTCACAGCTCTTGATTAAAGGACAGTTTAGGAAGGAATTGAAAACCATTAGTTTCAAATAGTAGTTTATTGTAGTAAATTTTATCAATGTCCACCAGTGTCTGTCAATGCATCAATAACGAAAAAAAAGAAAAATCTTAATTTCATCAAACACAAGACACATCGCTTGCAGCTTATTATTATTATTACTATTATTATTAATTGATCGATTTAACTGTATTTTGCTTAGGTGTTAGGGGAAAAAAAGAAAGAGGGAAAATATCGTTCTAAAACCCACGATCTAACGGGCTTTTCCGAATAAATAGACTAACAAAATATTTGTATTGAATAAAAATTCGCATTATCACGCGATTTTATAGTAATGATAATAATAATAATAATAATAATACCTGTAAAAAAGTTCCCTAACACTCACAAAACAATCATCTTAATATGAATATTACAGAGGAAAATAACTGATTTTGAAACTTAGAAATTGAGAGTATTATACAAGTACTAAAGTTGTGTTAGAAGTTTTAAAACCATATAGGTTTGCACATCTCATTATATAATGAAAACTTGGCAAATTAAACATATTAACTTACTAACTGAATTAGATAAATTTTTATAATGGGAAAAACAGAACTATATATTCTTTAAATATCTCAACAGGACAAATTCTTGTACTATCTAAATTTACTTATTTATTCTAATTAGATAATGTTAATCAATTTTGAAATGAATCAAATTCAAAAGAAAAGACGGATTATTCAGCTTAACATCTCTAAGATAAAAGTAAAGTTACTTTTAAATTTTTAAGAAATATTGTGAAACACATCTTTGACTTGTAACTAACTTTGGAAGTTTTTAATCAGTTTAAATTTTGTCCGACCAGCAAATTTCTGAAAAATATCAGACTCATTTGCAGTTTTGATGAATTAAGTTTATTGTATGTGAAAACTTTCTAAAATTAAGATGCGATCATGTAATCTAAATGCTTTACCTTACGTAAAATTTTGATTATCACTTTTCTTTACTGTACATGTTGGATCAAAAGACATTTTCTTAAAAATTACCCCTACTAAAAATGAATTCTTTGCCCGCTCCTGCCTGTATGAGTGTAAATTTTGCTAGAAATAAGACATATTTAACTTTAATGGAATTATTGGTTTTTCAAGAGGATTTGATTCTAACTTTAATTTATTGTCTCAATATTTCCCCAGAAAGGCTGAAAAGTTCTGATACCTCTTATTCCCTTTTCGCTACAGGATATTCCTACAGAAAAAAACCTAAATGAAAGAATTTTTAAAATGTTCTTGCTTTTTTCGAATGGTTTATCATATTTTCAGTTGCATCTATATAAAGCGTCTTTTGCGCCCATTTAAGCGTTTATTTTAATTTAAAAAGTCTGTAAAAGGGATTTAACTTTCCACAAGTGTATTAATAAACTGTATTAATAAAATTTTTATGAATTTACAGGTTTTTTTCCAATAACTATAATATTTCAGTAACTTGTAGTAATTTAAATACAAGGTGTTATATTAAATTTTTTCATAATAAAATTTTACTTTTATTCTTGCTCGAAACATTTTCATTAAAATTCAATTGCTAGTGCAATTATAATTTCAATGTGTCCATTAAACTCTTCGCTCCAGATGTCCACATATGTGGACCTTCGAGTTTGCACTGTTGAAACGATCCTTTAAGATTTTTTGTAGTTCTAAACTGACGTGCACATCCTTGGATGCTTTAATTTTGAATTAAATGATTTTAATGTGTGTAAATGTATGAATTCTGCACACTAACGCACACAGTTTATTTTTGTTTGCCGTTACACAAAAGAATATTTGTTGTGAGATTGTAATTTCCTAAATTGAATTTGTAGATACATTTTTTTTTTCAAAATACATGTAGCTGAAAAAAAACTTTTATGACAGCATTTACCTTTAAAAGTTTCTTGTCTTCGTTTGTGAATGGTAAAAAAATTTCACTTATGGAACGGATATTGGGAATTGGGCTTTTATTCGAAAAAATATTTGAAAATACGCTTTCCATTTGTCGTTTTTATGTGTAATAGGTTTTTTAAAAGCAATTAAAAGATTGTTCTTTAATTTAAGATGTGAGATTTATGTCGGGCCTGACGCTCCCTTAGTGTTTAGAAATGGGCAAATAATGTAAAGTTGCTTTCATGGTAAAATTTGTATGCAACATTAAAATTATAAAATTTTCATAGGAAGATTTGTAGTTATTAAAAAATAAGCTCCTATTTTACTGTCAAACTTTAACATAAAAACACACTTTGTTATACCTAAGTATTATAAATAATTTAAATTAAAGATGCATTGCAGTGAAAACTGGAATAAAGTGGACGGGATTTTACTTCACAAACGCTTGGAGGGTTAATACACTCACTGAATAAAATTCACAGTGTTCTTTATATTAGTGAAATTTTCTAATAAAATTTTGTGCACAAAAATGTTAGGGATCTTAAACCATAGATAAGTCTTTTCCCCTTTTTAAGCGCATAAGATATTGAGAGCAACAAAATACATTAAATGTTCAATTGATGCTTGTAAGAAATATTTTTGAGTTTGTGTGAAAAACATGCATTTTTAAAAGTAGTACCTGGTCGGCAGGTGAACTAATTTTGAATTATGTTTTAAGTGCAAAAAATTACATGGCATCTACACGTTTGTTTAAATTTTAATGAAAAATCTGAAAATTCAAAATTTTATGAAAATAAAGTGTCAAAATACCACCAATTGAATGGATACTCAATTACGATCTCTAAATTTGAATATTTTTCTAATCATGTTATAATGTCTATGTAACATGCAAATATCATAAATTTAAAAAAGTTGTGTTTTACTTTATATATTCTTTGACTCTCAAAATTCATAAGTATTTGTTATGTGCTATATAAAAACTAAAATCTTATCAGTTTATAGCGTTAATTTTTAACATGCCAAAAGCTATACTCAAAATACCGCCAATTGAATAGTTATTCAATAATAATTTTTAATTAGAATATTTTTAATTATTTTGTTATATAATGTTTATACATTTGCATATAATTATCTTATCATTAAATTTTAATTTTCGATTTTACTGTGCATCATATTTAAACATTCCGTGACTCACGAAAATGCATTGAAATCAGTACATTGTTAGTATAAGTGTTTAAGCAAGTTAAAGATCATACACGATGAATTTGTTTTTAATGAATTGTTTGGAAGCTTTTTGTCCTCTGCAAATTAATATTTGTAAAATGTCAAAAGAAGATAAAACTGCATGAGTCACTAAAAAATAAAATTAACATATTTGCATGCATTTATATTAAAATCATCAGTTGAATAAGTACTTAGTAATCAATTTTAGACTGAAGATGTTTCTAGCTTTTTTTGTCAAAAATTACATGTCATCCATACGTTTGTTAAATTTTAATGAAAAACCTGAAAATTCAAAATTTTATGGAAATAAACTGTCAAAATATCGCCAATTGAATGGATACTCAATTACCATCTCATCAGGTATAATAATGACATTTCAAATCTAATTTTTTACCATACACAATATTAATTTCAATATATAGTCAATGGCATAAAAGAAAATGTAGAAAAATTTCACATATTAGTTCAATAAATTATATTAATGCTTTTTAAACGATTTCAGCTTGTTATTTGAAAAGCTTACCCGTTTCAAAACTACTTATGTAACAAATTCTTAAATGAGCTGATACCATGCGATTTTTATGAATTTCTTTTCACTACAATTTAAGTGTTGTGTTGAACGAAATCAAAAGATACCTTTCGGATTTTAATTTTCAGTTTCTCTTTTCATACGAGGGCACAGTAACAAAACCTCTTTGCAATTTATAAAAGCATTAATGGCAGTTAATTATGTTGTATTTTTATAATTCATTAGCTAAAAAATTACAAGACTGAAGCTATACGTATGATAATTGTTTAAAGAATACATAAATATGTCAATTCAGTGTGAAAGGGAATAAAATAATGTGTTTGTTTATATTCAATGATGACTTTTTTAAAATTTCAATATACATACCTTGACACATAAATCTGAGTAAAATTCAAACATGGTTTATTAAATAACCTGTGATAGTTTATAGTGAACTGAAAATAAAATAGATTGAGTTATTTTCTTTATAATTAATAAATTAACTATTTGTAGAAGAAAATAGGTTTTTTTTCCTTTTCAAAATATAATATTTTCTATTTCCGGTGTACAGATTTCATGAAATGTGCAAATAGCGTTATAAATATAAAAAGGTATATAATAAGTGATTAAAAAATTTTCGATATTGTTTTCTCTTCAAAATAATACACGATTTAATATTCTATTGATGAATATGTCTATATTCATTAATATAATATTTAAATCGTTTGTCCCAGATATTTTTGCGACTTTCTTCGATTTTTGCTATTACGAACAATAATAGATAAATTTCTAATATCAGTTTCTTGAAGAAGGGGTGATTTTTTTTTTTTTTTTTTTTTGTTAAACCATTATGTATAAAAATTGAAATGTCAACATCCTACTTGGTCATGTTAAAATATTTTGTGGAGTTGAGGTTCAATACTCGTAAAAAAGGCTGTTTAAAATAAATTACGTTTTCGACTGATAGCGAAAATGCCGTCCCGAAGGCATAAATGGGTTAAATGTACGCACGTAAATGTCATCATTTCTCTTTTATATTCAATATTTTAAATACATATAAATTCAAATACATGAATGTAATAGTCTTTTTATTGATATTTGTGAATTCCTTAAAATCTACGAGAGGAATTAACCTTTAACATTTAATTTTCAAAAATACATAAATGAAATTGTAATAATATCTCGTTTAAAACTCTAAAACTATTCCTCAAATATTAAAACCATACTTAAACCACAAATATCTCTTTACTTCTTAAGGCATAGTTCTTCCACAAACTAATTCAAACTGTTTATATAAAATTGTACAACATTGAGATTGGCAAAAGTTGTTATATAAACAAATAAATTAACTTATTCAGTTTTTAAGCGAAACAAGTTAGAAACCGTTTATAACTACGTGAATTCGTAATGTTTCCAATATTTTATGCCTGGCCATTTTTAAAAATTTCTATAAATGAGAATTTTTATATTGAAAGTTACATAAAGCGTAGAAATTTATAGATCGTAAAAAGGTATAATATATTTTGTGAGGTATATTCCGAATTTTTTCGGCTCTCGTGTCCAATTTGTTTTTAAAAGTATGCAATAATGTATCAATAACGATTATTTTTTCAAGAGCAACGGTAACACATTATATTTTGACACATCATATTTTATTTTTATTTTTTCTACAAGTGTATGATTAGGAAAACATGGTGTCGACTTTTAAGAATTTAATTTGGGTCAAAATACATTATTTTCTTTTAATTTAGCAACTTCTTCAGACACCTCAATTTCAATCATATAATTTTACTAAGTTATTTGCTCTAGAACGCACAAAATAAGATAATGACCTAAATTTTACACAAAATATAATTTTTGAATATTAATGCACAGATGATTACAATACATTATATAATTATTACTGAAATTTTAGGCATTTAATATTTTAATTGGCACCCTCCACAGGCTTTCAGATCAAAGGAAATGTAAGTCAATTTAAGATTAAATGAATATATAAATATATATAAATACATATTCTTATTTTAAATAATGCATATTGTCGGAGAAACAGTCATTATTCATGGAACTAGTGGTGAAATTTTTTCTGATATTTACCAATTTTTCTGGGTAACGGTGAATAACGCATTTGTATGTTTACGCTTCTATTTTTTGAAAAGAGTATGACAGGTGATTTCACAGAATGAGCTATGAGCAAACTATGAGTAGACTCACATTATATATGCGCGGATATCACGGTTATTTACATATTCACAGAATGAAATCCCGGCGTTACGTATAAGGAAAGAATATGTGTAAAAAGTATTGGTGATCGGCAAGTGGACTTCTGTATCAATACTCAATCCTAAAATACTGCAGTCTGGCATGAATTTACAAAACATATTCATCAGTAGTTGCAAGCTTAGTAAATTACTGTAGTTAGATTACTAAAAATATC
Organism: Cheiracanthium punctorium; assembly: GCA_038373885.1. Taxonomy (NCBI): domain Eukaryota; kingdom Metazoa; phylum Arthropoda; class Arachnida; order Araneae; family Cheiracanthiidae; genus Cheiracanthium; species Cheiracanthium punctorium. The sequence goes on along the minus strand of JAWZYV010008001.1, from coordinate 35,536 downwards.
AATACACTCGGAATGGTTGAGATGTAATAACTTTGTATTCATGGGAATAAGCTAGAATCCGAATTTTGTTCTAGGACATAAAAATCAAGAGCTCTGAAATTTTGGGCAGTGCTTTCTTCACAGATGTATATTATTCTACATATCGCTCTGCGGTCAGCAGTAACTATAAATCGTCATTTTATGTATAACAATATTGTAAATAGGATGTGTTTTGTATTTAAAATGATGTTTTATCATAGAAACATATACTTATCCAATGAAATTTAAAACGTAAGTTCTTTGACTAACAAAAGAGGCTGGTTGCAAATACAAAAACTAGAAAGTTTTGAACTAGCTTCCTCTGATTTCTGCAGATAGCTTATAAAAATCAGCAGCACGTGACTGATTCCAGTGTTTAACGGTTACACGAAACAGATAAATCATGGCTAACGAATTGATCATAAAATACTCTCCAACCTAATGTTTGTTCGCAAATAGGGATGAATGCGAGACGAGACAGAGATTTACAGCTTTCTCTGCGAGACGAGACAAACATTTTTAACATTACGATATAGGGATTTTACGAGACGAGACAAAGCTTTTTGGATGTTTTCGAGACGCGAGACGGCGTCATTTGGGAACATGGTACGGCAAAAATTTCTATCTACAAATAGTGCAGCATCTATAAATATTTCAAACAGCACGGACATACAGAAAAACTTAAATCAAAATCATTTTTTAAATCGTTGGAAAGTGTTAAAGCATGAAATAGAACAACGGCACTTTGAAAGATTTGAGTGACAATGATTTTTAAAAACCTAAGTCACATCTCAGTCTGACATCTTCACTTTCAAATTTTTCAATTGAAAGTGCTTACTGTTTTTACTGAAAAATATATATTAAGATCTTTTCTCTGTAAGAAAGTGACTTTAAACGTGAATTTCTGGACCAAATACCATTACAACCATGAGGGGCTACTCAGACAGATATCGTATCATAATCATTTTTTAGGCTTGCTAGACCAGATATGTACACGATAAAAAGTTATTAATTAAATAAACTTTGTTTATATTGTTTTGCTAAATTCAACATTTTTTTTAATCAACAGACTTCAATCAACTTTTCAATCAAAATCTTTTATTAATTCAAGAAAATATCACCGACTATTTTGTTGATTCAATAAAATTATTCAGTTAAAATAGCCCGACAAAATTTTGTAGCTGATTTGCATTTGACGAAACATTTTTTAATCAGTCTAGCAAGAAAAATGGATTCAATTTTTTTTTCAATTTTTAATCCCTTGAATGCCTTGAAAATGTGTAAATAATGTAAAGTTGTTTTTGCACGGTAAAATTTTGATGCGGCTTTAAAATTACAAAAAAGAAAAAAAATCTTGGGAAGATTTGTAATTAGAAAAAAGAAAGCTTTGAAATACTTACAAGCTTTAATATCAAAATATATTTTATGGTAGCGCATGTTTTAAATAATTTAAATCGAGATGCATTACAGAGAAAACTCGAAGATTCGTGAAGTGGACGGGGTTTTACCTCTCAGACGCTTGGAGGGTTGGTTGTTTTTTAATTAATTAATTGATTAATTAATTTGGCGAGGAAGGTTTCAAGTTCCATTCCGTTTTGAGAAACAAGTTTCTTTTCTTCTTTTTTTTAATTCGAATTTTGGTGAAAAAGTTGGGAATAATTCCCAAAATTTTTGTTTTACTACTAGATTACGTATTTTGAGCTTCAGTGAATGTTAAAAATTTTGATACCAACTGATTTTTTGTGAACAATTAACAAATATATATATAAAAACTTGATTTTTTTAAAGTACGATGTTGTAATTTTTTAAAAATTCATCAGTTTGATTTAAGATCGATGAATCTTAAATCAAATATTTTACAAAAATAAAACAACACATAACCAAACCAACCATTCAAAAATAGAATAACACAGATTTTAAATAATAATTGAATCAAAAAGTACTACTTGGTAACTAAAATAACTAATATAAAAATATCAAATGAAATTTATTAAAAGTCAAACCATAAGGGGGGGGGGGGGTATACTTTAAATTAATACAATGACTAGGGAGCAAAGATCTAGTTTTGAAGTCATTTTTAGAGCGTGTGGCAGAAATATCCAGATTATTTTGAGAAAAGCCAAACTTATAAATACAAAGTTGTAGGAAATGAAAAAAAGAACCTTTGAAAGAAATAATGAGAAACCTTTTTCAAAGTATTTTGTCCGAATAAAAAAAATAAAAGAGATGTGATGAAATGAGAGAGAGAGAGAGACAGAGAGATTGGATAAATCAAAATTTTTTATTTAAATTAAAACTTTCACTTAATATAATGAGTTAAACCGTAATTCTTAAATAAAAAGAATTAGTGATTTTTTTTATTAAGAGCACCATTCTTAACTAAAGGAAATAAATAAAAGGATTTTTTTAGAATTTGCTCAAGAGATGAATAATATAAGGGTTCGACTGAAAAAATATTTCCTCAGAAAATAAGAGCTTTGTAAAATATACTTGTCCCAAAAAGTTGTTTTCTTTTTAATAAATCTTAATAGATTTCGTTTATAACTAAGGCAGAATGAGCAAATTAATATAGCATGCGACCACCTACACTCGCTATTGCGGACAAAATAAGATAACGAAATACGATTTGCATCTCGCTATTTACAAGTATTAGCTAATTCAATATAATGCCTAAATACGCTACTACACAGAGGGGTAGAAAGACCAAAATCGATTTAAGGTTAAATCTCGTTTTCCCATTAACAAATGCTTACAAAAACACACTTTTATTCTTACGTATCAACATCGATCTACACTTTTCTGTAACCATGGGAACATTTTTTTTTTTTAATAGATCTAAAGATATTATAACACTTCTTCGAAGCATCGCTCAATATGTGATGCACATTGTTTTCAAACCTCAAGATAAAAGCTCTTCCGATATAATAGGTTTGAAAAAGTGTAACTTACACAAAGTATCAAGCTCAATAGCTATAATTACCTGGATCACATAAAAAAGAGCAACTATCGTCCGGTCATCATGTAGCTTTTTTTTGGAAATGCACGGCGAACGCCATCTGTCGAGTATCACTAAAAGTCTTAAATAAGGGCTGTTTTGTGTGGTTTATTAATAAGTACTGTGTATGTAACATTAGTATTAACAGATAATTTTAATTGGTATTTCTTCTGTTGCAGATTGTTTTGTAACTTTTCTTATGTTCTGGAAAGGACAGAAATGCGCGATGGATTAACACTTTGAGCAAACTCCAACATCTCGGAGTCAACTTTTAACTCTGACCTACAAAAGTATCGACTATATATATATTTGTCGGCTTTCCAAATATTATCTTCAAACCTTTTGGTTAAAAACGTATAGATATAACTGGCAGGGGGGAAAAAAAGTATATAAAAATTTGCTAGAATTAGAGTAACTTTTCGAGTTTTCGGTGGCCATATATTTGCTGTCTTTAAAAAATTACTAAATAATTTTTATTTGCAAATAAAACCTATGTTCGGGTATTTTCACAACACTTAGATGAGTTTCTGGGGCAAGCTTGTAAAAATTTCATGTTTAAAAGGATTCTACTTTAACATGAATTTCCTTTTACACTTTAAAATGTTCTTTTTCCAAGTATCCCTCATTAAATCATAATTTTTAACACATTCAAATAGTTTCTTTTTATGAGTAAGGGCAATTTTCAGTTCATAATTTAAAAAATTATTAAAATAGATATTTTCCAATATTTTTAAGTCATGAGAAATGCATTAAAAAAAGAATAAGAAAAAAAAAAAACTCCAGATCTCAAATTGTCAACACTTTTACATCCTTATCGAATTCTTGACAGTACCTTTTCAGACTTCTATGCATGGAAAATAGAAAGGAGAGTTCAGTAATACATACCGTGTTTAATCATGTAACAGTTGTACTTTTTTGCCAATTTTTCATGGTGAAAGTCTAGGTGCGACTATTATGCGGGGAAAATCTACTACATAAATTTATTCTTAAAATTACTTTTATTACTCAATTACGTATGTCTTAAGGTTTGGAAACATTAGGCATCATACATTAAGTGATATGTTTCGTTTAGGTGTGTTATTACGTCTTTACGTCTATTAATGAACTTCAGTAAAATTTAAATAGTTACAGCTCATACCTTTCACATAACACATGGTTATTAATACGTCCACTAAAAAACACACTTGTTATGAACATACTAGAATGATGAATAATTTTGTTTATAAATTGAAAGAATTATTTAATAAAATTTAATTATTAACTGAATAGGCTTAATTTTACTAATTCATAAAAATTACACACTTAAAAAATAACTAAATTCGCTCCGAAAGTTTTAGAATCGGGACAAGGATTTTAAATGTCCCGATTTCAACTCCTTCAAAGCGAGTTTAATTCTTTTTTTGAGTGTATAATTACAATTAAAACTTGACTATGTATATATCGATGAAATCACGACAAAAAATGATAAATAAAAATTTTAATTGCTCTCATACTTTAGTAATGCATCATAATCTCCAATGCACTCTTGATTTCTATACATTAAATATTTGTTGTTATTAATAAAAAACATTTGTTTTTAGTAAATCAAAGTCAGTATGAATTAATCTAAATCCTGTATTTGTTTATTAAAATTGTGCAAATTATTTGAGTTAAGTACGTATGTGGAATAGTTTAATAACCTAAAAGTGATTAAAAAAAACAATATTTCGCCCAAACAAAGGAAACAATGATAACAATAAAAGAAAAATAAAACGCACTTTAATTTACTTTTTAGCATTAAACAGATGACACGCAAATGAGCAATAAAAAAGACACCCTGATTTTAAATTGCTCATGGCTTGTCTTATTAAATCTTTTTCAATATAAGTAATATATTTTACTTTAATAATTTTCAGTGTTTTAATTTAATTTAAGTAAATCAATATTATTTATGACATTATCAAATAATACGGTATGTAGACAAAAGTTAACAATATAAAATTATTTTTTTGAAGTAAAATTTCGTGGAATATTAATAAAAATTAATTGATCATATTTCGACTCTCATAATAACATTAGCTGGTTGTGTTTTAATAATTAGTATAATGTAAACTATCCTTAGATGAAATTTGTTTACGAGATTGTATTTGTTGATAGTTCAACGTCAACATGTTCAGTCATTAAAAGGTATAATAAGAACACTCTTACACTGTACAAAAACTGATATTAAGATGTTAAAAGATTAAGAACTTCGTAAATAACACACATAAATATAAAATTAAACAGCACCGACCGTTTCTGACCGTACAAAGTATCCACCCTTCCTCAGCTTTGAAAATTCCTACTTCCATACTTCATTTTCTGTTTGTGTGGAAGGAGGAGCTTTCTCTGTTAGAGAAGGGTAGACCTTTTGTACCACTTGAAACATACCGTACTGTCTAATTTTATCTTTTCACATGTTGATTATGAATTTGTTTATTGTTTTAAAATGAATATTGTTCAATCTATCTATTTTTATAAATTTAAAAATCTAACACTTTAAGTAATAAACTTTAAAAGGAAAACTTCGTTAAAACAAATAATTTGGTTATTAAAAATATATATCAGCTATACATAATTATTAAATGTGTTAAGTAATTTTTTTATTTTTTTTAATATTGTTTCCTCTTTTTAAAATGATATTTTTCAGTTCATTTTAGAATTCTTGATAGTGAATGTTTCTTTCAACCAGGAAAATAAGTTTTAAATTTATTAGCCAGTTCAAGCAATTCAACTTTAATCTACTCTTTATATACAGGGTGTCCCATGATTAGTACAAACTTCAAGGGGGGAGGTAAGGCACATTATAAAGAATCAGAATCGCATAGCAATGTGAAGTTGAGAATGCCGTTTTCAATTACCTGTTAATAATCGCTTTGTGAAAAGTGTCGAATTTTTATTTGATTTCTTAACCAAGTTTCGTAAACACTGTTCTTGTCTCTAAAATTTTCATCAGTGAATTAAACAGAATTTTTAAACTATCAATTTTTGTCACTTATTTTCTGGGAAGGACTGATGATCAACTGTCGGAAAGTTCGCTATTATTTCTATACTTGTCCCAAAGTGTTTATTAACACCTGCATGAAGACGACGTTTCCGGACCCACATTGCTATGGCATTCTGAATTCACATTATTTGACCTACCTCCCCTTAAAGTTTGTCCAAATCTTTATGCGACACCTTGTATATTGACAAATATTTCTCTCGACAATCTTAAGACACTTCCCACAGAAAATCGTGCTATCCATAAATCGACATTTTGAAAAAAATGATTATGAAAATATTAAGTAATATACTCTTTATGCGACACCAAAGTACGCTATTTCATTTCAAAACTTATTATAATTTTAAAATTTAATTACTGAAAAGTATCATGCGACTTTTAAGGAACTGATTTCTGATGCATGTTTAAAGAATTATAATGATTAAATAATACATTTTTTAAAAAAAGAATACTATTTCTTTATTCACACACACCACATAAACAAAGCAAATATCTTTCCAAATTTACTATAATACCAAAGCATTATATAGATACAGTGGTGGATACAGACATTTTTTGGGAGGTAGAGATTAATATTTTTAAGAATATTATTCGGCCTCATTAATATTTTTAAGAATATTAATGAGGCCGAAACAAAATGTACAACAAAGTAAAATGTATCCCCAAAACGTAATGTAATTTTTCGGGAAAAGAGTTAATTTTTTCTTAGCAACTTCTTTAGACTTGACGCTGCTAAGATCAGGGTTTCGGACCCGCCCACAAACCCCAAAAAACCCGGGTGGTTTTTTTTTCAAAACCCACTTTAAAAAAACCAATAAAACCCAGACAGAAGTGGGTTTTTTGGGTTTTATTAAAAATTATCAAAATTTTTCCTTTCTTTCATTTAAATCATTTGCTATTTGACATTAAATACATATAATATTACCTACATAATTTAGTGCATTATTTTAGATAAATATAAATATGCCAGTTTATTTTTTTTTATAATTATTTTTTCAACTTCAACATAAAGAATAATAACCTTTTTAAAAATAATACCTTGAGCCAATTCTATCTGCAATATTTGTTTTGAAATGAACAGGTGTAGAATGCAGGCAGGGATAATTTAGTAATTTATCTCTTTAATGAATAAGTTTTTAAATACGAATAAAATATGTAATTATCAGTATAGTGACAAAAAAAATCCTTTCCCATATAAGAGAAAAATGGGACATGTCTCTCTCTTCCAGCTTACAAGCATGCATCTCAAGAATGAATTCAGGTTCAGGAAGCCATCCTGTATTCTATTAGTTGCTGCATTACTTTAGTACTGAGAAATATAAATCTGATTCATTACACATTGTTTATGTGGGATTTAATATCAGACATATTAATTCTAGATTTTTTAAAGTAAAAAGGAACATATATTCAAAGAAAAAGTGAATAACTATAAAGAAAATTATTAAGTAAATAGTAGTTCTGCAGTAAGTTGGCCTGCAAAGGCTTTACTGACTTATATTCTAACTAGAAAATATAACTATGACTTAAAAAACATAAGGTAAAAAAAATTAAAAAGTTCATAAATTTAAAAGTAATAGAAAACAGCCAATCAAAAACAACATATTTTTGTATGTGAACAATAATATAATTTTATGTATGGTCATAAAACAAATTAGGAGCCCTTTATAAACATCAGCAGAAAAAGATAGTACTGCATTAAAGTTGAAGTTATTTTTACATTTTAATTAATTAACTAATTATTATTTTGTAATGAAAGTTTTCTTTTACACTAAAACTATTCTGTATTGAAATAAAACCATAAAATTTAAATGCAAAAAGTGTTATAAAATAAAAAAAAAATCTTAATAAAACCCAAAAATACCCAATAAAACCAAAAAACCCAATAAAACCCACCCGGGTTGGTTTTTTTTTAAACCCTGGCTAAGATATATAATTTATTAAAAATAATACATTTAAAAAATAAACAGTAATTTTCCTTTTCTTTTCTTTTCTTTTTTTTTTTTTTTTAACGAAAAACAGTGAAATATTAAAACATACTCAGAAATTAGCTTTGTATAAATAAATACTTTAGAGAAAGTGTAGAGGATTATGGAATGATAATTTTCTAACAACAAACCTCCATTCCCCTCGAAAACAACTGTAAGAGTTTAGATATATCAAAGATGTATTCTAAGTTATTCTTCTAATTTGAGATATATTTTGAGTTAAGATGTATAAAATTTTCAAAGAAAATTACATTTCTAATAACTAACGTTTTCATATTGCCATTTTTTAAACATTTAAGAAAGCATGATCTGAAAAGAAATATTATATGTTTGGAAGTTGTATGATATTAATCTCTCAAAAAGTATTTCTAAAAACATAACTACGCTGTATTAAAAACAAAATGCAAGTGCATTAATATCTTAATTGAAAATCGATGTTACATAGTTTCTTAAAACATATTGTTGTATTTTATTTGAAATTAATTACTTGTTTACAAAATGCCACATGCTGTTTGAACAATTGTTCCATGTGTTCATGTTCCATGTGTTCATGTCATATGCCCATGTGTTCATGTTCTGTTCTAGACTATCTAAGTTGCCGTTTGCAGTTGTCATCAAATTTAATCATTAAATAACTTTTACTTCATTCCCAGTCCATGATGCATTTATAGCAGCTATACCCGTGTGTTGTCAAGGAGCTCGGTGGAACTTTATGAACGTCTACTTTCCAAATGTCACGATAGGTAGAGAAAATTATGACTACTTTATAAACGCAATCATAGGGGTTTGAAATGCGCCCATCAGTTGACCGGCAATAGTTTTCTGAGTGCCATTTACATATATTGTATACATTGAAGAAAATGTTATCGCTTAGTACACAGAAAATTTATTTTGTTGAACTCATACACGACAACATTTCCTTGGTTCTATGTTAACCGCATAATTTTGTTGAAATAATGATGTTTTGTTGATAATTGGAATCAACAATTTTTTTTGTTGGGTTAAACATTTTGTTGATCCAACAAAATTAATGATTCAATATCAGGGATGGATGCGAGACGATATGAGAAAAAGTTTAGCAGCTTTTATGAGAGACAAGACAGATTTTTTTTATCAATACTCTATTGGGATTTTGCGAGACGAGAAAAAGTTTTGCAGCTGTTTTTCAAGACAAAACAGGCTTATTTTCTGTCTCTCATCCATCCCTTGTTAAAATGGCGTCAGTTAAATTTGTTTAACTAAGCAAAATTTTGTTGTTCTGCGCACAGGCGTCAAGTTTTCAAAATTATTGGGGGGAGAAGCCTCAGCGAATTACCAGCCAGTATATATCAATGATTCTGATAGATCCACATTGCGCGCATTCACGCATACCACCACACACATTATATGTACACATATGCATATATAAACACACACATATAATCATTATGAGTACTATTAAATGATATTATAAGGCTTTTATTAAAATCTAATCTACATGAAATTAAGATACATTTTTTAAAAAATTCATTGGTAAATTATTGGAATTGGTAAAAGTTTATTGGAATTGGTCTAGGACCTCATACAACTCTACGCCTACGGTTGTGTATGTACGTAAAAACATTCTAATTTGCACTCACCTAGTTTTTCTGGCCCAGTCTTGGACACCCTCGAACCGCTGGTTAGCCACTAACACCTATCGGTATCCGTTACGGCGGCGATGTTTAAACGATTGCGATAAATTCGTTAACGATCGATGTCTATCGAGACTTCATCTGCCTTGCACACTTGTGACTTCTACCTGAACCGTACCAGTAAGCATTTTGTTCGGGATAAAAACACCAGCTGCCTACACACATGTGCCCAACTCCTTTTTGTAAATGCGAGTATCTGTGTTGCTGGTTGAGGCTCAGCAAAAAAGCAGCAGCCTCGCTGTATGCATTTTTCATAAGCCCGAGAGGAAATTACTTGAATTTGTAGTCATAAGATGCGAAACGGCCAGCCCAGAATTATGCGGAAAACCTAACAAGATTAGGAATCGAATTTTTATCTAATGGCTACATCGTATTCCCCCGGCCTCGTTGTGTGCAAATGGGAAGCAAATAAAAACGTTATTGTGTGTGTTTGTGCAGTGATAAATCGCACAGGTTTGCTCCCTTACAAATGTTAATGAGCGACTGTGGTGAATATAAGCAGCAACGGTTACTTTTTTGCTTTATTGTTTTACTTACCTTTTTTCAACAACTCGTTTCGGGGGGATCGTTAAAATTACGCGCGCATGTGGTTTTTTTTTTTTTCTCCCGACAACTTCCTATGTGATATGTATTCAAATTTATTTAAAATCTTGCGCATATCATTTCAATAACTCATTCCGGCGGGACCGCTCTGACAGTGATGATAATGAAACTAAGTAATGCATTTTGTTTTGTTTCTTGCCTCAGTCGTTTCTTTTCCAGAGGTGAGCCCTTTTGTTTGAATAGTGAAACGGTACAAAGTTCTCTCTTTATGGACTGGAACTAAGTGTTCATCTTATCAAGATTAAGATAAAGCTATTGGATTCGGAGATAATAAGCAAATTAAATTACGGGAGTGGTATTAAAAATAAAGTTTTTTAGAGTTTCGGGGTGTTTAAAATGCTGAATGAAAAGCGTTCGATAATTTTGATGTAGATAAAAGAAGCCTACATCTTGCCTATAGGTCAAAATGGAGTTGTAACTGCGGATAACTTTTTTATTTATCATCTTTCCTTTGATGCTTGAAGACCGAGGGTGGGAGACTGCATTCATGTGTGGAATGTAGAATTCGTGATTTATTTGGTGTTTAATTCTTCTTTCTTTTGAAAATGGAGGTGTCTTTTTGAGTTTCTATCATGGGTGCCCTTAGCTCCCATATTACTAAAGTGACCATTTTTTCTGAACCGAAAATCAGGATCTTCTAGACGGGAGGGGTAAAAATCAATACCGAACACACACACATCCCTCCCCAAGATTTTTTTCTATGCATAATTTTATTTTCTACTTTTATGAGAAAAATGAGTAGAAAAAATATAGCGATTATACAAATAAAATAGGCCTATTATATAAACTTAGGTTTTAAATAATTTTATAGTTAATTTTTGGATAACTTTCCAAAATAGTTTGCGTTCTAACAATAACCATAGAATCACCCTCCATTGATTATAGGTATGTATTAATACATATTATAGAGCAATCATTTTCATCTATAAAAAAAGGTGTTAGATATAAGTAACAAAAAACTTTTTTAAATAACACAATCATTTTCATGTGAATTTATTCCTAATTTATTTTACATTTATTTATTTATTTTTCATGAAGCAGGACTTGTGGGACAGGAATGAAAAAGCGGGACATTTTTAGGGTTCTGTGGGGACAGCAGGACATATAGGTAAAAATCAGGACTGTCCCCAAAATATGGTGAATCCCATAAGGGCAGACACCTAACCAGCGCATGCCAAGAATTTCTCCATAGGGGAGAGAGTTCTTTAAACTGCCTACTCAAATATCACTTTTAAAAAGCTTATTTAAAAAATTTCCCAGTTGTGTTTGTGTAATTTTTCCAAGTATATCAGAAATAAAAATTATATACTTTTTTATTTCAAAATTTTGTAACTAATTTTATAACTTTTGGTTTGTGTAATTTTGCCGAGCTATCAGGTATAGAAACGATATCACAGTTGTTATTTTAAGATTTTTAGCTAATTTTACAGCTTTGCCAGTTGGGTTTGTATAATTTTGCCACGTCTATCAGGTATAAAAGTAATATCATAGTTTTTATTTCAAAATTTTGTAACTAAGTTTATATTTTTTTCTATTAGTTTTGATTGAAGGAATAAAAATGATTGCATTGTTTTTATTTCAAAATTTTGTAACTAAGTTTATAATTTTTTCTATTAGCTTTTCATTGAAGGAAAAGAAAGATTTTAACTAGAGAGGTTCTAAAGAAACCTGATTTTAAAAAAATTTTTTGGTCTATTACAATTAGAAAATATAATATCGCTTTTGTTATTAAAAAAAAAAAAAAAAAAAAAAAGACTTAACGGTTTTCCCGATGAAGTTTGAATTTTTCAGTTTGTCACTATTAAAAAGTTAATGTTAGTCATATTTTTTAAAATAATTACTTAGTTTGTCAACTAGATTTCTAATTTTTCTAAGTGCAACAGCATGTCCAAATGTTAAGAGGGGTGGGACTCCCCTCCTTCCCTTGGTAAATTCTCTGCACTTAAAACTTGACTTTGGTTGTGTTAAAAAGATAAGTGAAAACAATCTCTCATCTTTGGTCTTTGAGTCTGTTCAACTAATGATAAATAAAAAAGTTATTCACCAGCCATGAACTCTATGTGACCTATGGCCTACCCTGTATGAATGAGTTTTTGTAATAGTTTTCACATTTATAATGGGCCGAAAATGTTTTCCTGAATTCAACAGCACTTTCTTCCTTCAAAGAAAGTCTAATAAGTGCTGTTTGTAACCGAACAATATCGCTAAATTATCAACAAAAATTTTGTTATTTAACCAATGAACATTTTGTTCATTGGTCAAATACCAATGAACATTTTGTTGATTCAACAAAATAACTCGTTAAAAAAATTGTTGAACTCTATAAAACATTTTTTTTTTTCAGTAAAATAATTTTCAAATACTGTGTTTAGCTCTGTTCATTTAATAAAAGTTTAGTGAGCGTTGTTTTTAACTGAAAAATATTCCTGAATCAAAAAAAATTGTTGATTCAACCAAATACCAGTGAACATTTTGTTCATTTAACCAAGGCAAATGAGCGTTTTGTTGATTAAACCAAACAGTCTGGTTAAATAAAGCCAACAAAATTTTGTTGAAGTCTACTAAACATTTTTTTTTTCCTCTCAGTGTTATAATTTTCAAATACTGTGTTTAATTCTGTAATAGAATATTTTAATGTAATCTTTGAAAATTAAAAACATTTATTTTAGATTGTTCTTTTGAAATACAGTGGCGTTCCAAATTATTAGGTTCATTGTGCAAAATACTCTTTAGTTAAAAATCGCAATACGACTAAATATTCAATTATTAATTATGATACGATGACATATAAAATTAAACACGTACAATTAATTTAAAGCGTTTTCCTGAAAGGTCTGAAACCTTTCCCATTCTGAGAGATTTCAAATTTAACTTCTGAGGTTTTCTAAGGCTATTTTATTCCGCTCATCTCACTGTCTCCGATTTTCGTGGAGTAGGTCCAAGGTCACATGACCTAAAAGGTTTGTCAACGGAGTATCGTCACATGATTCCTTAAAATGGCTTGTTTCATGTTTAATTTAAATTCATAACCAGATTAAAGATTAATCTGAAAAATTCAAATCAAAAGAACAGGTGTTAGTTGCGAATCTCTTTCTTGACAGCTGTAGTCGCTGTCAACTTGACAACTGAATGTTGCCAGTTCTTAAAACTATATTAGAAGAGTGTCAGAACAGTCAGTCTCAGTACCACATTTAATGAAAATATGTATTTAGAGTCGTCTTTGATCATAAAATGATTCATTTTTGCACAGTTACTAGTACAGGGCTAATAATATGGCACACCATTGTAAAGCATTAAAAAAACTAAATTATTTTTGTGCGACAATTTATTGCAAGTGATGTGGAGAATTAGCAATATTTTAATTGACTTAGCATTAGCAAAACTGCTTCAGACTTGTTCGTAGCTGTTAAATTATTTAAATACTTAGTTATACAAAGTTTGCATGCTGTTTTTATATATTTACAACTTAAAGAAAGGTCGACAAATTTATATATGAAAAATCCATGAGAAATTGAAATTTTGATAGTTGATGGACGATAAGTTTATTAATAAATCTTAAAGTGCATATATTTATTGAATGTTTTGGAAATAATTAGTAAACATTTAAACTGCATTTATATCTTCTTAGTTATTCCCGAAAAAACTTTCTTTCGGGAACTTTATAAATTAAGAGTGTTATAACAAAATTTTAAATAAAAGTAACTTTATATAATATAGCATGATGGATAACATATATGATATAATTAAATGTTTAAAAAGAAATGTGTTCTCAAAATAAAATTATTCAATTTGATTTTATAAGATTTTGTGTTACTTACTCGTAGAAATAAAATATTTCTTAAAAATTGCATTATACATTTACAGATTCACAGTAAAAATATTAATTAACATTTTTCTTATTATCATATACCATTATTTAAAAAATAACTGTATGTAGAGTTCAGATCACCGCTTTCAGATTAATTGAGCATGTTACATTCCCTCATCACAGACTTAACGAAGTTATATTTTTACAAATTCATTATTGTATTCAACAAAGCCTCGTCAATATAATTAAGTGTGTTTAGTTTATGAAACTATATTTTTCAGGAACAATAATAAAGAATCCCTCAATCTTCTAATTGAAAAAATATCAAGAAGACAAGGAAATAAAATTAAAAATGAAGCAGATTTTTATAGTTTTTCTAAAGACTATATATCATATGCATGACTTTGTTTGAGATTGTGTCATTTTCACAAATCTATTAAAATAAATGTATATTTGATCTTACAACTTCAATATAACTGCAAAATGTTTTCCATTAAAGAACATTTTCCTTTCATGAAAAATAACATAATAGTTGCAAGTAGTTCAGCCATATTCAGAATTCAACAACTGAATGAAGCTGGTAGAAAAATTTGCGATCTCACCAGGCTAACCACATCACAGATAACGGCATTTTTATAAAATAAGTTGTAATTCATTTCCTTTGTATCCAAAACGAATCTGAACATTCCAAGGACATAAAAAAGACAGCTTAATTGTCGGTCTGAAACAATTTTTCCTCCCTAATTGATGTTTTCGATTCATTTTGTTCGTGTTAACTATATTACATGCTGGAGAAACATTTTTATTTCTTTTTTAGATGGAACCAGACTGCAAGTTATCCTTTGTTTTTCTTTTAACATAGAGTATCATTTTCGCGACCGTTTCCTTTTTAGTCTAAAAAAATATCCATTAGCGCAAAATGTGCTGAAGGTATTTGTTGTGGATGAGGCCGATTTAATAAATGTCCCGAAGGCTGTCTTGTTGAAGTTTCTGAATAACTTCAAAACCAATCAACATTTGATGATTAAAAGATAAAATAATTAATAAAAATTTGAAACATTTCATCCTCTAAAAGCACTTCTGGGAAAAACAGCACTTTCAATCATGCGAAACGAAAAAGTTTTACTTTAAAAGAATCTGATTCAAGTGGTATTATTTGAAATCGCATGTTTTGTGATATGCGTAGGATTATCGCTCCATCAATTGAAAATAAACTAGCCTATTTTACTATTCACGATTATACAAAATAGACAAAATTAACTACTAATAATTAAAATATTATTAGTTTACGAATAGCTTTTTTCTTCTTCTTTTAGTATTCATGCCATACCTACTTTATATTTTATTATTTAATTTTTATTTTTTTTAATTACTTTCTTATTTTATTTGCATGTTGAACTTCTGTCACTTTCTATAGCATCTGATATGACTAGGAGTGGATGCGAGACGAGATGAGGCAGAAATTAGCAACTGCTATGCGAGACGAGACAGACCTGTTTTTCATTACTATAGCAGGGATTTCTCGAGACGAGACAGACCCGTTTCTCAATACTATAGCAGGGATTTTGCGAGACGAGACAGACCTGTCTCTCATTACTATAGCAGGGATTTTGCGAGACGAGACACCGCTGTTTCTCGTTACTGTAGCAGGGATTTCGCGAGACGAGACAGACCAGTTTCATTACTACAACAGGGATTTCGCTGGACAAGACAGTGCATTACGGCTGTTTTGCGAGACAAGACAGCCCTAATTTTCGTCCCGTGTCCATCCCCCGATATGACCCCTTCTTCTTCTAGCTAGCATTCTTACCCATGCGTTCGTTCTCTTACTACCTAGCGTTCTCTCTATAGCGTTCTATTGCTGCCATGTTGTTGGAAAACAAAATTTCTTGCATTCTTGGGGCATCAGCTAAATATTTCTGGCATGCATGCTTATATAAATATCTGTGAGGTTTTTACGTGTTTTATGCAATGCACACGTGTCTAATGAGATTTTCAGAGATTGAAAACGCGAGGAAATTAGTATAAACGCCACTTAGGGATAGCAAATGACCTCAAATTACAGTCATTTTGCGGGTCGGCCCTCTACCTTGCGCCCTCTCTTTAACAGTGTGTAACACCAGTAGTAATGATGGGGCCCTCTTTTTGTGTTGTGGTGATAGGGGGGAGGGGAGGATCATTTCCGCTCAGTTTTATTTTCTTGGGGACGTTTTTAAACATCTTATGCAACAAGAATGATGCCGATAAAACAGAGGTTTACTTTGACAAAGTGACAAGGATAATGATTTATTGAAAAATAATGTGCATCGGGCTGAAGAAACAGCATCTAAGTGCGTATGTGCAGATAGAACAAGCACGGTAGCGACAGAAATTTCGGAATAAGACAGCTGTCAGAGCTAAACTGCCTAATTTGGTACGTGTAATTATCTTTAGCATCGCAGGAAAACAATTTCCCCGGCATGAATAAGAAGGCGATTCGTTTATCGTCATCTCAATTTTGGCGGCGGAAGTTTACCTAAGAGCTTACATAAAAATGTACATGTAGTTACTTACATACAGAGCGGGGCTATAGGGGCTAAAGCATCCCCTCTCTGGAGGCGAAGAAGAAAAACGAAAATGTTTTGAAAATAGATAATCGTCACTGATTTATGAATTAAAATGGTTAGTTTAAAATTGTTTACTAATTAACGTAACAGAGAACGTTACCTATGGTTGATTTACAGTTGAAGAAGTTCTCTATTTATGTTTTAACTGACGGTGTTCTAATCTATTAGTCTTTAGGTTTGCCATTATGGCTCAGTGGATAAAACTGTGTACATTGTTAGATGGCTGAAGTGTGCAGGTCCAGGATTCCAGCCTCGCGCGCGGCTGTAGACACTGGCGGATTCGTAGTGTCACAGAGGCGTATGAACCTTCCCCTATTGAGGAACTAAGCCTGAAATATGGAAATTTGACCTATTTTGGAAATTCCAATGAATTTATGAGAAAAGGGAAGCCAACAAAAAAAAAAAGGAAAGAAAGAAAGAAAGAAATAGTGTCCCCTTTAGAATTTTTTTTTCTAAATCCGCAGCTCGCTGTCGTTTTAAGGGTCAATAGTTTGGGGCAGCTTTCTCCAGACGTAACGTGAATAAGCGTTGGAACACCTTAAAAAGTCCACGCCCAAGGCATCTCCTCCTTAGGAGGATAATCTTCATGTAGCTTTGCTCAAGCAAGCAGCATTAAAAATTGTCTTCAAATTATTTCAAATGCATTCTCTACAAATACTAACAGATAAAACATATACCGTAGAACTCGGTACTAATGTCACGGAAAAGACGCAATAATTATTTATGAAGCTATAAAACAGTTACGTTATAAGTGAACTTCTGTTCTACCAGGGAGATACAGAATATTTTGACATTATAAGAGAGTTGCAACTTTTTATGTTGCAAATCTCAACTTAAAAAACGAGCACAAATATATTTGTATCCCTTCCAACTAAACTGAAATCCTAGGTACGCCACTGAGGATTTTAGTACTTTTTAAAGCTTCATGTTGAAAAAAAAAATTGCGATGAAACTTTCTACATTCACCATTTAAGGCAATGTAATTATTTGGGACAATAATTGAATTCAGTTTGTTTGTTTGTTTGTGGATTAAGGCTGATTGACTGCACTAGGATCCTAGACCTATAGAGGGAATGCTCTCAGTGGAGGATTTTCTAAGGGATCCTAGTCCGTATTTAGGCGAGGTTTCGCAAAAAATCACGGGAAACTTCGAACGGCTAGGTCGGCAGGCAACCGGTAATTGAATTCGGTTTTGTTAATGGAAAACTATTACATATCAGTAAGAACTAGTTTTCAAAAATTGAACTAGACACGCATCTAATAAGAGATAACTAATTTAAAATTCAGAGAGTTCATCTAGTTACTTTTAGAAATGTTAGCACTTTTGACATTCTCATTCTTTTTTTTTTTTTTTTTGTAGGCCTATTGTCTTTTTTAAACTTCAATCTCCTAAATGCGAAAATGTTTCACATTTATAATACGATAAGAAGCTCACAAAATAATTTTGAAAAGTCTGAAAAAAAAATTTCGTTTTTAGAGAGGCGAAAAGACATTCAGATTTTTCAAACTTTATTTTAAACTAAAAAATGTTCAAAGGATGTCTATCATACCATTAGTCATTATTGATAATTTACAGTATTTTGTTTCAGAAGAAGGAAACTAATCCTCCCTTAAATGTCCTTCCACAAACTGATGGATATTAATAAAACAATGTGTGATCTCTTTAAAATGTGTTGAGAATCTCCTTCAAACACAGGTTTAATTCGTTTAAAATAAAAGTCCTACTTTGAGGTTTTGCATGACGATTTCTTTATATTTGAATTTTATGACAGTTTAAGTTGCTGACACTGTAAACCTTTCCATGTAGAAAAAAAAGTATTTTATTAATTCAACAAAAAATTGGTCGTCTCTATTCTATCAAAATATATATATGATATCAAAAATTCATCAATAGTTCCCTTTATTCAGCATCTTTAAATAAAACTTACACTAAATTATTGTGTAAATTTTATAAAATATTTTTGTTTCAAAAAAAGGAATAGAATCGGTAAGAAAGTTACAAAAGTTTGCGATTACAACAGACCAAGGGTACTGGCCATTTTATAATGAGAACATTGTTTTTAAATGATAGGGTAATTCAGGAATGATAGACTAGACAAATATTTCGTTAATGCGCCCACCATAGATTTCGCTACTATATAAAATTCAAACAAATAAATTTTCAACAACTTTTTAACTACAAACAAGCTGTGCCTAAACATTGGCTTCACATTTGTTACATTTTGAAGCGAGACTTTTAAACATAATAGTTTCTTTTTTTTTATAAATAAAGATAGCCACCCTCCCCGCTTTTATACATCTAACCCACATTGGAAGACGATGTCAAAATGTTCAGAAATGTGTTTTTAGGTATTCATGAGTGTTGTACCTTACAGCAAGAATTTTATGGACATACATTTTTTTCTGTGAGATCACACGAAATATGTATAAAGAGAGTTTTAGCCTCCTAGCTCCCCTGGTCGCAAATTTTGAAAAATGCTGACCAGTCTAGCAACTATACTAAAACACTCACATTCGTGCCAAATTCCGTATTATTATCCTCAGTAGTTTAGGCTAGGTGTAATATTGACTCTTTTTTGCAACAAAGAGAAATAAGCATTTTAAGACAAGCGCGAAATATTGCACACAGTTTTTGTGTACTTTTGAAACATCAATGTGTATGAGTTGGGTATAGGACGAACATCGACTAGCGTTGGAGCCGTGAAATAGCGTCAGCCTCTCAAAGGAAAATACTCGGCCTCCTTTTTAATGATAAGCTACATAAGCGCCATGTAGCGACGCATAGTGACGAATCATAATCTACTAAACTCACGCATGCGCAAAATATTTACAATAATTACGATTTGCAGCGCTGTCTTACAGCCAAATTGCGTATTATTATCCTCAGTAGTTTGGGCTAAAAGGAAAATTGACCTTTTTTGCACCAAAGAGAAAGAAGCATTTTAAGTCACGCTCAATATATTGCACACAATTTTTGTGTACTTTTAAAACATCAATGTGTATGAATTGGATATAGGACGAACATCGACCAGCGTCAGACCCGTGAAATAGCGTCAGCCTCTCAAAGGAAAATAGTCGGCCTCCTTTTAATGATTAGCTAGCTACATAAGCGCAATGTAGCGACGCATAGTGACGAATCATAATCTACTAAACTCACGCATGCACAAAACATGTACAATGATTATGATTTGCAGCGCTATCTTATCTAGAAAAATTTCGTTTATCTCTTTGAGAATATGTTTATGTTCTTTCTATATCTAATCCGTAATAAATCTCCTCATATCGAAACTATGTCTTTCAAATGAGCACTGAATTCATTAAATGTGTTTAAATAAGTATTTAAAAATTGAAATAGCTGCAAAGGTTTAACGTTAGTATGATCTGCATATGTTACGTGGGATTTACTTTTTTTCACTTTACTTCCCGTTTCTTTTTATTATGGAGTATGAATTGATTGACAAAGAATTAAACAGAACCCTAAATTAATTATTTGAGTACATAGCAAAATTACACGTTTTGCTTGTTCGAAATAAATCTACATTTTAATTCATAAGTAAGCATGTTGATGCATTAATTTTTCTAAATGTTAAACTGAAAGGATCAAAACAACTAAAAGAAAATCAGAAATACAATTTAAATGTCTTAGAACTCACCCACACAATTAATGCATTGTGATAAAAATAAAATGTATTATAACGCGTTGTTAAATGCATATAGATTTAATTGAAACATGCAAAGGAATAAATTAAGTCACTTGACAACTGAAAATAATTTAAACATATAATTTAACCGACAAATAAGCTGTTTATTGAAGCTGCAAATGTGACTCTTCCATACCTACATTAAAGGATTGGTTTCAAGGAATACATCTAATTAAATTTCAAAGCATATCCAGAAAATAATTACTGACAAAGCAAACATTTAAAATTAATAAGAAAAACTTAAATTAATTTGATTTATTAATATTCTGCTGTTATACCGTCGATAATCTTTCAAACTTTACATGTTATCTTTGAATTTTTTCAATCACCTTTAGTTTCTAAACATTCATTGAAATCTGAAAAAATAATAATATTTGCCAAGATTTGAAAATTAAATGAATCTAATTGAAAAATTTTGAATAAATTTTTTTATGTAATTCCTCAAAACTGTTTGTTTGTTTGTGATGGCAACGCTGCTCATGGTCGATATGCAACGGATGGGGATTGCCTTGTTTGGAGCCCATTCTAAGGGATTCTAAAGCGTATTCACTTGCATCTGGAGAAAACCGACCAAAACTCCCGGCCCTTAGATAGACAGCCGCGCGATGGGGCCCGAAGCCGGAACCTTCAGCCGTCTACCATTTTGAGTGCCTTATTCACTCGGCCAGGGTGGGGCCTCCTCATAATTGCACACAATAACGGTATTTATTTAATAAATTCATCAGTTTGAATTTTTATCATATTATTATCTAATTACACACACGTAGAAATACACAAAAATAAATAAAGCAAGCAAATAAAAATACACAACTTTTTTGTTTAAGAAAAACAAGAGGGGCATTGTTCATTAGCTTTTGAAGTTCAAATATTGTATTTCTACACAATTCTTTTCAGGGAAAAAAAAATATTCACTTTTGAAGAAATTAATTGTGAAAGCGAGTGTGGGCAGGGAAGAATTCTACTTTAGACTTGATATCTGCCACCTCATGAAAGGTTCACATATTGATCATTTGTGAAACAAAACTTGTAAGATTCCTTTATCCAATAAAGTCGACTTTGTTACTCTATTGGTAATATTTTTTTAAGCCTTCCAAATCCGGGAGAGAATTGTGACACACCCTGTACATGGTCAGAGAATAAATGGTCTAGAAGAGGCATTTAAGATAATGCTTCCAGATGTTTTCTGTCTTTACACGAAGTAGTGGAGCAGCCAAGGGAGGGGGAAGGGATAGGGGGTCACAACACCCCCAAAAGGAAATTTTTGCCATACAAAATGTATATTCTTCACTCCCTTATAACACACACGTATACATATATGTGAGTTGCAGTAGTCGTAATCCCCTCAATGGAAAATTTCTGGATACGCCACTGCACTGAAGTTACCAAAAAACAAATCTAAAATGGAAGAAAATACACCCAGAGGCTGAGTTCGCCTAAGATACTTAAAATGCTGATGAATGCAATATTTTTTGTGCCTTTAACACTATTTTATAAGATTTTTTCAAAGGATATCCAAACTCATCTTCATAGTGGACTTCTTTAAAGAGCCAAAAGACCTTAAGGAAGTTCCTTTAAAGCGCCTTCAAAGAAATATCATAGTATCTATCGTCCTCCAGGGACTTACATAATCCTAAAACTCAGCACTACAAACTAATTCCGTTTAAGACCGCATTTTACTTCTAATTTAATGTTACAAGTTGAAATTATTTGAAGTTTAAAGCTTCAAATTATTTCAAGGGCAGCTTATTCCTAGTAAAACATCTGCGTGCTGTGCTAATACAGCTAGCCACAAATTATGACTATAGATGGCATTACCATTCAACTAAGTTATGTTTGCTTAATGTTCCAGAAAAGAAATTGCAAGGAATAGCAAGGGCGTAGCCTGGGGGGGGTGGGTCAGGATATCCCCTGAAATTTTGAATTTTTGTTAACTGGATGGCAATAAATCAGTCATTTTTGTGAGAAATTCCACATTTTTCAACTTGGGTACACCCCGAAAAATTTTTCTCGCTACGTCCTTGTGGAATAGTAAATACTATTTTTTACTTTCATAATGACCAGTCGACCATACACGCCAACATTTATTATTATTATTATTATTTTCGTTAGTAATACTGTACATAATTCAATATTTCAGGTTGAACTCACTGCAATGTACTATCATTTACTTTGGTTATTAGATTCAGAATTCGAAACAGAGATTTTGCTAACATCCAGTCTTGGCGTAACTAACACTTCTTGGGCGCTTTTCGAAGGAAATTACAATCTGTGTTCCCAATCGCCAATGCCGAATAAATACAGAGCCTGGTAAATCTAAGAGGAATGGCAACTTGCGCCAGCTAATATATCTAGGAACCTTACGCTGTACACCATTTCGACAAGACAACCTCAGATTCTTTCACTGTGTTTATATTGTAATAAACTCTGAAAAAGAGTGTTACAAATATCCAATTAAGTTATCTAAAATCATTTTAAAACATAGAACGCCTCCGTCGAAGGGTTGCTCACACAACTATTCAATTCATTACAATTTTCCAACAACTTTATTTTAAAACCATTTTTTGGTGTTCAAAATTTGATTTTCTCCATTAAAGTACATTACGAGAGTTTTTTGTTTGCCACGCAGCAAACGTTGCTATGTTCTTCAAAATGCTTTACATCCAATGTCGTTGTTTAAGTAAACGCTTCTATGTGTTTACACATGAGATGCAGTTCTGTTGTCTGCCATGAGGCCTAGATTAAATAGATACGCCTATGACAGGATGCCAGTACATACAACTTTGCAAAATTTCCTAGAAGGGGAGGGCTTTCCCGAGGCATCCCTCCAGTAACAGACCACAGTAACCGGGAGTAAAACATTCCATAACGAACCCAGAAGGTATATATGTATAAAAAAAACCTGGAACTTACCAACTCTATTGCCGCTTGCAAGTCTGTACATAGTGATTATAAGACAAGAGCAGTAGACAGCGTGCCGATGTGAGAGGATCAACTTGCCTTGGGGTCTTTCACCTGCGCGAGACCACAGTGGAGGGGGGGAGAGGGGGCATGGAACCCCCTCTCTTCCCGAGCTCATAAATTCCAGGCGCGTTACCTGTTTCTTTCGTGGCAACGATAAGGCTTTTGCAGCAGGCCGTGAATATTAATTTTATTTTTATTTTTTTGTCCTCGAATTGGAGTTAGTGTGTCCAGGGCCTCTCGCTTAAAAGGTGACAATGTTTAAGCGAGAGGAAACGCGTCGTTGTAATTAAAGGCAAGGAAGTCAGTAGTTTGTGTTGCCAATTGTGCATGTGATAAGCTACTGTTACACAGATGGTGTGTGTGTGTGTAATTTTTATTTATTTATTTTTTTATGATGGGAAAATCATTAAGTAAATCAATCATAATTATTGAGAGTCAGCTGTGAGTGTCTCTTCGGGGTATGACAAATAAAATTATAATAATAATAATTAGACTTTTTTCCATTTTTGGTCGATATATAAAAATTCCAGGTTCATGGCTATTCTTAGAGCACTCAAAGCGTCTTTGTACAAACAGGAATCGATGCAGGTGAAATTTGTATCCGTTTTGCTGTCCCTTCACAAAAATACAATCAATTAAAACAAACCTACACAAAAATGCAGTTGAATAAAGCAGTCCTTCATTAGCATTTGCCTTACACTGGAATTTGTTTTGTAAATTACTTTAACAAATAAGTGACTTTTTCAAGTATTGGTGTCAAAATTCACAAAAATAGACGTTAAAATTCAGAAAAACAGGTATTGAAATTCACAAAAGCAGTTTTCACAAAAATGGGACCCTGGAAAAAAGTCCTGGATCGACCCATGGCAAAGTTATTAGTCTTTGGCCCCTCTCTTCTTTCGCAGTATTGGATTATAATCTAAATCAGGAATCAAAATTCAAGGGTAGATATCATCATTTACGCAAAAAGAATGGTCCAACATTCAGAGAGCGCTTTCACTCCTAAGGGCTTTCACGATCTGCGTGCGTACAAAGTATAATCTTCTGACAGCAAAATAATTATTATTTGTATTATTAAAGAAAACTACGTGGATGCATTTCATCTTCGTTCATTTTAAAATATTAATTTCATAATCCATCTTTGGCGTCACAGCTACCGTAGTAACATATTCCATTGTTGCCATTAACGGTGTTAAATCAACAAAAATCCAACAAAAACTTCTCAGATGATACAGACTTTTCAGATGATACAAAGCACCTATCCTTCTTCATCTAAATCAACAAGCTACACTTAGGGCGAGTTTTTGCTGTCCTGTGTGTGAGTTGTTATTAGAAATAAGGGTGACTCTTTATGAAACCCGAAACGTACATATTATGTTACATCCGAATATGTGCAGTTTTGTATAAAGGTATTTCTTTTTAACACCTTGGGTACGGATCATAGAGATATGAATACAAGGAGATGGCAATAGCTATCTTCAGCAATTGGACGAAATGAAGTAAGTAACTGTGTTGGTCTAAGTATGGCGGATCATTTTGTTGGTTTCTTTTTGAATAACAGTGAAAGATGCACGATTTTACGGATTAAAAATCAAAGATGCACAATTATATGTTACAATAATTCTAAATACAAAATCTCAGCATTCTGCAGTTAAAAGTTTTACAGTTATGTCAAATACGTAATTATTCTTGGCGCCAATTTTGACGACATTACTTCTTTAATTGGAACTGTCACTACAGAATAACACAGTAATATTGCAATGTGGTCTAAGCAGTATGGCAGATCAGTTATAGTTTCGGTTTCACTGTCAGATAGTTAATGCCGCCTCCTTGTATTCATATCTCTATCGTACGGATTTACTTGAAAAAATTCTTCCATTTGGAATGGATATTACGGCGAAATCTAGGAAGATACAAAATTGGCAAACCTGACTGGAAGAAAAGTCCTCCTACAACTACTGCAAATCACTCTTGCCAGGAACAAGAATGTGCACGCTTAATTTTGTCCTAGTTTAAATGACGAAACATACTCGCCAAGTGTCACTTAGACAAAATAAGTGTATGACGCAACACAGTCGTCAAATATACCCAAGGGGTTAATTTTTCCTTAACGCTTTTTTTTTCAGTGCTTTAAATGCAAATAAGATTATGTTATAAAGTGTTTTATAATACGCTATTCAATATGATTTACCTGTTTTGCTGGTATAAAAATTTATTTAAAAAATTCCAGGTTTGTTGTTTTTGTTGTTGTTGCTAATGCCCTCTTTCAACCACGGAGGAGTGCCAGATCCCCCATATAGAAAGGCGGAGGGCGGAAGGGGTGGCTTCCATTGAGCCCCAGTGGAAGGAAGTCCGACTTAGCTCGGGGTCCCCTAATTCTGAACCAGTTCATGATAAGGGACCAACCACCTGAAATCGGCACCCCCAGAGGTAGCGTTAAACATGGAGGAGACTGGAGTCACGACGGATTTTACGTGCACCAGCTCCCATTGGCGTCCACGGTAGCACAGCAGCCCAGCCGTGAGAGGAGTTCACCCTCCCAAGCACAGGCCAAGCTGGGTGGTGCTTCACTTTCCGTGCTCTTACGGGAAGGGAATGACTAGGCCACCGCGGGACTAAATTTTATTTTAAAAATTCCAAGTTTTGCAGATGTTACTATGGTTTTGTTTAGTGTAGGCGACCTTTAATGTCCTAGTAACCTTGCAGGATGCACACGCAAAACTTGTAAAAGAGAAAGGCACAGCTCTGTCCAAGGTCTCTCTTTCTATCTTGTATTCTGTTTATTAAATACCCAACTCTTAATGAAAATTGCATTCTTCGGCCATTTTTTAATTCAGAAAAATCATGGTTGAATCTACCACAAGAAGCCGCAAGAAATCTGACCAAAATACTAGGATCATTAAAGACGAAATCATATCAGACATATGTGCTCAAAGATTTGGTTTCATTTGTATTACCAGCACGTCATATTGCGTGTGGACTATCTATATTAAAAATATTTCCCGCGGAGGGGGGGAAGTCTTCTAAGGGATTATTTTCCTGTAGTGACATGAGCTTCAAAGCAAACTACTCAAAATTCCCAACGGCTGGGTTGACTTTGCTTATATTATTGCCTCATCAGTGAGATAATGTTCCAAATTAGGCCGCTCGAAGATCGAGTTAGTTCTGAAGTCTAGAGAAAATGTCTATATTGATCAAACTTTTCAAAATGGCATTTGAAAGCATTTCATTCCTCACTGATATATTAAAATTTTTCCTCACGCTGTCTAGAGGGGACTGTGTAAATATAACTTGTAATGATAAAGTAAGAAAGCCCTCTCATAACTTGCATAAAACCTACGTACATAGCGCTCCAGATCAAACTAAGTGACTTAGTCACTAGGAAGATTGCCACCAAATTCACAAAAAATAAATTCGAATTTTGTAAAGTGTACTTTCGTAAATTTAAAATGTATTCGAGTACATTTTACAAAATGTATTTACTCAAAAATGTGTACATAATCAAATGTATGGATTTTGTGCTTCATGCTTCATAATATATATAGATAATTTATTTATTTGAGAAAGGACAGGACAACTGCATTATTCTGGGTGAAGTACTTCAAACATCAATGATTCCCTGATGTTTCAGGATTAAATAAACTAATTTATTGGAATAATTATTTCGCAATTATGTTCTTCAAAAAACTCCTAATCTCGATTTTCTTATCCATGCATGCAATGGTGGTCCCCAGTTATGCATTCAGTGGCAGGGAAATGGCAAAGTAAATCTTCACATGAGTTGGTGATGTGATGTGATGTGGGATTTAGGCCAATTACCTGAACGAGGGATCTGGGTGGGGTGCCCTCCGTGGGGGTCTTTCTAAGGGGTCCTAACCCGTATTTACGCTATGTTTCGGAGAAAACCACGGAAAACTCCGAACGGTTAGGTCGACGGACGCGCGATGGTACCCTAACCCGGGACCTTCACACTTCACCCGTCTACCATTTCCAGTGACATAACCACTGTGCCATGGTGAGGCCACATGAGTTGGAGAGGACAGTATAAAATTCCAGAAACCTCTTGCCAAAGGGTGGTCCATTAGGGGCCCGGGCCCCTCCCGAGACTTGGATGTTTGTTGATTGAATGTCAGTAATCCAACCTTTTGTGGAAAATTATACTTTTTGAGCCCTCCCCGAAATTTTTTTCTGCCTACGTACCTGCCTCTTGGATATACACAACTGACTGAACGTATAATGAAATAAAAAAAATAATAATAATAAATCTAGTTCCTTTTCAAGATAGTCAGGGAATTAAGATCAAAATTTTGAATATTTTTAGTTTAATGCATACTCTATGATAAAAAAAAATCAAATTATATGGTTGCTGGTTTTTCTCATAATTTCAGCTATTTAAGCTGGTTTCCTTTTCAGTTGTATAACTTTTAGTTAAACCATGCGCATTCCTTTATAAAAGTATGTTATAAGTGGTAGCTTTTTTTTTCTCAAATGATATTTTAAAATTAAACAATTCAGTGTGTAATATAAAAGCAACTATGATGTTCTTGTACAATAAAATTTAATTTTCGTTCCATTACATTAATCTTGCTCATAACTTATTACTATTTAATTTTTTTTTCTTCCAGATAAATCCATTCAATACATCTATAAAATAAACCAATACGAAATAAAGTAATTAAAAAACTTTGTAAAAAACACACATAAGAAGTAATAGGTAAGAGGATACGCACGTTTCGTTCAAACGAAATTTTTGAACGAAACGTGCGTATCCTCTTACCTATTACTTCTTATGTGTGTTTTTTACGAAGTTTTTTAATTACTTTATCGTTTAACACCAGTATTTTGAGTGATTTTTCAATACGAAATAGTTTATTAATTACTTTATCGTTTAACACCAGTATTTTGAGTGATTTTTCAATACGAAATAGTTTATTTTAATTATAAAATGATTAAATTAATTTGTTATTTCACTTCTTTCTTAACATAATACACGGTTATTATACCAAAGAATCTGTTAATGGTCCATACCTACAGCTGTCTTTAATTAAATCTTCCCACAAAAAATACCACCATTTTATAAAGCTTTTATAAAGCCTGCTTCTTTTTAATAATCTTTATAAATGCAACTGTAGCATAAGTACAAAAGGAGCAAATTAATAAAAAAATAACAAGCAAACATCTTGTTTAATTAGTGAAAAGAACCTTAAAACTATAAATCAAAATATTGAAGGTGATAAGCATTTTAATGAGATGTTCAGAACACAGGTGTAAAGTGTTTTGCATGTAAAGGAAGGCGTTAACCTTAATAATTAAAATTCCCTTTGTATGACGCATGTAAAGAACTATAATAAAGCTTTGATAAAAATATTCCGATTTTTAATCATTTAAATAATATTTTTTTGAATTTAGGATTACATTCTTCATGACGTTTTCTAAGTAACGTCTTCCAAACGTCATATGATTTTTTTTTTAATTTATTATAATTTATGTTTATTTTAATTTTTTTTTTTTTTTTTTTTTTTTTTTTTTTTTGCTGTCGTTAACTTTTAATGCTACACCGTTAGGAAACTAACTGGGTGAATTAACTGCGATTTCCTTTATTGCGTGCAAGTTCTGTCAAACTCATTTTTAACACGTATTAAAAGACATTCCCTCATTTAGACCCTCAGGCTTCTGGTTCTTATTCTATATTTATCATCATACCTCAGTCGCAGTCTGAGGCATGATGATACATCTGTCCACATAATATACAAATAAAGTGCAATATGGACCACAATTTTGAGAAATGTATCTTAAATATGAAGTCAGATATCCATAGTTTAACACCTCAACTTCTCGTGCTTGTCAGGAAAATGTATCTAAAAATGGAAGATTTGAACATGATTTTTTCCCTAAAATCCCTCTGTTTGAGCATTTTTTTCAAGCTATAGAAACTCAGACCTCTTTTTAAATAAAAGTAGAATTAATTTACATACTTAGCATTTAAAAAATCAAATCAATTCAAAATGCACAAATTTTTGCAAATTTGAGGTTAAACGAGCTGAGTTCGGGCCACATAGTCAAAATGTCAGAGTACAACTTTATACCACCATTTAGCAGCCATGCATCCCCAGGTATCGCAGAGTCATATTCAACAGCTTAGCATTATTATTTCCATTCTGAGATCTTCTCTCACTCGTCTTTCGCCACACTTGTCAATTTTTTTCTTCCAGTCTCGAAAATACATGGAAATCTTTGACTCTTTAGTAAGCACCGGTCCGATACAAAACTGATAACCTTCATGAACCTTATAATGTGATTTATCAAAATCCAACACTGCCTGATGCACTTACGAAATGTTTTTTTTCCTTTGAAATCTGGAATGAAGCTCTCGTCCTTACTGATATAGAGGCATTAAAAAAAAATAATCCATTAAAAAATAAAAATGTAAAATGAAGTAAAAAGAAAACATATCTGTATCCACATCTGTGTAAAAGAGAAAGTAAAAACCCACAGGGCCGTACCCAGAAAAAAATATCAGGGGGGGGGGGGGGACCAAAAGGTGAAAAAGGTTCAATTTTATTTAGGCTTCATTATTATAGTTTTGTTGACAAAATTTTAAATTTAGAATGGGAACTGAACTCTCTTGGTCCTCCCCCTCCCCCCTGGGTATGGCCTGAAAACCTACATTTCTTCCTCTACAGATCTAATACGGTTTTTTAATTGTGTTTTTAGTGAAAATGAATTAAATAATGAGACATAGTAGCCTGTTAATTGATTTCACTTTTAACTGAACATAATACTACATATGAATATATGCAAGATTGAAGTCTATTGTTGAAAGGCAAGAGGCATTAGGAATGCTCACTGATTTTTAATATTTATTCAGTTTTGCTAGAATTCGTGTAAGGTTCGGCATTGGATAAGAGATCCACTTAACTAAAATAAACCTTGACTGGATCTTTGAGATAGTACATTCAAAATAAAACAATAGTGTCAGCAAAAATCAAGCTTCACACAGTCAAGGCGCATCACACCAATACCGTTGTAACTTTCATTAGTCCCATAAGATCAACGATTAAATTATTTATTTTTACTCCAACTGCCTTGACACATGGCTCTGTTTTGCTATTAAAATGCTGGTTTCACCAACATATCTCTTCTATAGACTAGAAAATGATAAATGTTGCATATTCTGGAACTATATGTCCCTTGTGTAATGTTATTATGCGAATGGAGTAAAAGACAATTAACAGTTAATAACTGATTTTTTTTTTTTTTTTACATTGATGCTGTATGCAATAGTTCCAATATTATGTTTTTGTGAAGGGAGATGCAATAAAAATTCTTCAAGTAGTATAGTTCATTAAATAGAGCATCTTTAAATTGGGGCTTAACAGCAAATTATCTACTTTTCTTCATTTTTTTGTTTAAGTTTTATTAAAGTTCTGCATAACAATCTCAAAGTCTAAGATGTACTTAATAATCATTTTTGCAAAACTCAGGATGAATAAAAATTAATTCATCGGAAGCATGGAGTCATTTTATGAAACGGCTGTAGTTAAGATAAAATTGGCAATCGTACAACTGAAGGATTTTAGAGCTATTTTACTCACATAACGACCTTTAGATTTTCCAACAAACTATCTTGCACAGAAAGCTTTTCAAGTGCCCTTAAACTATAATTGCCAATATCCCCTGATCTTGATCCAAGATGGATCGGCCTTATTCTGAATAATTAAGCTCATTAAAATGAGGCTGCACTACTCACTGAGGAAAGATTATTTTCCGATCCAACCCAGGACCCTCGTCCCCCCCCCCCTTTCATAATCATTACCATTAAAGCTGTAGTTCGGGAAAAAATAAACTCTGTTTTTAGTCTTGGTATACAAATTGAAATAAACTTGTAGCACCATGGTAAATATACCAGATGGTTCTTCATAACTGATTTACACACTGTAATAAGCGAAAAAGCTGTGCCTTTTGCGAAATTTTCAGAAAAAATTCTTAAACATGGATCTGAGCTGCAAGATTTTTCGAAGAGTGACACGTTTAGTTAAAATTTCCGATTTATAATAATCTTTTCTAAAAGTTTTGAAACTGATACAGGTTTATCGTTTATTCAGTATGTAGTACAGCTTGTAAAGAGACAGTTTCAAAATTTTAAAGTGCCTGGCATAATTAGTTTATTTGCACTTATGTACCAAAATCACGCGATTTTTTTCGAACTACACCGTTAAGCTTTTTCATAAACAAAAACAGTATTTCAGTTTCCAGTTGTGATAAAATAGAAACAGTTTTAAAACCAGTTGGGAATTTTGTAAATCTTTCTTTTCCTTCAATTAGGAACTAGAAGGTTTGACAGAACTTTAAAATAAGTTGGTAAAACCGATTTTTGGCGTGGCAATTTAAGGATTTCTCCTCCTGTAAAAAAAATCTTAGCAATAGCCCTGATCCAACTCTGCTGATGTTATAGCGAAATTTATTAAATTAGGATGTCTTTAAATTGTAGTTCAATAATAAATACCGTTCCTTTTTTTAAATTTTTAAATAAGTTGGTAAATACCGATATTTGACTTGGCAATTTAAGAACCTCTCCTCCTGTAAAAAAATCTCAGCCATGGCCCTGATCCAACTCTGTTGATGTTATAACCAAATTTATTAAATCAGGGTTTCTTTAAATGTTGGTTCAGTAATAAATACTGTTCCTTTTTTTATTTTTAAATAAGTTGGTAAATACCGATATTTGACTTGGTAATTTATGGACCTCTCCTCCTGTAAAAAAATCTTAGCCACGGCTCTGATCCAACTCTGCTGATGTTATAACCAAATTTGTTAAATTGGGGTTACTTTAAATTGTGCTTCAGTAATAAATACCGTTCCTTTTTTATTTTTAAATAAGTTGGTAAATACCGATATTTGACTTGGCAATTTAAGGACCTCTCCTCCTGTAAAAAAATCTTAGCCATTGCCCTGATCCAACTCTGCTGATGTTATAACGAAATTTATTAAATTGGGGTTTCTTTGAATTGTGT
The DNA here is from genome assembly GCA_038373885.1 of Cheiracanthium punctorium. Classification (NCBI taxonomy): domain Eukaryota; kingdom Metazoa; phylum Arthropoda; class Arachnida; order Araneae; family Cheiracanthiidae; genus Cheiracanthium; species Cheiracanthium punctorium. Next base: position 3,150 of record JAWZYV010008001.1, on the reverse strand, counting down.
TCAGTAATAAATACCGTTCCTTTTTTTTTTTAATTCGATAGGAAGAGGGGAGGAGAGTGATTGTAACAGATTTACAAATTTTGCATGAAGCTCTGATGTTCTACGGAGTCAGTTTCCCGCCTTATAATCCGAGTTCTCAAGAACTCGTGGCGAATAAAAATTAATTTGAGGTATAGATCATTTCATGTGAGGGCTGCTTTATAACAATTAAGATAAACTTGATAATTATAAGGGGGAGAAAAAATACCAGTGCTATTTTGCTCACATAACGACCTTTGAGACCTTCCGATAATTTACACTTGCGCCCAAAAAAAGTTTTATATGTGCCCGAAAAAGAAAATCCATCGTCTCCACTACTCCTCCCCGCTCTGATCTTGATACAAGATGGATCGACCATGTTCTGCATTCCATAACGTTCCAAAACGCAGGCGCTTCGCATCAAACTGCCCCGGGGCCGTGGCACTCCCAGATCACTGCATTGACAACAACGGATGATTTAGATTCAGCATCAATTCCACAAGATGAAGGGGAGGGGGGGAGCATTATAATAATTTTTTAGTGTCCCTCGACCTTTGACAAATGTACCTGCAACAGCCGGGTGGGGTCCGCGCAGCAATCGTAACTTACGATTTTAAATGCTCAGATGGAAAAAATGCCAGGAGAAAGAGCATCGCTGTGGCAGCATCTGAGGTAAGATTTTCGAGTATAATTTTCTTTTAGAATCATTACAGGTGGTTTGGGACACCGTCATCGATATGTAAGGCGGGCTCTATAATCATAGGGCACGATGAAAATGCTCTCATCGGATTTCTTCGGGGGCCCTGGGTTGTTCAATGGATCCGACTGCAGAAAAAAGACCATTGCAGACAATTTTCAGGATTTTTTTTAATGATTTTATTCATTTTCTGCGTGCTATGTAGTCCGCTCATCAGTAATTAGCATTTTGGAAAAGACTTCAGCAAATGGTAAATAGTTTTGATAAACTAGGCATCTATAAGATTTGTGGATTTAAATATTCAGTTGGTCAGCGTCAACTTTTATTACAAGTAGCTATTATTTTTATAGCTTCTTCCACATTGCAAACGTAATAAAATACAGGTAGGATACGCAGATTCCAACCTTTAATCTCGTCAGTCCTTAAATTTTATTGTAGAGAATTTGCTATTAAAAATTAATTATAATTGTTCCTTCACCAATGGCAAATTCGATGAAACCAAGTTGGAATGCAAATGGGATTGCCCCCCCCCCCTCAGTTTCAGTTTATTGGACACACTTTTAAAGATAGGATATTATTTATGTGAATATTATTTATTTTTGATTTAAGTATGACCAGAACTTATATATTCGTTGACCACAAATCTGGCATCAAGCTATCATTAGTTCTGATTAATCACGTAAAAGCAAGTATCAATCTTAAACCCTAAGATATAGCAATTGAATAATACTGACTATCAAAGGCTCAAGCTTACACTGGTCGAGATTTCTGTAAGCTTACTGAGATTTTCTTGAGGAATTAGTTTAAAATGTCAAAATAGTCAAAAAATCATGCTTCAGTTTATTATTAACTAAATATCAGTTTTTCAGACGGGAATCAAGCTGTCATGTTAGAAATCGAAGGAGTTTTTAGTTTTAAAAATTAAATGAGTTTTTCTTCTGTCTTTCGCAGATCTGTAAAAAAATTCAAGCCAATTGGTCTAACACGATCTGTAGAAAAATTCAAGCCAATTGGTCTAAGCACATTGAAAATGCTTTTTTTTTAACTCTTGAAAAATCTTAAAAAGTTGAAGATAATTTTTCAGATTTTTAAAGAAACTATATTGAAACCTTATTGAAACTATACCGAAACCTTACAAGTGCAGCATGAATTAAGCGCATTGCTGATTACCTAATCCGTCAAGTCGAGCTTGCAAGCTTAATTTTTCACGCTAGCAGCTCATTGGAAAACAGCCCCACGATGGCTTAATTTGCACTGTCCCATCAAGTTTCACCGAAAGTCTATCTTGAAATTTTCACTTTTAAAATCCATTAAATAAGTTTTTTTAACTTTTAAAGCACGCATCGCTCTTTAAGAAAAGGTATTTTATCACATATGCGGAGCGTTTGAATATGTATATTTTTTTATTAAGCAACTGCCGTTCAAAAGTAACAGTGAATACACGGGAAACGCCGGCTAAATATGAACGTTCCCTTTCTGAGCAGTTTCTGGGAGTAACCTTAACGCAAAGATGTTTCTTTTATAAATGATTACATAATTATCATTACGCTAGCTTGGTTGCGCACGAATGAATTGCACGCTCAGCGCGCATGCGTGCATCCATCAGTTTTCGAGAGTGGCATTGTAACGTTTCAGACTTTGTTTTTATCTTCGTTTCTGTAGGTTTAGTCTGTATAATTTAATGATAATATATTTATGATAAAAAAATTAATAAATATATGATTTTTTTTTCAATTGAGTAAACTAATCCAGTGCGTAATGTAAAAATATGATTTTTATGAGCCTTTTGGTGTCTGGCGTATACTTTTAATTTTCTATATATTGCGTTTAAATAATTTATTTATTGCATTTTAAGCTACATTGATGTTAGCACCAAACGGTCATTGAGGGAGAATATTTACCCAATATTAGCTCTTACAAAAACACTTTAAAAACGTCATTGAATTTTGCAGGTCTGAGATTTTCTTAAGGAATTACTATACTGATAATCATATCATTTATTTTCAAAAAATCATGCTTTAGTTTATTATTAAATGAACATCAGTTTTTCAGACGGAAATCAAGCCATTATTACAAATCCAGGAAATTTGAAGTTTTTAAAATTAAACAAGTTTTTCTTCTGTCTTTCTGCATATCTGTATAAAAATTCAAGCCGATTGTTGGAACAACATTGAAAATGCTTTTTTTTTTTTAACACTATCGAAAAATCTTTAAAGTTGGAGATAATTTTACAGATTTTTAAAGAAACTATATTTCGTAATTTGCATATTGTTATATGGAAAATGCCAAAATGGTTGGTGTAGTGCTGTTTTGAAAAATTCGCTAAAGTAACATCCGAATTTAGGGAGATATTTTGGGTTATGCAAAGGGCGCAAGCCCTTAAGTATTACGTTATTAGCACTAGGGTGCTATTTCGCTCAATCCTAGAATTTTGT